>PVIH01002253.1:26974-197390 GCA_004025045.1 Sigmodon hispidus
TTTTTTTTTTTTTTTTTTTTTTTTTTTTTTTTTTTTTTTTTTTTTTTTTTTTTTTTTTTTTTTTTTTTTTTTTTTTTTTTTTTTTTTTTTTTTTTTTTTTTTTTTTTTTTTTTTTTTTTTTTTTTTTTTTTTTTTTTTTTTTACTTTTTGGATCTTGCTTTCTGTTTATTTTGTCCTTTACTGGTATATGTTCACTTATCTTAGGAGTTTACCCTTCTGACTGACGTCAGTTCCCTGGAGTCACTGTCCGGCTATCAGTTTGCTGCATCCTTTCAAAGCCTGAGGGAGTGACCTGGCTGGGGCAGTGTGGAAATGAAGAAAAGACACACAGAGAGGGACACACACACACACACACACACACACACACACGCACGCACGCACGCACGCACGCACGGGGAGGGTTGGACTAGTCTCTTGGTGAAGGAACTGAGCATCCTAGCTCAGAGTGTTTATTACATATAGTTGAACAAGAAGGTGCTGCTGCTGTACATAGGACAAGGAGGTGGGGTCTATGATACAGCTGAAAGGGAGGCAGGTGTAGCTAGTCCTTGAAGGAGAAAATCCATAGGGAACCTGTCTTCAGGCCATAATATCCAGGGTCAGAAAGCCAGCTGGATATTTTCTGCACATACACTAGCAAGAAAAGGCTTTGCTATTTCTCTCAGCCCAGGAAAGAACTTTCCATTTCTCATGTGTCTAAAGAATTAGGGGTCCTTGAAATGACTATTCATGTCAAAAGCACATATTCACTTGGGACTTCCTTTACTCCCCACAATAAATACATTTAGTAAAGCATCAAAACACAAAATTAAGACTCAGAAGTAAGTAGCATCTCTGTATACAAATGACAAACATACCAAGAAATGATCATCATTCAGTGCATACATTCTGCTTTATAAGTCTATTTTCCTAAGTGTGCAACAGCTGTTATGCCTCAGTGGGAGGAGGTCAGCCATGATCAGGTAAATGTGAGCACAGAAAGAAGTCACTTACTAGGGAGAAAAATGGCCGTCTACAGTATATATAGTGAAGAGTTCAGAGGGTAACTCGAGGGAGCCAGTTCTTTTCTCCATTATATGTTCTGGGGATTAGACTAAATTCATGAGGCTTGGTGTCATGCACCTCTATCTGCTGAGTCATCTGGCTGGTCCAGAATTTTCAAAATATTAAAATCACAAAAGTCAGCCATTCCAATGGCTGGAGATGGCTCTGATTTTTACCTGTACATCTCAAGAGAGCATCCAGTGAAATAAAGATATTTGCATAAAACCTGAAGTCAGTGAATGGGTTGGAGTAGCAGATATTCAGAGAAGATATTCTGGGAAGTATGAAGTGTATGTGGCAGGATCCTGCTCACTGGACAAGGGTAACAGGAGCACCTTTAAGGAGCACTGAGGAAGTGAGAGGCTTAATTAAGGGGGTTGCATAGAGCCCACTCAGTGGTATAGACAGAAAGTCCCATAGGCACCACCTCCAAACCAAACAAGGATGTATATCCACAGAAGATGTCTACTGCTTTCCTGAAAGAGATTTTAATAAATGTGGAGCTAGAGCAGGAGGCTTGTAAAACTCAGAGAAGTAAAAGGGAGGTGCCTTGCCTCACTCTCACTTGAAGGATAGCTCAGCCAGCAAGTACCCTGGATCAGCACATAGGGCTATTGCCCAGGCACCCAGATCTGTCATGATTCTTCATTGAGTATTGTGTGTGTGTGTGTATTCACACATATTATATGTATATATAACCAACTCTGTTTTAATTAATTTTGTTCATTTATGTATTTTTTAGGTATGAGTTCTTTGTCTGCATGTATGCCTACATACCAAAAGAATATATTATCCCATTATAGATAATTGTGAGCCATCATATAGTTTTTGGGAATTAAACTCAGGACCTCTGGAAGAACAGCCATTGCACTTAACCACTAAGCTATCTCTCCAGTCCCTCCAACCAACTCGTACAGCTATATTTATAAAATAAGCAATGCTCATTGCACTGGATAAATCCTGCAGGAATCATAAGGGAGAATTTTGTCTTTTGAATAAGCCTGGCCTCCAGCATGACAGCATATCAGAAAGGTGTTAGTAATAGTCTAAAGGATACATAATGTAAGGAAAGCATGTGAACAGATCTAGGTTAACATTTTGGTGGGAAATCATTCATTTTATACATTCACTGTTTTTCTTATAATTGCTTATAATTTCAAAATTTTAGAATAATTTATTTTTATTTTATGTGCATTGACATTTTACATGTATGTCTGTGTGAAGATGTCAGATTCCACTCAACTAGAGCTACAGACAACCATGAGCCAACATATGGATGCTGGGAACTGAACCCGGGTCTCCTGGAAGAGCAGCCAATGCTCTTAACCTCTGAGCCATCTCTCTACTCCTATAATTTAGATATTTTAAACTGTATTTATGATCAGAAACTGCTGGTGTACAGCTATCATCGGAGCAATGGAACATCTGAGGCAGGAGAATGACAAGTTCAAGGACCCCCAGGCTAGAGAGTGAGTACAAAGCCAACCTAGGCAACCAACTGACACTCAGCCTCAAAGCAAAGAGAATAGAGGGCTAGGGATGGATGCAGCTCAGTGGTAAAGAAGTTGCCAAGCATGTGTGAAGCGCTGGGTTCACTCCCTAGTACCTCAACAGATACGTTAATAAATGAATAAATAACATAAAGTGTATTTCTGATTAAAATGATATAGAATTTCTTATTATTTGTGTTATCAATAAGACAAAAAGAATGTCATGAAGTTTTGTATATAGAATAAGACGAAATTTACTTGTATTTATTTATTGCATGGAGGTAGGGTGAGGCATGCACTTGTCACAGTGAAAATGTGGCTCCTTGTATTGTATGTAGCCCAAAAATTGAACTCAGGTCCTTAGACTTGGCGGTGGATACCTTTACACTTTAAGTAACCTCTCTGGTCAAGTAATCATTTTATTCAACTTTAAATTTCAAGTAGCAGAAGTTTATATGTATGATTGTGTGTGTGTATGTATGTGTGTGTGTATATGTGTGTGTTCATTTTCCTAATGCTGTACTGCTAAACTGACTGATGGAAATTATTCAGGACATTCATAGATGCTGACTATGAAAAAGAACACTTACAAACATCCTGCTCTGCTATCTAGTGGTTGCTATTACTGTTTCAGTTCATATAGGCTCCTAGAGTCCTGCAGTGCAGAAAGTCAAGGCTGGGCTGGGTGGGGAACCGTGTACTCTGCTGAAGCCTCCTGCTGTGTTTGAGCAGACAGCGCAATGCAAGCAGTATCATTAGGGGCAGAGACCCACATTGGCTTTGAAGATGAACCTCTGAAAGCAAATAGCCCGAAAAAACAAAACAAAACAAAAAAACCCTCAACCCCCCTCCCCCAATAAACAGCTCATTGTGTGAACCACAAATCCCAGCACTCCAGGTGTCAGAATGTCACCAGGTGATATTTTGGGTGGTGGGATGTTTCCATGTGACAGTCTGGGTGTCAAAGTGTCACCATGTTATTTACTCTGTCTTACTCTTGCCAAGGACACAGTCAAAACAAAAAGAGCAGCTAGCATGCTATTGGTCTGCACACCTAACTCTCCTATTTTTCATTCATAAGTATTGTGATGTAAAGTAGCAAAGAAGTAACTTGAATTTTTTGATTGAACCACAATTTGTCCTCTAAGGTTTGAGTCCAAGTCCAGTCTCCTGATAGACAACGCTCTAGTTCCATACTTGGGGGACATGAAAACTTAGGTGAGCATGAAAATCATCCACTATATTTAAATAAAATCTTTACTCCAACTGGAAGCTAAAGGTTTCAGCAAGATGGGAAAAAGAAGAAATAGGCTGTAGGTTAGTAGAAACTAAAGATATATGGAGACACTTGATAAAACCCAAATAGTTCAGAAGGTCATTAAAAATCTAACAGCAACCAAAGAGGAGTATGGAAAGGGGTATTTGAATGGTGAACAATGCTATCTAAAAATAAAAGAGAAAAGACTCAATGCTAGATACAAGCAACCTCCCTCTGAATCAACAGTCAGGGAGAACCAAGAGGTATGTAAAGCAATACAAATTATTGCCATGGCTTTTTATTGACCACAAAAACTAGATGGTGAGAGCCTGATGCTAAAGATGCTACTCACTTGGGATGCAGCACATAGAGAAGTCAACCTATGAAACTTCTCTCCCTAGTGACTAACATTGCTAGTTGTCAGAAGGTGCTGTGTGGGAAGGACAGCAGTAGTTTTATCTAGCTGTGGACCCTGCATAGTGTGATAAGGAGCAGCCAAGCAAGATGTGGTCAGGTCCGGATACTGGTACAATGGTGGTCTGACTGTTTAGGGAATAATCTACTGCTTTCTTGATTAGATTTGAAGCCTGCTCCAGAGAAAGCAATTCATGCCATGTGATGTAAACATGACCAAGACACATGACCTTCTAAGGTCATAAGCTCAAGGTGTGGGTGTGGGTGACCTTTTGTTGTTTTACTAAATGGTCATTTTGTCAAACTGCCTCCTTGATATTAATATTTACATCCATAGATCATCCATAGATCCTTGGTTATGGAGCCTTCTTACTGCTGTGGCTAGCTAGTGGCTAATGCAGAGACTCATGGCCGAGAATGAATGACCATTAGCGGTTATTCATAGGTGGACCATCTATAACAATCACATGTCCCCATAAGGCTTGAGAAGACTGAGAATGCAGACAATTGGATTGATCTCAGGCTGTCTGCTAACATAGTCCTTTCTCTGCTACCCTCTCTACTAACTTCTCTCAAACCTGTATAGTGTGTAGACAAAGACCATTTTAGATTACTAAGATGTTTCCATAGCTAAAATTGCCACTATGTTTTATTCTTGAGGGCCTAGCCACATATTTAAAGAAGTATTAACCATTCTTTAACATTCAGGAGAGTTTGGGACAAGCTAATTTGGATTTGAGTCTTAAATGTCATCCGAAGGCCAATGTGTTAGATGCTTAACTGCTAGTCCATGGTGCCTGTGGGAAGTTGTGGCACTTTTGGTGGGCAGAGTCTTAATAGAGGGAGTTAAGTTCCCATAGGTATGCCCTTGAAGGAGATACTGGGGTCCTAATCCATCTTCTATCTATAGGGGAATAGAGCAGTGTTACATCATGTTGCTGTGGCCAGCTGCTTTTCCAACAACAGAGTCAGCTGTTTGGACCTCTGCTACTCTGAGCTCATGCATACTTTTCCTTTTACAAACTGATATATTTGTGTCAGCCTAGTTTTACCGAGACTGGAAGTGAACCACCACAATGGGCTTTGAGGGAAGTAGATGCCTTTCAAAATATAAACTGTGGTTTCGATAAAGTCTATCTCAAAGATTATAATTAAGTGAGGATGTTATGCTCCAATGATATTTATACATTCATCAAAATTTACTGGAACTGGAAAGGTTGCTTAGATAATGTAGTACTTGCCTACCATGTAGGCTCTGGATTTGGTCTCTGGCATTGCAGAAATCAGAGATAATGTTATACCCATTGTCTTAGCACTAGGGAGGCAGAGGCCTGAGGATCAGTTTAAGGTCATCCTCAGCATCTTAGAGAGTGTGAAGCCAGCTGGGATATAGGGGCTTCATGCACCAAAATAAATAGATAAATAAATAAATAAATAAATAAAACAATATATCAGCCTCTAAAAGGTAAATTACAGTCAACTCCTATTTTGAGGAGGTGACTTCAAAGTAGGCACACCTCATGACATCATCGAGGGAACTGTGAAATTTGCCACCTGAGTCTCTTTTGCTTCTTTGTGAGAAAATATAGAGAGAAAGACAAGTTTTAATCTGAGACTACCGCTTTCAACCAGATCTCAGGGTCAGTGCTCCCGGAGAAGCTGAGATATGAAAGTATTGGTTACACGAGAGGAAAGCTTTAAAACAATGAGGAATAGAAAAACGTACACCTGACAACCTGTCCCCTGCCTGGAAAGACGGTGACAAAGATCTGCTAGAGAGACAGCTGTCACCGGGTTGTGATGTTAGACTCTTTCTAGTGGACCGACAACAAATGCCAAGCACAGTGGGTATTCGCTGATTGGACAAAGCTGAGCAGAGCATGCAGTCTCTCCTAAATGCCGGTGCAGATGAGTGGTCCAGCTCCGGGAAGCACTTAACAATAGAGAAGAAGAAAGGCATGATGTTCAGTTTGTCTGCCTAAAATGATCCCTGGAGAGGAGCCCTCCAAGTTCTACTGTGCACTCAGCTTTGCTCTCAGAAATGCATCATCAAAATGTGCCTTCCACCTATAAGCCCGGTCTGAATCTCTGAGACAATAAAGTCTTTAAACCCAATTAGTGTGCACCAGGGTGCCTGGACAGCAGAGGCAGAAGGGAGTGTATCAGCTGTCTACCTTGTGTATATGAATGTGTGGAGTTGTTTTGTTTGGTTCATTTTTTTTTCCTTTTGAGAATGAGTTTCATGTAGCCTAGACGGGCCTCAAATTTACACTGTAGCTACTGTTAGCCTTGAGTTTCTTCTCCTCCTTCCTTTTCCTCTAGAGCCTGGGGTTTTGAGGTGCTGAGGATGAAGCCAGGGTTTGTTGCTTGCTAGGCAAACATTTCACCAACTAAGTATAGCCCCAGACTAATAGTTTTTAGCAAAGAAAACCCTGAACTTAAGTACTTCTTCAACTTGAGAATAATTCTATATTAATAGCTGTACACAAATTCAGAATGCATAATTTAAAAAAACCTGGTTACGTTAAATTAAATATAAAGCACAAAGCACTGTGTTGTTAAATAACACATGAGCTATGAAATTAATTTGATTTATTTATTTATGTCTGAGACAAGCTGGTCTCACTTCAGATAGCCCAGCTTTTGATACCAGGGTGGCAGGTGTGTTCTACTATTTCCTACTAATGAGATAGTGGAGACAATACATGACACATGCTTGGTGCAAGTGCTATAATTGTAGAAAAAAGTTAAGAGGAAAATATGGTCATTGGCACATGTGCTGAGAATTATTTTCCATGGAACTCACAGTACAGTATCAATAGTATACATGAATTCCAACTGTTCACTAGACAGGAACAAAGCATTAGATGATGAATATCATAAGTTCTTAACCCACAGTATAATACTTTACAAGAAAAATTCCTTGATGTATAAATTTTACTTATTTTATTTTTTCACTTTTTTTTCACTCATACCATTTCTACAGTGATAGGAATATATATTATACAGCAATGTTCTGAAGGATGGGGCTATAGCTCAGTTGGTAGAGTGCTTGTCTAGTATTCAGAAGTCCCTTGGTTCAATCCTAAATTCACATAAACTGTTGCCTGCCTAAAATCCTATTGCTTGGGAGGTACAGGCAGGAAAGTGAAGATGTCATGGTCATCCTGACTACAAGTTCCAGACTAGCCTGAGCTTTATGAATCCAAACCCCTGCTTCATATACTTATTTTAAAATGATACATATTTCACTAAAATCATATAAATGAGTGGAAATAAATTGGAGAATAATGTATCTGAGAAATCTCTTACAATTTGAGAAATTTCAAACATGGTGAACCAGGCATAAAAGCAAAATCTCAGGCACAGAAATTATCTCTTACCCTAGGACCTAGCTTTGTTATTAAAAGGCACCATGCAGACTTCCCAAGTCTTCAGGAAAGACCCTGTGGCTCAAGGCAGCTGTCAAGGCTTCTGCATGTAAATCTGTATCTCATTCTTCCATAGGCACACCTTCACGGATGTGGGTGGTATAGTTCATATCCCTCTGTTGAACATTAGATCTTGTAGCATGATATTCTGTAAGATGAGCTACTAGCTGTGAATTCATTTCTTAAATCTGTACACATGAATGAAGCACTATATATGTTCATTTTAAAATTCATTTGGATTTTCATCATGCTTTATACAATGGTGATTTTAGTTCATGAGAAGTGTGATATAATTAAATACTTTTGCTCAAGATGAGAACAATTCTAAATCTTAAGGAGTTGTAAATTGTGAATGCAGTTTACTGCAGTAATGTCCAAATCTAACACAGTCATACATATTAAATGGAGACATCTGGAGACACCTTCTTTTTCAGGCATCTCAAGACAGTTTGACTGTTTCTAAGTACTTAACATGACTGCTATGAAGTCCTGTGTGAGCATGAGTTTCTTTGATTTAAGGAGTGGCTTTGATTTTGAGGATTATAGTTGTGCTCCACCACAGCTGATCTACTGTGGTGTTGGTGTCTGAACCCAATGCTTCCTGAATGCTAGGCAATTATGAGCCACTGAGCAGCAGCTCCAGTCCAACAAATACTCATTGCACAAGATAATTACTTTCACTGAGCCATGCACCTAGGACTTCAGAATGGGAATTGGAAAACAGGCTGCCTTAGTAAAGTGTTACCCTGGCAATCATAAGGTCCTGAATTTGATTCCTGGAACCCACATTAAGAAGACCCACCTTGGTGGTATACCTGGAATCCCAGCACTACCGGAAATAGACTGATCTCTTGGACTCACTAGCTAGGAATACTGGCTGACTTGGTTGAGATCCACGCCAGTGAGATCCCGTCTCAAAAAGAAAGGGGGAAAGAGTAAGAAAAGAAAGGGGAAAAAGAGCAGCAGTTCAAAACGCCTGCCCCTAAAATGATGATATATTATTGTAAGAAAACTCAAGCATTCTAAATAAATGCTATGATTTTACAAGTGACTAATATTTTAGAAAACAAAAATAATAAAAATGGTACTGGGAATCAGCAGTGCTGACAATAATGTATAAGTTAAATTGTTAAATAGAGGGGTTGGACAGATGTCAGTGGAGTCAAGACTTCTCCTCTGGCTCAAATATGCCTGCAATGTTCCAAGAATAGCAAGACAAAGGTGGCTGAAGGAGATATCCATAGTACAGAATCAGTAAGGTCTGGAAGCCTTTGGGTTTAGTTTCAAGAGTCATCAGAAAGTTTGGAGCAAAGCAAAGACCTGGTCAGGTTAATTCCAAGAGGAATACTCTCCTGCAGTGTAAGGAATGATAGAGATGAGGGAGGAGCGGAACCAGAGAGGGCCAATTAGAAGGTCTGTGACTACCTTCAGAGTAGTTGATGTGGGATGTCTTTCTGTATGCTGTGAATAAAGGAACTGTTTTGGCCTATGGCGGATACCTTAGAAGTAGGAAGGAAATCAGAGTATAGATAGGGGAAGGAGTGTGGAGTCACGAGAGACACCATCCAGCTGCCCAAGAAGCAACATGTAAGGCAACACAAGTGAACCAAGAGCCACATGGCAGGACAGATTAAGGGAAATGGGTTGAATTAAGATGACAGAGGTAACTACTAATATGCCTGAGCCATAGGCTGAACATCATTAAATTAATATAAGAGTCTGAGTCATTTTGGGGGGCCTAAGTGGCCGCAGGCAGGTCTGAACTGTGTGGCTAGTCCAAGCCAGAAACCTCATTCTACACAGCATGGAGAAGGTAATGCTAGAGGTGAGAAATGGTCAGAATCTAGATGCACTGAAGGTATTCAAGCTCTATCACAAGTAGGGAATGAGAAGAAGAGAAGTTGAGGAGAATCTTCAGTATTTAGACTTAAATTCCATTATTGAGGTAAAGAGGTTGAACAAGGAGTTCAGTTTCATACATGTGATATTTAAAATATCTGATTTATAAAGTACACTGAAGTACACCATGGTCACTGGACATGGACATGTGCATTTTAAAGGAGATAGTCTCAGCAAAGACATGAGTGGAGACCTCACCAAACACAGAGGGCAGATGACTCTGTGTGGATTAGGTACAGAAACACTGACTCTCTCTGGTATCTCTGTCTCTCTCTCTCACACACACACACAAAGCGGGTTTAGGAATGGAGGGAGGGAAGAAGGGAGGGAAAGAGAGGGGGAGAAAGAGAGAGAGAAGCTTTCATACATACATGGTGAGTGACTGGACTTCTCTTTGACATGCTTCATTGTGTTCCAAGGCATGAGGTCTAAAGGTGTATCTTTGCTTTGGTTTTGGAGTTTGGCCATTTTCTTTTACACATCCTCTCACATAGCCTATGCTGACCTCCAACTTGCTGTCTTACAGGGTGACCTTGAACTCACAATCTTTCTGTCTCTAACTCCCAAGAGCTGGGGTAACAGGAATGGACCACACCTGGGCTACAAGATGTGATTAAATTACTTCTTTAAAATTTCTTTCTCCGGAGGCACGGAGGATTATGCAATTACCAGTCAAGTAAATATTTAACACGGAAGTGCTGTTTTACTTTAAGTCATCGATGTTAAAATGTTCTGAAAATATCAAGAAGGTAAGGTCTCCAGAGTCTTCCCGTTGCAGCTGTGTAAATAGTTCGCTTCAAAATACCAGTAAAGGAATAGGTAATATGATGAGACTTGGGTTTAACAGTGAGAGAAGACCCAGCAGCCATTGTGTGTGAATGCTAAGCCTGCCTCAGTGTCTCCATACACAGAGACCCTTATTCAGTCAAACTTTACTTGGGGAAATTATTTGTAATGATATTTTTCTTATTATAATTTGCTAATATAACTTATGTTGAGAGGGGGCAGGGTCTGTAGCCAATTTTTGCTACCTATTTAAAAAAAAAAGTGGGAAAAGCAGCTAAGATGCTGCAATTGCTAGTGTTTGTGATGTGAGTGGAAGGCACATACAGAAATCCACAGAGGAAAATAGGGGACCTGTACCAGGAAACCCCTCACCACTCTCCCAGGCTGATTCACAGCATCATAGGACTCAATTTATGTCTCAAATCATTCTCCCAACCAGCAGTCCACTCTCAAAATAATACACTGTATGCTTGTTACAGAAATGAAGTTGAATTACTCCCTAGAAGTCTCTGAGAGAGATAAATGAATGGCATGATGAAAGAGGAGATACATCATACAGGCCTGAATAATTAAGGAAGAGAATTTCACACACAGCATCTCCTTGGATTTCTAAGATTATGTTGTATTACTAGCCTTAAAAAGGAAAGAGTACTGCTGTTTGCGGGTTGACTGGATATTTGTAACAACCAGCAAGATTTTTAGCATCTGGTGCTAAAGTCCTCTTGAAATAAATTCATATCTGTGCGTTTCCAAATTCCCTACCCATTATTAAGTATTTTTTACTGAGTAACCATGGAGATACATGGTTAGTTACACACATTACATCTTCCTATCTCCTCTAGTAGGCCTTTCTCTGCCCTGTAGCAGGACAGACTCACTGAGCTGTGGTCACCCCACTTTGTTACTACAATGGGCAATACTGATTGCAAATTGGACAGATTTCATCACCTATGGGCATATTTTATAGATTATCTAGATTAGGCTAGGCTCTGGTGTTGCATGAATTCAGGTATTAAAAGAGACTCGGAGCTAGATACTGGGAAAGGCTGAAATATCAGACAGAGAAAATACCACAGTCAAAACTCACCCAGCTATCTTCCAGCTTCCTCAGCCTCAATTCTGGTTGCTTCTAATTGCTGCTGTTTTCCCAAGCCTGCCTTAAATACCCTTCTTGCCCAGCTGTATCCCATCCAAATTAGGATTGAAACCCTGAGCTATTTCTATTTGGTAGTGAGCCTTGAACTCACAGAAACACAGAAAGATCTCTGTCTCTGGAGTTATGGGATTAAAGGCATGGCACCACCACTGTCTGCCTGGGAGCCTGGAACTCTCTCAGTAAACCAAGATGGTCTCAAACTCAGATCTGCTGTGATTAAAGGCATAGGTCACCACTCCTGGTCTTTCCCAGTGCTGGGATTAAAGGCGTGAGTTACCACTCTCCGATCCTCCTGGATTGACTGTGGGTAGATTTCTTTGATATTCCAGACTGGTTTTATTAAATATATAACACATCACCACACTCTGGGGATGTATGGAGGGATTATTTAAATTAAGTTAACTGAAGCAGCAGATTATCCTAAACCTTATGTCACCTTCTAGCAGAGGCCCAGGTATAAGAAAACCTTTGATTTTGCCTGCTTACCTTTGCCTCTTGCTGGTAAGAGCTGCTGTCAGTGCTGTTCTTCCTTGACATTATATCCAGCTTCTTTGGCCTTCCAAACATGAACTGAAGACCACTGCTGTGGGGTTCATGATCTGGTTTCAGGAAGGGAGAAGAGTCACAGGAAGCCTGATTGTTGAAAATGTTGTGGAGTTGCAGGCAGAGAAGACATGCTTTACTCACCAACACACAGGCCAAGAGGCAGGCACCTCCACAGTCTGGCATATGAGCTACAAAGAGGTAGGTTCACAGGCCTGCATACATGCATATGCATGCACACATGCAAACAAGCATGCATGCATGCACAAACACCAGCACACATTAGCAAAGGGTTGGGGCAAATTATTAGACCTCTAACCTCAATACCTACACAGAATCACACATAGTTTCACTCTTCTGAATACAGTTCTTTAATAGGTAACCTCCGAGTTTTCTTGGGGATTCCTTTGGCATATGTGGTCAGCCATGTTGTGCTGGTTCATAGGTTTCTACATCGGCTCTCTGTTGTCTAAACACAACTGGCCCCTACAGCCCTTTGTTTCCAAGAACTTCCAAGATTTCCCAGGAATCCTCCAGGCCTTCAGCACCAGGTGATGCCACTGAGACCTTCATTCTTATGGGCTGAACAGCTGTCAGGTTCTCAACTCTTCAGTGTGAATTCAGCTTTGGACTGGAGTACCCAAACTAAATCATGAAAGTCAGCCTAATAAATTCTCCTTGATTATAGATTTCTATCAGAGAACTCCAATTAATTAATACAGTCACTGACATGTACATCATATGGCCAATGGGAAGCATCATCAAGAGAAGAGAGGCTGGAAGGGAGATCCCAGAACATACCTTTTCTTCCCCATGTTCATCTTTTGTTGGCAGTCCTTGGCTCTGTTGTGACTACAGTGGTTTACAGGCTAGTCCTTCTATAGGCCCCAACTCTCTTGGGGTTAAACAATGTAATGGTTATCATTGACCATCAACGTGACAGCATCTAGACTCACCTAGGAGACCAATCTCTGGTGTGTCTGTGAAATATTTTTCTAAGTTGTGTTGATTGGTAAAGACCATCTCTAAATGTGCTTGGCGCCATTTCTTGGACCATGTTTGCAGAATGAATAAAAGAGAAATCTTGCTGGGTTCTCTCTCTGCTCCCTGAGTGCAGATGAGGTGTGGCTAACTCCCTCACCATCCTGCTGCCATGCTTTCCCCACTCAAGCTGCTTTCTGTCAGGTTTTTGTCACAGAAACAAGGAAAATAACTAAAATGATCATTGACTCACATTGGTAGCTGATGCCTTCATAGTGGAAGTAGCTTCTACTTGTAGCAGTAAGCAGACATTCTGGAGCTTTCCCATGAGTCACAGGAGCCCTCAACATTGCTCACATTTCTGATATTGTCTTGGAGTCAGAAGCCCCAACCAACAGGTCCCAAAGCCCCTTAGGAAATAATTACACACAGCCTTAATATTAATTATAAGCTGTTTGGCCTATGGCTCAGGCTTATTAATTGGTAACTTTTTCATTTTAAATTAACCCATAATTCTTATCTATGTCCAGCCATGTGGCTTCACACCTTTACTTAGTCCAGCATTCTCATCTTGCTTTCTCTGCATCTGACTGGCAACTTCTGCTCTGCCTTTCCTCTTCCCAGAATTTTCCTAGTCTGGTTGTCCTGCCTCTACTTCCTGCCTAGCTACTGATCAATCAGCATTTTATTAAATCAATACAAGTAACAAATTTTTACAGTTTACAAGATCATTATCTCACATTTTCCTTTTTAAAACAAGAACCCTAAATCCTTCTTTCTATAGCTTTTTTTCCCCTGACCATTATCCATAACAACTTGTAACCAACACTCTAAAAAAAGACAAACATCCATAATCTATTTTTTTGGGAATGTGGTGGTAGTTCTCTAGACTACTTCCTGCTGATTGTGGACACTGGTAATCTTGTGGGGACCCAAAGAAAATTTAGGATTATGAACAAGTTTTGAGTAACGTAGTCTATGAGTCTCAATCATCTCAGCAGCAGCCTTGAAGGGACATCATGACCATGACAGTTCTTATTTTTAAAAAAGGATTTAATTGGCTCGCTTACAGTTTTAGAGGTTCAGTCCATTATCATCCTGATGGGGAGACATGAGGCCTTGCAATCAGATGTGGTACTGGAATTACTAGTACTACATCTTGTAAGCAACAGAAAGTTGACTGACAGCATAGAAAAATCTAAAAGCCAGCCCTCTCATGGCATGCTTCCTCCAACAACACCATACTTATTCCAACAAATAAGTTAATAGTGCTGTTAATAGTGCCATTCTCAATTACATTCAAACTACCACAGCTCCATATTACCACATCATTGTATGAACCTCCCAGATTCTGCTCCTGAGGTCAGCAGATTCTCTTTGTGTCAGATCAGGCTGTCTCACTTTTTCTCGTTATAACTGGTGATGAACAACCAGACTTTCAAAGCAGAATCAAATTCTCTAGAATGATTCAGAGATGTTGCTTGAATTGCCTGCTTCTGCTTCCTGGGCACCATTTGGCTTCTTCTAAGTTTATCTCCACAGAGAAATGCAGCCTGCACAATCTCCCCCCTCCCCGCTTTCATGTGTAATATTCATCTATGTGTGGGTGTGCATGCACAAGTGTTTACTTGTATATGCAATCTTTGTTTTTGATACAAGGTTCTCACTGGCCTGGAACCCATCAAATGGACTAGGCTAGTTGGGTGAGCCTTAGGGATCTATGAGTCTCCACCTCCCCAGCACTGGGGTTATTAGCACCTGTCACAGTGGGATCTCTATGTAGGTTCAAGTCCTTATGCTTACAGGGCAAACACTTTACAATCTGAGCCATCTCCCCAGCTTCCTTCTCTATTATGCCATGGGAGCTGATCACAAAAAACTTGGTTCTCTGGTTCTTGGCTGGCAGCATCCTTTTTAATTGGGCCAATAGGAGACACTGGCTGGAGAAAAGAGAGAGACATCTGAGACAGTTCCCTGCTCCCATGCTCACCTAGGGCAGGCAGTATTTGTGTCCCTTAGGGACAGAGTGGCCTTATTGTAATACTTTTTTGAAGGGCTATAATAACACTTTTGCCATTCCCTCTCTCACAGCCATACTGGTGTAGATGTTTCTCACTATATGAGTCTGTCCCAGCATCCTTTGCTGCTACCTTAGTATTTTCCACAACTTTTTATGTGACACCATCATTGTCTCCAGGAAGATTTCCTTCTATTTCAAAAAGTTTCTTTCTTAAATGTTGATTCTTTCTGTTGTGTTAGTTCTGAAATAGCAGTCAATGCTTTGATTGTCAAAATATTAATCAGAGCAATGCTTCTACAATCACTGTCAATAATACTACTAGAGGACTGAGAAAGGGTCTTGGCTTGTGAAGTCACTGCTTAGCATTCATGAAAAACCATGGCTTCCCTCTACAATGCTATAGAAAGTAGGCATGGTGATCTACACCTGTCATCTCAGCAGTTAAAAGGCTGTGGCAGGAGAACTAGACTTTCAAGGTCATCTCTGGCTACATGTCAAGCTGAGGGCAACATGGTCTGCATGTGACCCTGGCTTCATAGCAATAGTAACAAATATTACCGTCACTATCATAAAAGCATTGGAGCAGAATCAAAGTTCTTTGCCTAATATGTAAAATCAGGGTAGCAGGGAGAATGGCTGTACAAGCTAGTGACAGGAAAGCCAGAAACAAACCAAGGCAACCTTTTCTGCAGCTCAGAACATTCAAAGTAGGGGAGAGGGGGGCCGAGTGAATCTACTTTGTAAGCAACTGGGGTGCATGCAGAGCTAACAGACTGAATTAAAATTAGCCCCTTCCTTCTCTACAGAAAGACAATCATTGTGGACTGAGTCTTTTGCCTATTGTCTTTCCCCTTTGATTGGGTATTACCTTTTAATAGGGGTTTCTTTCTTTCTCTTTCCTTTTCTTCTCCATCCCACCCTCACATCTCTGAAAGGATCTCCTGTATCCTAGCTTCAATCTCATTAAGTAGTAGAAGACTTCGTGTGTCCTATCTTCCTGCCGCTACCAGCCAGGGCTCGGATTACAGGCGTGTGCCACCACACCCATTGTATGTAGTGCTGGAGATCAAACCCAGACACTCCTACATTCTAGAAAATCATGCTCCCAACTGACAAACATCTCTGGCCTCAGGGTTCCATTTTCATAATCACAGAACTTTAAAACTATGTTAGAGTTACAGAATAACTATACACAAATCTGCATATTATTATTAAATACATGCAAAAGCTTTAACAACTTATTTTTAAAAACAAACAAAAATCTGCAACAGAGAGCAAAAAGAGGTGAAAAAATTTTACCAGGAAAGCATCCTGTGGGACTTGGTTAATAGGGTAAATTACAGAAAGTCAGGATGCGAGTCTCCGGTCTGGAAAGAAAAAGGCCAGAGACAAGGGAGAACGGGTTTGGGGTAAGATGGTCTGCTTCTTTGTTTTGCCATGAAAGGCCAGTGGAAGTTAACGTGATGACTGCAGTTTAAAAACCCGATTTAATGGCTGGAAGAGAAGGAGAAGCTATGTGTTCTTGGGAGGTGGTAACAAAAGCTGCTGGTAGATCAAATACACTGAACATCAATCGGTGGCATGGAGGGGGCAATTTCTCAGCCCCATGGCATCTGATGAGCTGTTTTCAAGACCATTTTGACATAACTGTATGAAAATGACCTTAGTAAAGATTAGAGCCACATTCTAAAGTCCCTCCCCTACCCCTGCATGCTTAGTATCAGGAATGGAACCATGGCTTCAGATATACTAGACAAGCTACCACTGAGCTGCAAACCCAGCCCACGTAAAACTCAACCTCCTAGCCACACCCACCAAGGCTTTGGGGCCGTTTTACTCAGTTTTTTATTGTTTGTATTTTTACAGAAATTTATTATATTTAGTTTCATTATATTTTATTTATTTCAGAAGTATTTAAAATTAGTATGCTTATTATTATTGCCACTATTGAATTACATGACTTTTTAAAATTTCATATAGGTATGCATGGTGTCTTGGTCATATGTATCCCTCAGCCTCGGTCTTCTCTGTCTTCTCCCAGCATAGTTCCCATCTCTCTCCCAACTTCCTGTTTCTTCTTTTATAACTCATTAAGTCCAGTTACTGCTGCCTATATGCACATGGCTATGGGGATTATCCACTAAGGCATAGGCAAGTGGCTCTCCTTACTCAATCAGGCCCCAGCTGCCATTAGCTGTCCATTAGGGCTGGGGCATCATGAGGCTCTCCTGTCTTGATGCTATGGGTTCATGTGAGTGTCAGATTTGTTATGTCCAGAGGACAGCATTTCATAACATCTCTCTATATTCTCAAACTCTTCCATTCTTTCTCCTCTTCTGTGATGTTCCCTGATCCTTGGGGTGGGGAGAGGGTGATACAGATGTCTCATCAACAGCCAATTATTCTCATTAGCTTAGGCTCAACATTTTGAATAATCATGAGCCTCTTCATTAATCACTACCCACTGCAGTAAGAAGATTCCTTGACCAAAGTTGAAAACAGCACAAATCTACTGCTATAAACAAATACTTAGAAGGCAAAGTAACACTGTGTGTCTGTTTAACAAAGGGACATAAATAGGTCCTTCTCTGGGGCCTATAACTTTCCTAGGCATGGGTATTTATTTGACCTTGTTACAAGAGCAGGCATGAATTCCCTCCCTGGAGCAGGCCTCAAATCCAATCAAGAGAGCAATAGGATAACAGTCTGGCCTCTATTGCAGAATAACCTCAATATAAATGTCCGACGTACTAAATAAAGATATGTATTGCATGAGACTTTAGTCCATCTCATTTTTAGGTCTCACTCTCCCAGATTAACATCACCAAGCAGAACAGCAACACTACACAGGGTCCACTGCTAACTAAAACCATTGGTGCCTTTGCTGCATCAGCAGCCTACATAGCACCTTCAGGCAACTTGAAAGTTAGGGAGAAAGATTCCTGGTCAGTAGAGCTTGATTTCACTATGTGCTGTATCCAAAGTGACTAATGTCTTCAGCAACAAGACTTTACCACATATTTATGGTGGTCAATTAAAACAATGATGATGACCTGTACTGTTTGGATGCCTCTTGGTTTTCCCTGACCAATAAATCATGGAGAGATTATGTGCCTGGCACTGAGATTTTTGTTTAATAAGCATGTCTTCTGAGAGAAGCATTGTTCACCCATGCAGCTACCTTTTCTCAAACTCCATTTTTTTCCCATTATACTTTCAATAATATTAGAATTTAATGGGGTTTCAAGAGGCTTTATTTTTATATATCATACCCACTCCTGGTTTTTCCTACTCTTTGTCTGCACCCTACTTAAACCTTTGGCTTTCAGTATTTAGGTTCTGATCATATAACACAGGACCTACCATGGCTCTTCAGTATATTCTTTACTTGGATTACAGTAGCATAGGTTCCCATGTAGGGAACCTTTTTCATGTACGATTCCTTTAACTAATGAGCAATCTGCTCCGCATTTCTCCATCACCATCATTAAACTATTTTATACCCACAATAGTCTATGTGTTTGCATCTGGCCTATAATTTACTTTCCCGCTTCCCTAAATGTAACCCATTGGTTCATTACTGGTTTCCTGACTTTTTACTTGCACATTTCAGCTGAGTTGTTTGTTTTCTTGATGTTTGTTTGATTTTAGTTCTTTATATGTCCTAGACACTAATCTTCTGTCAGATATATAGATGGCAGATATTTCCTCCGTTCTGCTGGTTGCCTTCTCACACAATTGAAAGTTTTCTTTGGGGCTGGAGAGATGGCTCAGAGGTTAAGAGCACTGGCTGCTCTTCCAGTAGACCTGAGTTCAATTCCCAGCATCCACATGGTGGCTCACAACCATCTGTAATTACATCTGGTGACCTCTTCTGTTGTGATGTGCAGGCAGAACACTGTATACATAATAAATAAATATTTTTTTTAAAAAAAGAAAGTTTTCTTTGTTGCAAAAGTTTTTTTGTTTTGTTTTACAGGATCCTATTTCTCAAATGCTATTTTTATTTCCTACACTATTGAAGTTCTATTTAGAAACTCTTTAGCTGGGTCTATAAGTTGAAGTATCTCCACTTTTTGTTCTAGCAGTTTTAGGGTATCATGAAAATAAATTTGCTTTTAGATGAATCATTAGTCCTTTTCTACATCTACAGATGTTCTATGTGTGAAAGTATAGATTTACCTTTACAAAAGTTTTTCTCAGGGAAAGACCATTTTTCTAAAACACGTAGTGCCTGAGGACAGGGCCCAGGTCTAAGAAGAATCTAGAAAAATCTCAGGAATGCACCTGACAGCCAATAGATTCAAAACTTGATTCGGCACTGAAAGTTTAACCAATAGTTTCCAATATTACTCTATCTCATACCCTTTTTCCAATCCTGAAATGCCAAGATGTTTAACACCCCATTTATCTATATTTTCTTTAAAAACCCTCTCACTCCTGAGTTCTGCTGCATTTCAGCCCAGGTTCGAATCTGTCCAAAAAAATAAAGAATCTGACCCTTGTGTGTTTGCATCAGAATCCAGCTCCCTGGTGATCTTTGGAGGGTCTTGAGACACAGGTACTACAAAATAATTTAGCAGAACATGACTGCAAACCTCATGTGTAACCGAGAGGACATATTGATTTCCAGGTTCTCCCGAGTTATGTACCACTCACTCACTAATTGTAGATAAGAAGTCTGGAAAGTTGAGGGCTGAGAATGGTTTAACGAGTAGAATGCCTGTGCACAGCAGAAAGACATGAGTTCTTATCTCTAGCACACAGATGGCATATGCCTATAACCTCAGTTACAGGAAAATGGAGACAAGCAGATCTAGGGCCTTTCTGGCCAGTTGTTCTAGCTGAAAAATGGCCAGCTCCAGATTCAGAAAGAAGACTCTGTCTCAAAAAGATAAGGTGAGCATGATATTGAGAAGATAACCAATGTGGACCTCTGCCCTTCACACTTTTATGGGTGAGCTCATACACGGATATGCACATAAACACATGTGTATGCATACACTTAGATGTGTGTCTAAGTTTACATGTTAGCCAAAGGGCAACAGTTGCTAATCACTCAGAAAATTTATAGCTGGAATACTGAATAATCTTTGGTTTGGGGTTTCTTAGTAACCAACTACAGGATAGGGATCACATATAGAAAGGTCATTTGATGATTTACACACTGTAAACATAACAACACTCAGTGAAGTCATAGGATTATAGTGTGCTAATGAGCCAATCAGGGCTGTGTATTCAAACCACGTTTCTTCAATGAGAATACCCTAAACTGTGGGACTGTACAACAGAGGATATAGGAGTAATTTGATGATGAATTCACCGTTACCCATGAAAGCTTCTAGTCACAGTTCCCTTAAAGGTCACTGTGTCTCTCTTTTCATTTTAAAATAATGAGTGCACTGCATATACCTTCTTTGGAAGGACATCCAGAGTAGTTTTACATGAGAATACAATGAATTCAGGCGTTTGTTCAGATGAGGCCAGATGTTTTCCCAGGAGTCTCACATTCCTGACCACAAGCTAGTGTCTGCCACATTTGAATACTTGTTCTCAAAAAACCAAACACTCTGGGCTTAATACAGATTCAACTAGAATGAGAAAAGTAATTATCCAGGACTTACTGTGGCCAGCAGGGACTAGCCTCCCTCACACATGGAGGTGCTGCAGGCCTGCTAGGGAGTTCTTCATGGAGATGTTTGTCTTGGTGGAGGCTGTGAAGTGTCCTGCAGAGTTAGCCCTATCTTACACTTCCTGTCCCTTTATTCCCTAAAGGTCCACTTGAGAAAACAGCTGGATGGGCTTAAAAAATAACTTCCGTAACAAAAACTGCCTAACAGGAGATGTGCTCTGTTCATCTGCAAAAATAAGTACTTTCTGATGAGCCAAAAATAGCTGTGCTGGGCAGGAGGGCAAGCAGAGGCCATGCTGGGCTGCTAGGATTGGGGCAGCCTTGGTCAAGGAAATTATACAGTGGATTCGAAGAATTTTCTACTTTCCCTTTTTTCTGACCTTTTTGTTTGTTTGTTTCCATAGAAATCTGGCCAGGAAGGGGAGAGTGATGAGCTCAGTCTTGCTGCACGTTGATTCATTTATTTACCAGAGTATGTGCTGAGCTCACATCCTGAAGACTTGCTGTAGCATGGTCCAGGGGAACCACACTAATACTGGAATGTCAGGGTACACACAATGGCCATGCAAATCAAGCCTGCTCTCCATGCTGTTTTTGAGCTTTGGGGATGTGGTTTTGCTTGAGTTACATTTGAATTTTACTGTATTGAAATAACAAGCCAGGATTTAGGCCAAGGGTCAGAGCTTCATGGGTAGAATGCGTGGCATGCATGAAGTCCTGGATTTCATCTGTAGTACTTTGTAAACTGGCCCATGGTGGTACTATAGTCCCAGCAATTAGGAGGTAGAGACAGGAGGGCCAGGAGTTCAAGGCTGTCCTTGGCTACATAGCAATTAAGGCCAGGCCGAGCTACCAGGAGACTCTACAAATCAGAATTAAAGCTTCATCTGCAGAAATCATCAATTCTCTAATTCAATACACAGCATCAGAGATGGGAAAGATGTCTGATTTAAGTGTCTGGTTTTATGAACAGGACACTAAAGGACTTTACCAGGTCACATTGCCCTTAATGTCCCTTGTGAGTGACAGCAGATTGCCTTGGATTCAGCCTTGGTTTGAACAGTTTCTCTTAGTTCTTAGTTATCACCAGACAAAGAAGACCAGACAGCAGTCCCCCTTTAACATGCAGATTAGATTTTCTGGCTTTCACCTGTCTCTCACCCAGGCATAACCAGCAGCTCCCTACCTTTTTTTGTGGTAAAATACTTGTTTTAGGTAAAAACAATTTTAAAAAGCAAAACAAGTTTAAGGAGAAATTGGCAACAAGAACATCCTAAATACAGCTAAAAGCTTGTTAAAGGACGGTCTGTGGGCGGGCTTCTCTACACCAAGCTCCCTTCTTCTACTTGACGAGGAGGAGAACAGGGAACACGGCTCAGTTGGTAAATTCTTGACATGTAACTTGGAGGATCTACGTGCAGATCCCCAGAACCTGTTGTAAGCGTAATGGTAGGCTTGTGGCCCCAGTGTTAAGGAAGCAGACACAAGGTCTGGGGGACTTCGTTGGTCAGCCATTGCATTAGTCACTTTTTTGTTGTTGTGATAAAACACTGTGACCAAAGAGAACTTAAGGAAGAGGGTATATTTTGTCTGACCATTCCAGAGGGGTAACAGTCCATCAATCATTCTGGGAGTCATGGCAGGAAGGGACAGACGTCACATTTGTGACAGGAAGCAGAGAGAATTGGGCATGGGGTGAGGCTATGAACTCTCAAAACTTGCCCATAATCACATACTTCCTACAGCAAGGCTGTACCTCCTCAGCCTCCCCAGACAGTAGCTTCCTCAGTAGCTGGGGCAGTGAGCTTCTGGTGTAGTGAGACATTCCATCCCAAACACTAAAGTGGAAGGAAAGGGGGAATCAGGCTGTACGTCTGCCTTCCCTTGAATGCACACGCCCCTGCGCGTACACAAACATGTCAACATATATACACACAGACGTGCATCACGGGCACACAAAGATAACAACGACCATGGTAAGAGTATGCATCCCTTGCTTATCAGGAAGATTTCCTAGGTGACTAGATGAAGATGGGGTAGTGTGTTTATTCAGGTTTGGTACCTGACTTTGTTGAATCCCCATAGGGAAGCTTTCAAGTAGGATGAGACTTGACCAACCACTTGTCTTTGCCTTCATTCACAGTTAAGAACATGGATTGCCCTTGAGCTCTTTGACTCAAGGTCAAACAGTATGTAACAAGGGCATTGGCTCTGCATGTCCAATATCCACCCAGCTGCCTGTCTGGGCACTGCATTCTGGATTATTCCAAGATATGATCTGCATCAACATGACAATGATGGATACATTTCCTTCCTAGAACCAGACAGCTGTGGCCTTCCTGTGGTCCTGGAAGGCAAGTTTGAAATTCCAAATCTGTGAACATCTTATTAAAGGTCTAGGCCATTGTCTCCTGCATTCAGTCTGGCTGCCTTTTTCCCGAGGACCTTGAACTTTGAAGCAACATTGAGATTAGTTAATTGTTGTTTACAATTTAGTCAGGCAGGCTTCCCAGTGGAAGGTTAGTCTCAGCAGGAATCGGAACCAAACTCCAATCTTTGCCTAATCTCAGGTTTCATTTAAAGCTTGTCTATGAAATATGAATTTGTGAATGGGAGCTGATGGCCGGAAGCTGGGGAGTTACAAGCTATTGAATGATCTGTCACATTTCCATAGCCTGATTTAGATCCCCGGAAGGCAATTGTGACTGGAATTTTTAGGGCTGAAATGATGATGGGAGAGAGATACACAGAGGGCTGGAAGCCTGAGTCTCGAGAATGACTGAAAGGGCAAGGGACCGTGACAGGAGGGGAGGCTCGCAGGGGATGAAGGGAGCGTAGAGCTGGAGCTATGGCTAGAGCCAAAGGGAGAGAGACAGGGACAGGCAAGCACAGGGAATCAGGCCCTCTTCGCCGATGAACTGAATACAGTTACACATCAGTCATCGCTGTCAAGTGGCTGAGATGATGAAATGATGCCCTCTGAGAACTTCTGGAGAGCGAATGTTTAAATCTTTAGCACCACAAACTCATGTCTTGAACACAAGTTCGGGAAAGAGGACTGATCACTCCTTGGGGAGACTTTCTCTCTCCCTCCCTTCTCCCCCTCCTCCCAAGATTTATAACAAGAGAGCATCCTTGTAGTTCTTTATGATTCAGCTTTTAAAAACCCAGCATGTGGCTAGTACAGTGGCTCTTTTAAATTCTGGTAACAAGGAAGCGGAGAAAGCCGATATAGAGGCAGAGATGGTAGAGGAGCTGTGTGGCTGACTTGGGGAAGCTGTCTGTCCTCTGAGCTATTCTCTCAGCTGTGAAAGAACTGACATTTATTCGTGTCCCCAAAGCATGAAGCCCTGTGTAAGCAAGCTTTGCTTTGGGTCTCTGCTTGCTCTTTTCACTCTTGGACTTTCTGGGCACTCACAAGAATACTCCATCGTTTCATCTTGCCCACTGCTTTCTTTCTTGGGGAAAAGGATTTCTCTAGGAGGCATGTGGGATCATAAAGCTGACATCCATTACTGCCCTTGCCACCCCTCTACCACAATGTCACAGACCTCTTAATTTCTCTACTGACACTATGCTAATAGCCCACTCCCAACCACAACCACTCACCTAAAATGAAGCCCTCTGTTGCCCAGCTTTGCCGAACTATGATCAACTGAGGACTGTTGGTCTTGTCTGGGCATCAGGAGGAAAGCAAGGGGTGTGAAGTAACTCATTCAGACACATGAAGGACCTGGCCACCTCTGAACTCTCCCAGAGTTGGTTGCATTTTTTTTAAGATTGCTTATTATGGGGGGAAAAAAAGCATGTCCTGGTGATGACTGCAGCCTGACAAAGTGAGACTCCGGCCCAGCAGGAGACAGATATTTTTGGGTTGGTGGAGGTCACCTCATCCTGTGTCCCTGGCCCTGGCCAGCATCCATGCTGTCTTCTCCTTTTCTCTACTTCTGAACCTTCCATTTTTCTAAAGCTTTTGCCTACCCAGAATGGCTTTTTGGGCAGCAGCACCAGAAATTCCAGCCAGGAAGGGGGGGGCATTTTCAAGGGCTGTTCATGTTTCTGCCTTATTTAGAGGTAAGGATTGTCTCTATGAACATTTTTGACACCCGTTGCAATGTGGTGGTAATAGCTGTGTGATTATTTAGATGCAAATTAGGTAGTTTATTGGTAGGGAGAATATACATTCATGATTATGAAGATTAATGAAGGCCTAAGAAATAAATTGTTTTGTTTGGGGTGTGTGTGTGGCATCGTGTGTATCCTAGGCTGGCCTGAAATAAAAATGACCTTGAACTTTTAATTTTCCTGACACTATCTACCATGAGTTGTAATTATTTTTATTATTTATGTGGTGCCAGAGATCAAATATGGGGCTTTGGGCATGCTACACGAACATTCTACCAACTGAGTTACATTTCAGGCTAGAAGTAAGTTTTGTAGGAATGATAAACTGATGATTTGCCTCACACTGTAGAAGCCATCTGTGTTTAAACTACCATGCTTCTACAATACTTTTGTTTTCCCTCATTTCAACTATAAGAAAACCAAACCCTGAAAGGTAAATTCGGCATCTCCAATAACTGTTCTTGCAGACTTTTCTTTGGGTCTGGTGCAGTTGAGAACAGGAAAGAAACTGTAAAGGAGGTCCTCGCTGCTAACCTGAAAATCAGTTTCTTCTCAGAAGCTGAGCTGAGATAACGTTAGTGGAAATAGTAGGGCTGAGTCACTAGGTTGTAAATAACATGAGGACTGAACCAAGGAGTCCCCAAAGGCAGCTTCTTCCACAGAATGCGTGCAGCTCTGTGAGGAGGAGAGACCCTCGGCAATCTAGCTTAGCCCCTGCTCACTGAAGTTACCGGAGGATATGGGGATGACCCTGGAGAGATTGCTTCTGAGCTCTCTGTGTGGAGCAGGGCTGTGCATGTCACCTTGGCTGCCTGAAGATCCCATTTCCATCGCTAATTCAAGAGAATCTGCTGATTGCAGATGCAGCTTAGTTGGTAGAGTGCTAGAAACCTGGGTTTCACCCTCAGTATTGCATAAAACAGGTGTGGTGGAACAGCCTGCAACCCCAGCACTAGGGAGGTAGAGGCAGGAGCTTCAGAAACTCAGAGCCATTGTGGGCTCCACAGAAAGTTCAAGGTCATACCTGACTACTTGAAACCCACCCTCAAAATAACCCCCAAACAAATAAAAAACACAAAACCAAACCAACAACCAAACAAGTGAACAAAAAAGCAAATATATAAAAAATATCTATATTTACTTTAAAAAGCTAAAAATAAATTCAGAGGACTTCAGCAACACCTCTGCACCAAGCAGAGGTACTGGATGGTTGAGCACTATTATGATCTCTGATCTCTTTGTGATGAGGAAGCATGGTCCTGTTCAAGGCTGATCTCTTTGTGATGAGGAAGCATGGTTGCCATGGTGGACTGAGCAAACGAACAAGGAGACCAACATGCAGGTCTGGGCACTCTGCCCCAGGCTCCAAGAGGAAAACACACACCTACCTGGCACTTTGTGGTGCCAGGCAGATGGGCACTACTATGGTGAGCAAATGTATGGTATGGTATTGGGGGCCAGGAAACATGGTACATATCTTGTGGACCAAGACATATCTGAAGAAGCAAAAGAAGTAAAAAGCAGGTGGTGATCGGTGACTTAATTGCCACCCAGGACCTGGTCTGCTGCTGGGGCTCATGTTTAGGTTCATGGCTCTGATGCAGCTGAGGTCTCTGTTGAAGTCCATGGCTTCCAATAATACCAAGGGAAGAGAGGATAGGGCTATGCAGAGTTGGCTCCACCTCTCACCGGCTGAAACACTCAGGAGAAAGGGTCCTATATCTCACTTGAGCAGCACAATAGAGCTGATCTCGCAGGGTCATGGGCAAGCTGGTCTTCAGGCCTTAAGAATGGGAGAGCAGGTCATGCCCTTCTCGTACACCATGTGGTGGCATGGGTGAGGGAAAGATGTCCTCCACCTATCACCTCTTGCCACTTGCAGAAGGGGAGAGACCTGACTCAACCCCCTCACCAGCTGCAGCACTTGGGAGAACAAGCCCTATGTCTTGCCTAGACAGCACAGTAGAGTTGACCTTGTAGCCAAGGGTGGGGGCCGGGGAGGTGAGTCAGCTCTGAGGGCATGAGAAGGGCATAGCTGGTACCATCTCCCTTATCTGCAGAGTGGTGGTGGGAGCTAGGGAAAGATGCTCTCCTCTGTCACCCTTCCTGCCTCCAGATGGAGAGGAAGCTGACCATCCTCATTACCAGCTGTGACACTCAGGAAAGCCAGCCCTGGACCTTGTCTGGGCAGGACAATGAAGCTGACCTTGTTTACTGGGGTGTGGGTGAGATGGTCCTGACAACACGAGCATGAGAGACCTGTCCCTTATCTGCCATCTGAAGACATGGGAGAGGAAAAGCTGCCCCCCCCATGCCCGAGGAAGGTGGGAGCACTGCCCCGCCCCTCATCAGCTGCAGTCCTGGGGAATATGACCCTTGCACCTCACTTGGACAACATAGTAGAGTTTGGTCCTGATGGTTCAGGTAAGGGTGAGCCCACTCTGAGGGCCTGAAAGTAGGAGAGAGGCCTTGCCCCTTGTTCATTACTGCATAGGGTGGGCTACCCCAGGCAATGCCCAAGAGCTCACCTGGCCATGAACACAGGGAGAGCTGGCAGGCTGACCAATCTGCAACTACTCAAGCTCAGAACCAGAGTTATAAGTTAGCCCATTCCAACATCTACCCATCTATGATCTTCTGCGGCATGTGAAGGAGCATGTCCTTCCGACCCAAAGCTGCAGGTTCTTCAGAACACAGGGCAACAGCAGGATAACCAAGAGAAGTCCTAGGGAGGGCCAGCATCCATAGTCTAGCAGAAAGCAGAGGCTTCAAACCAGACCAATGACTCTGCAATGAACAGAGGGAGGGGAAAGCTGTAAGGGCAGAGTACAGATACAAAGGGATGGGAAAATGAATTGGATTGAGATGCATGATGTAATAGACACAAAGAATAAATAAAAAGTTAAAGAAATAGTTCACTTTTTAACTAACAGTTGATTTTAATGCCAAATATCTGTGTAGCATGTATTATAGACTTACTATGCCCACAGATAGGAGATCTTTTCACCCTATTACCTGTGTGTGTGTGTGTGTGTGTGTGTGTGTGTGTGTGTGTGTATGCTCACATGCATGAGCATAGTATAAGTGATTTCCCCCCCTTACTTCATCACTCCTTAACCAGAACCAATTGCACTTTTTGCTCTAGGCTGGAATAATTCCCTCATGCCAATCCCACACTCCATCTTCTTCTGGCTGGGGCTCAAATGCACTGCCAGGAGGAGTGTGGAGGGTCAGGAGCAAAGCCCTGCAGATTCCCAGCGCTCTGCAAAGTGCAGGTCATGGGGCAAATGCTTTCATGCCTGCTGGGGATATCCAGCCCTGAAACTGGTGAAAATATTAAATTAAGATTTTTTTTTTTATTGTGCCCCCAGCAAAAGCAGTTATGGAACCAGCTACGTGTCAGAGGGCTGAAGCCTGAAGTTCTAACTCGGATCTGGTTGAGTTCTCAGGACACTTGGCTTCCTCTTATTGAAGTGTATTAATTACAGTACAAGATTCTTGATCTTCTATGGAAAATATCATCTTCCTTTTTTTTTTTCTGGGTGATTCTTGAGATTCACTTCTTTGTAGGTTATTGTATTGAATTTGATCAAACATTAACTATTATTGCAAAGAAATTTACAAACAGCAAACTATTTAAAAATTATGCATTATCTGGCCCCTTGGTCATGGAAACTACTCTCTCTTCTCCCGCCCTCCCCTTGTCTCTCCCTCCCTCCCTCCCCTCGCCCTCCTCCTTTTTCCCTTCCTCCCTCTTTCTCTGTATATATCATTTATATCTTTTCAGCATTTTCATTTTACTACTGGTATTGCTAATTTTGCACTGATATTTACCAGATGTAACTTCCTAAGTATTTGTTTTGAAATTGTTCAATTAAATAACAGTACAAATTTAATTTTCCAATATTTGTACATTTAGGGATTTAAAAACAAATTTTAACTGTTTGCCTAATATTTCAATGAGGCACATCTGAAGGTTGTGCATGTGTACTATCCAACCACTCTGTGAATCTACAGCTAATCCTGAAAATGAGAGAAGAAAGACCGCCAACCCAAACCGTCACGGCCAAATTAATTAAAGCAGCCTTTTTATTCATGTACACAGGCTGCTACCCCCTAAGGCAGACTTCAAGAGGTCAGCATTGGGTTGAGGAAGATGAAGCTTTTAAAGTTTGGGGCGAGAGGGTTTCCAAATGGGAGATTTGGTGGGTAAAACAGTGCACAGGGTCACAGGAGCAGAACATTAGCGATATAAGTTAGTCCCTCCTGAGACAAAGACATGGCTGCAATGTGAGCCAAACAAGGTAGTCATAGGTGATCATAGAACATTTTGACACAAAGGTAAGTTTTCAAGATGGCTATAAATAACTTTTTGAAACAAAGACATGATCACCACTCCTGAAAGAGGCAGTAGAGAACCATTTGTAGACGGCTCCAGTCTTTGAGAAATAGAGGTTTAATCATAAACAGGAACAAACCTTGTATTTACTGTAAGATCCTTTAAGCCTAAGATGGAGGCAGGTTGGTTCTTCACTTAATTATGAGTGTTGTAAAAAACTCTCATCTCTGAGTAAACTACACAGACCAGGGGCTTTTCTGTGGTGGAGTAAAGGCTTGTCAGGCAGGTATGATGACAGAGAATCCTGTATGTGATTATTGGCAGAGGATCAGCTGTTAGGACCTGGAATTCAGGCAGGGATAAGGCCAGGATGAGGTGCACAAGAAATCTGGGACTCAAAGTCTGCAGGGCTCAGAGAAACAAAGAGCCTGGTAGTACCAAGAGGAAAATATAAACTGCTCTGTGGAGGCTGAGAAATGGTCACCATGAGCCACCGAAGCAGTTACTAATTCAACTTCATTAATTTCAGGCAAATTAGGAAAATTCTTGGTTTCTGGTTATCCCTCTGTGGGACTCCTCACATCCATTTGGCACAATATAAATGTGGGTGCCCTCCACTTCTCTACATTTGGACATCAAAGCCACCTGGGGTAAGTCTTATAGGAGTTGAATTCTGTGTGGGGGGCTGGTTTAGCATCCTGGATTACTTTACTTGAAAGTGATCATGCTGGCTATTTCAGTCTACACTTTTGTCAAAGGAAGGTTGGTATCTTTGTTGGCTTTTGAGTTTTATACTTATTGGTGTGCACATGCCACAGCTCACATCTGGACATCAGAGGGCAACCTTTAGGAGCCTGTTCTGTCTTTGAACCATGTGGATGGGTTGACCCTTGAACCAAGGGTCAATTTCAGGTCTTCAGGCTTGGTGGAAAGCACTGTTGATACTGAGCCATCTGACAGCTAAAAGATTTTCTGTGCTTTGTCTGTATTTACTTAACTGAAGCAACACAATTAAAATTTTTGCTGAAAATAATAATTTTGATCAAAAGTGATATTTATGTGAGAGTTAAAGCAATTAAGAAAATTGATTAATTTTTAAGATATTTATTGTTCTTGCATTTTGGTGTATATGTGTGGGTCTGTGCACATGAGTCCACAGGCCTGGGAGTCCAGAAGAGTGTGCGATATCCCTTGTAACTAGATTTGTAGGTGCCTGTGAGCTACATGATATGGGTGCTCAAAACTACTCCACATGAGCAACATGAGATCTTAACCCCCGAACCAGCTCCCCAGCACCAATTAACCTACTTTTATTCAGACATGTTTTCCACCATCTCACAAATGAGCTTAAAAAAATTGTTGTCTATAGCTCATTATGAGAAATGCAGTTAAAAACCTCAACTGTGATTTTTTTCTCCTTCTGAAATTAGAAGATATCTATTTAAAATTTATCACTTTAAAATTGTGATAGTCATATTGAAAGAAAACTTATAATTAAGCTACGTACCTGAAAAGAGCATCTGCCACCAGCCAGGAGAATCTCCTCAGATCCATGTACTGAACATCACTCAGGAGGGACATCTCCCTACATTCTTCTCTCATCCCTGAAACTCACATCACTTGTGCTTTCAGTCTTGCCACATTGCCTCGGTTTACCTTTCGTCCTTTGTGTGTGGGTATACACTTGCTGTAACCTTCTTCCAAGGTTTTTCATAAGAAGAAACTGGGGATAGCAATCTCCTAAGATACTTTACTGGAAAAAATTCACTTTCACCATTTTAAACTTAAAACAAAGCTATGTAGGGCATTTGTTTGAGGGCCTCTGGATGACCAAGAACTTGGACAAGTGCACTTCTGGTCTTGCAGAGAACCTGGTTTTGGTTTGCAAGCTGACTTTGTGCAAAGTGTTTTATTACCATTTGCACTATGTAATAATGCCATGGAGGACATTTTCTTGGATGCTTTGAGCACATCCATTTGTTGTGCTTTATTAGATGCGAGTGAATGATTCCTGGAGAATTTAGTTGAATGACTCCACCAAACATTCCCCCTCAAATTACTTAAAGTTAATGGCAGTGGTTTACATTATTTAATGAAAGTGTATAGTCTCTGAATGTAAAGCTTCAGTGGAAAAAGAACATTCCAGGGACCACTGGTAATGATGCATTCTTTCTTAAAACTGTTCATACAGACATTTGGTTCATCATTGAAGTCTAAGCTATTTAATTGCAGCTAGGTATGGTGAAGATCATCTTGAAGCCTTAAAGGGGACTAATGATATATACAATGCACATACTGGCTAGAGAGATAGCTCAGATGACCTTGAAAGCATGAGAACCTGAGCCCCCAGAACCCACATAAAAAGCTGGCATAGTGCCACATGCCTGCCACCCCAGGGGTGAGATGAAAAGTATAGACAAGGCAGACTTCCGGGTGCTTGCTGACCACCTAGTCTAATTCATGTGGCTAAATTCCAGGCCAATGAGAGATCCTGTCTCAAACAAGTAGTAGAGAACATCCAAAGAGCAACACTGCAGGCAGGCTGTCCTCTGACTTTGACATGCGGTATACAGCCATGGCCACAAGCACCCATCTATATGTGTGAACTGCACACAGGCACACCACAAAATACATGCCAACAAAAAACCATAAGCAATGAAAAAATAACAATACCCAGGAAAACTTCACAAGTTTGTGATTTTTAGGCACGATTTGTGGCACTATTCAGGACACCAAATATTTTTATTTAGTGCTTTTCAGAGGTCTAGCCTATCACTATGGCAGCTCTACAATTTCTCTTTCCATATTGCCCCAAACCAAACTTTATTCCCTGGAGTATTTTAAAATGGTACCTACTAAACCCTCCTGTGAAAGGGAGGCAGTGGAAGCTCATGGACACAAAGAGCCGATGTCTGTGATTTCATGCCAAGTGTTTTTCAGGTAGGGGGTTCCATCCTATACTGGATTTGAATTGGTATTTAGGCTGTAATTACTATTCCAGGGCATTTCATGGGGAAAGTTGGAGGTGGGCAGTGCCCCATAAAGCTGCCTTCTGCCACAGAGAGAGGGGCAGATTGAGAATAAACAGTCTTTAGAGCCTTCCAGAGACGTGGAATTGTCTACAAATACCCAACTGCCCCTGACTTCTCTCTCTTCTTTACACCCACAGAAGCAGACTGTTTCTGACAGGTGCATTCTGGTCTCACAGTAGGAATGCTCCTGCTCTCTTTGCTGTGAAGTTCAAGCTACTCACTGCCTTCCCCCAAATGCCAAAGCAATGTTCTGAGTGTTAGAGAACTCTGGCCTTCCAGAGCAGAGAGGACCATGAGCAGAGCAGGAGTGTTTCCAGACTCTTGCCACTGCCCTGGCTGGAGGCAGCCTGAGAGCTGTTGGCTGCACGAGTTTTCCATTAGTCTTACTCCTGAATACAGAAAAAGTGACCCCTGCGTCATGGACATCCTGCCCCTTTGCCTCAGTCAGTAGTACAGATCAGATATTAACTTAGCCTGCTTTCCTTCCCGGTCCTCAGAACCTTACATAGTAAACGATGAGCTTTTCCTGGCAGGGGTGAAACTTAGACTCCCCAACCACGCTGCTGTGGCCAGTGTGAGTGAATCTCTTGTCTTGTCCAAGTCCATGCCTCTCTATCCTCCACACCCCTTTTCCAAAACTCCACTAAAGACTCATCTAGTCCTCCGGACTTTGCACTGGTACTTCCATTTTCAAATATGGAAGATGATGTTGAAATTCTAACAGTGCTATCCTCACTCAGTGTCTCAATAGCTTTCATCCGCTCAAAGGAGGGCCTCTCCTGCCTTCCGCAGCCTCAGAGGGTTTGGTTTCCACCTCAGTAGCATTCTCTCACACAGTGGGACCCTCTACCCAGGTCTCCTGAAGAATGACACTAGGAGCTTAATTTTTGAATAGAAGTCTGTGCACAAATGGGCTTTACTCTGTAAAGCCAGATGGATGGCAACACACATTTTCTTCCCCCACTGGTTGACTCATGTGGAATTCACCCATTTAACTGAATCTGATCTTCCTGGGCAAGACGTTTTTACTGCTGGAATAGTTTCTGTGTGGAAGCAGAAAGGGGTCTTGGTGAGTGGGTGCATTTTTGACTAGGTTCCTGTGTGCAATATATTGCTATAAATTCATGATCTGGTTTCATAAGTCCCAGTCTACCTCACCCTCTTTTATGGACAGCAAAATTCACTATGCAAAATTCTGCAACCTAGTGGAACTAGCTATTTATACCAGGTTGACTTATATTTTATCTCTAGGAAAATCTCAATAACTCTTTATAAATGAAATAAGTTAGATTTTCTATGTATTTACTTAACAGCAGCAATTATCAAGTATATTAGTTACTTTTGTTTCATTGTGACAAAACGCTGGACAAAGTAAATTGTAAGAAAGAAGGTTATACTCTGCTCATAATTTCAGACTGGTCCTGACTGGAAACTTCCTCATAGACACACCCACAGATGTGCCTCACACTTTCACAAACAACTTTCAGTCAGCAGAATGAAGATCAGTACCCTCACAGAAGCCTTGGTGCTCTGTCCAGTGTGTTCGTTCCAGAGATGACTGTGTAGTAATAAGTTTCTGGCCCAGACTTTCTGGCCTAGCCCTGAGGTTTGAACTTGCTTGCACCCTCACTGCTGCTTAGCCCCAAATAATCACACAGAAGCTTACATTAATTTCAGGCTGATTGACCTATAGCTCAGTCATATAACTTGCTAACTCTTAACTCTTAAACTAACCCATGATTGACCAACTGTCTTAGTACCTTTTCTCAGAGCAGCATCTTGGCCTTTTTTCCTCTGCATCTGCTGGCGTCTGTCTGACTCTTTCTCTTCCCAAAGTTTTCTTAGTCTGGTAGTCCCACCCACACTTCCTGTCTGCTTTCTGGCCAATCACAATTTTATTAAACAAGTAGGAGGGACAAATATTTACAATGTACCAGAACATAGTCCCACAGCAGATGGCTTCAGACAGAATTTCAATAATAACTTATTTCTTAATCTCCTCATTTTGGACATTTAATTTTAGACTGTGACTTTATCATCAAGTTGTGGGATGAGTCTCAAATAATCTTAACTATTGCTACCTGGACAGGAGGCAGCAAATTCTCATCCAGGGTCTGGGTTAAACCTCCAGCTGACAGTTTAGACTTCATACAAAATTAGCATTCACTGTGAAGGTGTTCACTGTAGAGATGGCAGTCCTTATAGAGTCCATAGAAGGATGTTAAAACAGCAATGCGTAAGGCTTGAACAGGCATGATCTTCTAAAAAAAGCCACATTCTTTACCCAGGCATAAATGTACAATTTTCTAGAAATCCCACAGCTAAAATTATAAATTTGATTATCAGTAAAAACATGGTTTTACCTCCTCCTTTGTAGTCCTGTTGTGGTTGCCTCAGGAACCGCTTTAGCATCTGACTTAGTGAAGAACAGAGAGACAAATGTTTCTCAGCAATGTCTGAGTGGTGTTATAAGAAGCCACCCAGCTCATAGGTGTGTGATGAGCTACTACACAGACACTCCAGTCTAAATCTCCTGAGAAACCCATACCTTAGCTCTTGGGCACAATTTTTCTTTCTTTCTTTCTTTCTTTTTTTTTTTTTAAGTGTCTCTTTTTCTATTTATCCCATGCTTAAATCTACATTTAAATCTCTTTCCTACTATGCTTCATACTCATTCATCTCAAATTATTTTCTATGGTTGAGTCAAACTTCATGGAGGGCTCTGAAGGGAGATCTAGGCCAAAGGAGGCTATGTCATGGAGCTGTTTCTGGCCCCACCCAAGGCCAGAGACTGGTGGGTCTTTCTCACTCACATAGAGTCTGAAAAAATGATCCAGGCTCCTGGCCTCCAAGCTTGCAGCGTCTTGGATGATGGTGAAAACTCAAGTCTTGGTGTCTTCACTTTGACACTGTTTTTAGCTTGTGGATCTTCGCATTTTAATCCTATCCATGGTTATAAATAGTTCACAGGAGATCGCTAGCAATGTCATTTCAGCTAGGATTACATTTTAGCAATGAATTAATTAAGTTCCAAGATATTAAAAAAAATGTCCCCAGAGTCATAGAGACTATTATTACTGATGTGTGAATTCAGAGCACAGGCTATCCTTCACTCTGATACGCTAAGGAGCCTCTAGGGTGCTTTGCCTCTAGACTGCCAAGAATATGGAGAGGAAGCAAGTCTGCAGGGAACCAAGTCACTTTATTATCCATAGTAGGATGAACGCTTCTTCTCAGTATACTTGGCACTGTAGCTAGCTAGGAGATATCTCTCTTGTAGATACTTGTAACCTAATTCTTGCATGGTGGAGCCCTCACCCGAAGCTCCCAACCTCAGTCTTAGCATTCTCAGTTAAATAACCAACCACCCTCAACAACAAACTCCTCTTTTTCCAAAAGCTGGAGAGATGAAGAAAGATGGTACCTGGAGGGCTCCTGCCAGCCGGAATGGCAAACTGCAGCCTGGTTCAGGAAGAAAAATTATGTTTAATAAAATAAGATGGAGAGTGATAGAGAGAGTCTCATTGACCTCCACACACACACACACACACACACACACACACACACACACACACACACACGCGGTTTGGGGAAGGGGTAGAGGTAGAAGTGAGTGGGTAGCATAGGATGCCTGTTCTGTAAAATATGTCTTTCTTCAGTTTTTAAATTATTTTGGTTGAGTTCATTTTATTAGGACAAATATAAATCAAGTTTAGAGCTGAGAATTCTTTTCTCCTTAATCTGTCCATCAGATTTTATGACTGCCAAGGTAGTGATGTGTCAGCATGATTTAGCACTTGATGTTACAACAGTTTTAAAAAATCCTCTGCCTGTGTACCTTTGACTGTTTTCTTTTTTTGCTAGCATATATTAATTATACACACTAAGGTTTCAGTGTGACCTTTGCACACAGGTGTAGAATATATTTTGATCATATTAACTTCAACATTTTGCTTGTCCTTCTCTTCCTGCTAATATCATCCCTCTTCTCAGAGAGTGTTCCTCTTCTGCTTTCATGGTGTGTGTGTGTGTTCTCTGTCTGTCTGTCCCTCCCTCTGTGTGTGTATGTCTCTCTCTCTCTCTCTCTCTCTCTCTCTCTCTCTCTCTTTCTCTCTCTGTGTGTGTGTGTGTGTGTGTGTGTGTGTGTGTGTGTGTGTGCCAGCCAATGAGTTTAACTGGTGCTTCTTTCAGGAGTCTGAGTGAAATAGTATTCACAGTAGCATGATCAACTTACCAGTCACTCCACCATTAATGAAAATGTCTTTCTTCACCCAGTAACTATCAACAGACCATAAATCCTTAGGGAGGGCTAGATGCATTTGACTTTTTCTAAATTCCCTTTGTTTTAGGCTGGTCTTAACTTGCCAAGCTTCCTGTCTGGTTTGGTTGCTGTATTAAAGGGGTGGTTTTAGCTCCCCGAAGGTGATCTGCTAACTTGCCCTCCGGGAGAAGCATAGGAAGGCTCAAACACCAGCCTTTCATTATTTGGGGAGAGGAGATTAGCGATGTCTTTCCCTCTTTGGGAATATGCTCAGTGTTAGGAAACATTTCCATTATTATTCCAAAAGAAGGAAGTTTTTAAATTGATAAAGGCCTAACTACTCAACAAATGAATTTTACTAACCATAAAGCTGTGTTTTCTACCCACTGTTAACACCTGTAGAATATCAAGCAAGCATCTTAATATTAACCCAGACAGTGGGGCCTTGGTTGATTATACATATTTCTTGAGACATAAACAAGAAATCAAAAATTAATTATTACTTATTGGGTTTGAATGAATAATTATTCCCATTCCCATAAACTTCAAATGAGATTTATTTTCAAAGTCAAACTGTCCAGAGGAGAATATCAGTGGTAGGGCAGCAATTTTCTCAGAGGCTCTGGGAGGATATTTAATTTCAACTCATGCTATTTCTACTAATATTTAAAACTGTGAATGTTAATTGCTTCAAGAGCTCACCTTTGTCTTTTCTAAGACGTGGTATGCAGAGGATTATTCTCAGTAGCAAGAAGATTCTGCAAACAGTTCCAAGCTAGCCTCAGACATTGATGTGTATTTCTTACTGCCAAGGGGACATGCTTAATTATTATCTACAGTTCTTGCTCCCCTAAGGATTCACACTAGAATAGTTTGATCACATAATAAAGGATGAAAAATTATGTTGGATGTTTTGTAAAATGCAACACTTTTCTATTTTTTTTCCAGGGCTGAGGGTAGATGTAGTGGGATTATGCTGGTAATGTAAATATTTGTCCTGCCTATGAGTTTAATAAAAGTTGATTGGCCAAAGGCAAACAGGCAGTGTGGGCATGGCTACCAGGCTAAGAAAACTCAGGAACATCTCAGAGCAGACACAGACACCAGACACAGATGCCAGAGAGCTGCCCCAGACATGACAAGGCGAAGGTAAGAGACATAGAGGAAAGAAGCTGAAATGCTGCTATGAGAAAAGGTACTGAGCTTCGGGACTCAACAAGATGGCTTGAGTTGAGATGGAGGGGTTAGCAAGTTATATGCCTGGGCCCTAAGCCAATCAGCATAAAATTAATGTAAGCATCTGTGTGATTCTGTGACTCTGTGGGACTGCAAAACTGTGAGTCTGTGGGGCTGAACCTTGAGGCTAGGCCCAGAAAGTCTGGGCCAGAACCATATACAAAAGGTAGAGAGTAGAGCCTCATTATTGGGGAGAATGTCCCCTGCCATCCTACCCCTACTATCCCAAACCATAAGAAAAATTTTAAAGGAAGATGCAGATATGTTTGCCACAATGTCAGATAAAACCTACATGGTACCTGTGAAAATGAGGGGTTACCAGCTATAACTGCTGTGGTGACTTTAAATTATACCTGTAGGTTCTTGGCATATCTTTACTCAAAATATGGAGTCATTTTCCCTCCTGCCGTGGACTGAACAGTCTTTCTACTTCTAATATTGAGAAGTGGTTGTAGTGGCTCTAGGTGATCTCTAGGCTAAGAAAGAGATGGTCCAACCCCTTGCCTTGGTCCTTGAGACCTCAGAATACATGCTTTGGGAGAATGTTCCTCAAGCTAGGGCATCTGCTTCCCTGAACATTGCTGACTAGAGACAGATCTCACAAAAATTCAGGGACAGACAAGACAATACCTGGGACTCCAGCTGATCAACTCCAACTCAAACATGTAGTACATTTTCTGTGGTACCAGACCAAAAAAAAAAAAAAAAAAAAAAAAAAAAAAAAAGCCTGGATGTGTCCCCAAGCCCAGCTGTTACTGGCTCTATCCTCCTGGATGTCTCTGGGCTGAGCTGCTCTGGAAGTCCCACCTTGCAGAACTTGAGAAGTGGAAGAATGTGCCTGTTGGATAACTCTACTCTTCACTAAGGTTCAAATGGGTTGATCATTAGCTTAAACACCTAGAGAAACTAACCCAACTAGTATGGGTAACTGCAGAGAGGATTAATGCCAAATTAAGAAGTGCTCTCATTTGTAATGGTCTGGTAATTAGAGACAGGGTTTTGTAGGCATAAGTTTCTATTCTGCTAGTAACTCTCAAACATCTGGCAGCCTCTTCCCCAATAATTGATTCAGAGACTTAATATTACTTATAAATAAATGATCAGCTGGTACTTGGGCTTATTACTAACTCTTACCCTTAAATTAAGCCATAATTCTTATCTATGTTTATCCATGTGGTTTGGTACCTTTTTTTCAGTACGGCATTCTCATCTTGCTTCCTCTGTGACTGGCTTGGAGACTTCTGACTCTGCCCTTGCTCTTCCCACAATTCTCCTAATCTGATCACCCTGCCTACACTTTCTGCCTGGCTACTGGCCAATAGCATAGAGTTTTAGTAAACCAATTCAGGTGACAAATCTTTACAGTGTCCAAGAGCATTATCCCATAGCAGAATTTCATGTAACCCAGGCTGGCCTTGGGTTCACTATGTAGCCAGGAATGATTCTGATCTTCTAATACCTTGGCCTCTGCCTGGAATTGCAGGTGGTAGCACTATGTAGGGTTAATACAAAGTCTTTTTGTTTTTCCTTGCTCTTACTGGGTTTCTTGTTGCTGCCTCTTTTCTGGGGTTGCCAGGTGAGTTGATATGGATCTGGAGGTGCCTGTGTAAGGCTGGCTGGCTAGGTCAGTCAGCAGCAACAGGTTCCAGGCAGCACTACTCTATCATCAGTGAATGTTGGGTGTGTTTATTGGGTATATGTTCTCCCATTTTTTCTTGAGGGCTGAAAAACAGTAATGTTTTACTGTAAATAATGGTTATCAAGCTTCAAGACAGATACAGAGAACCCCAAGAATATGTAAGCAGGAGAGATATGGGTGGGGGGGGTCATTTTCCCCACCATCCAGGTGAATTTTAAACTAAGTTAAAAATGAGACTTAGAAGCTCACGGGCCTAAATGGGACTTACAAATAAACTACTTCTGGGAATTGTCAGTTACTCCTACAGCAGTGCTGTAAACTACGATGACAATCATTTTAGAAAACCAAATCTAATTGACAATTGCCACAGAATCTTTCTTTCCCAGGCAGACTTGTCTGTGAGTACTGCTCAGCTCACTCATACCGAAAACAAAATCCTATTCCCCAAAGAGAAAATTATTTATAGTTCAGGTAGAGATTGTTCTGTTCCTGAGCCTTGTGGGATTTTACTTACACAGTTTTGAAACCTTCTGGGGAAAGATACACAGAGCACCAAGGGAAGAGACATTTCCTGGTTCCTGCCTCCCTCCCCAGGGAAGACACTTGTTCAGACAGGAAGAAGGAGAAGGTTCCTCTGCTGTCCTGGTATTTTCCTGAGAGCAAGACATTGTGAAGCTAGGAGCCGCAGACACAGTGTGCTTGGCAAAGACCTTGCTGCTCATGTGAGGGCCCGTGTTCAGATCCCCAGAATCCATGTAAAGGCTCCTGTAAGACCCTGTCTCAAAAAAAACCCCAAACATGGAAAACGATTGAAGAAGACCCCAGATTTCAACTTGTGTTTATGTGTGTCTTATGTCTTATGCATAACACACATGCATAACACACACACAAGAAAATGTAACTCTTAAAAATATGTCTAAAATACAACTAAATCTGTTGAGTAGTGTTCTCAACTTCATAACTTTTCACAGTGTTATCACTTTTAAGTTTAAAGGTCAGTGCATTTAATTACAAACTCTAATTACATAGGTAGATGCAGATTTTGCAGAGAGCTGCCAGACTCAGTGGGTATCTGCCATGGTTGGAGACATTGTCTTGGCATGAGGATTGTCCCATGAAAAACACAACTGACTGAGAGTGACCCCTATCCAAGGCATGGCCTTGCTTCCTGGGATGGTAGTTTCCATGGTTCTTCGGCCCCATGTTCTTCACCCTCACACTGATGATATATATGAAGAGATGGAAACTGCAGTCCTGCTGTAAGTTGCTTTCAGAAAGACATATTATGTGTTGTCATATAACTTCAATAACAACCATTTAAAAATCAAAAGCTGATCATTTCAATAGAGAGTGATAGGTGGTCACTAACCAAGCAGAAGGAATATTATTCTCATTGTAGTAAAGAAAAAATGTTTCCAGAGATTATTGAAACATCTTGCTCTGTGAGCTGTCCTCTGCAAGACATCATCTCATTAGTTTCACAAAGAGAGTGTCCTATCTAAGGCAGTGTGGGCACTGAGTAAGAACAGAGGCAGTTCAGGATGCACGGTCACAAGTGTGTGAGGTAGTAAGGAACGAACAGTTGGAAGACAGTATTGTTATATAATGGAGATTCAAAGACAATGGCTTAGTCATGTGTATTACTAATTATCAGAAATAAGGATATCGGTCAATAACGGTAAAGATGTGCATAGCCCTAGATACCATCCCCAGCACATGCTTGGTAACATTTATTGATCTTATGTTGGGCATTCATCCAATGACTTTATTATTCATTTAGACCCTTAAAAAAAACTCCCAGGTTTTTTTTCATTATATCCATTGTACAGATAGGGAGGAACTGAGAAATTAAGCATTTTTTCTAAGTTTTAAAGAATTACCAAGTCCCAAAGCTGGACGGCAGAAATGTATAAATAGCACATGATAGATGGAGTAGAGAAGCTATATGCATATATGTACGGTTGTTTACAATGTGGTGTGTGTGTGTGTGTGTGTGTGTGTGTGTGTGTGTGTATGTATGTGTTCCATGCAAAGTATCAAGGATGAAACCCTGGGCTTCAGGTATATCAGAGTCTCTCACTAGAACCTGTAATTTGCCAATTAGGCTAGGCTGACTGGCTAATGAGTCCCAGGGCTCTGCCTGTCTCTACCTCCCCAGGGCAGCCTTATGAGTATGCTTTACCATACCTGCCTACTTTAGAATGTGGGTTTGAGGATGGAGCTCAGGTCTTCATGCTGCTTGGCAAGCTCTTTAACTCTGATGCTATAACCTCAGTTCTGGGGAAGCTCTCCTAAGGGTTAGGCTGCAGCCCAGTGGGTGTGTTTGCTTTATCCATCTCCCTCACTGTGGGCAGAGAACAGGGTCCTTGCAGCTTAAATAAAATACACACAGGAGGCTTTCCTCCAGGTAATTTTCAGTCTGTCTTTCATATAGAGCAGGAACAGGTAAAATTTACCTTGCCTCTTCCTTGGAAACACAGGCTTCAAGTGAGAAGGTATCTTTTCTAATACTAATTTAGCAGCAGCCTCCAGGTGTTCTGAACTGGTGAACAGTTCAAGAGTGACTCAGAGTGACAGTGATGAACACATTTCAGGTGACACTTTCCTGGAGCTTTGGCTTATTTATCTCATTAATATTTTTCTTTAGGCAAAATGAATTTGCTAAATTCTTTCTATTTATAAGGTGGAACTACTTCTTTTCTTCAGTGTGATGACCTTCCACCAGAGGTAACGGAGAGCATGAGGGCAGGTGTTCAGATGTCCCAGGAGCATGGCTTAAAACATGAAATCTTTGTGGTTGCCTTCAGTTCTAGTTCTGGGGAGCAGTATCACTGGAACAGGTTGGGACTTGTACGTTTGCATTTCATCTAGTATTGTGTGTGTTCCCAACGTCAGATCCCAGAGTGCCACCATGGTTCTGGCACAGCTCTGATAAAGAGGACAGCTTACTGCCATCTTTTCCAACAGAGCTCTTATGGAACCAGATGAAAGCTACCATTTTGCCTTAGATCTGAAGCTTGGATTTCCCATGCTGCAGCTGTGTAGTGGAATTATGTTGGTAATGTTGTAAATATTTGTCCTGCCTACTAGTTTAATAAAAAGCTGGTTGGCCAGAAGGCAGACAGGAAGTGTGGGTGTGGCTACTGGGCCATGAAAACTTAAAGTACAGGAGGAACAGAGAGAGATGCCAGGCAGACATTACCAGGACAGGACAGAGATGTGAAGAGAAGACAGCAGCAGATCCAGAGGAAAGAAGCTGAAATGCTGCTCTGAGAAAAGGTACTGAGCCACATGGCTGAACAAGATGGGTTGAGTTCAGGTGAAGGAGTTAGCAAGTTACATGCCTGGGCCCTAGGTCAATCAGCATAAAAATAATATAAGCCTGTATGTGATTATTTGAGACTAACCAGTGCTGAGAGTGGAACCGAAACTCGAGGCTAGACAGGAAAGGCTGGCCAGAACCTATTACAACACAGCTGTATTATTCTTCATAACTCCCTTTTTGCATTGCCTTGTGCAAAAGCTTGTAAATGAGCCACTGCTGGAGATCCAGCTTTCCTACTAAGAAGATATATTCTCAAAATCCAAAGATAGCCCTACTTATATGTCAAGCCCTTTTTAACCTTGAAGCAGAAGTGTTCCTTAGTCACAGGTATCTGCTCCTGTTTCTCAGTTTGAGCACTTTCAAGCATGAGGCATAAGACGGGGAAATGAGATCCAGGAAAATAAAAGCAGCCACATAACTATTCTCAAAAGGGAAAATCTCCTATGAGGAAATTATTGTGAGTCCTTATCAAATGTTGAGCCACCAGAGTTTTGGGCACAGTGCTTGCTGTGCAAGCATGAGTATCTGAGTTTAAACCCCACTGCCCATGTAAAAAGCCTGGCATGGTTACATGTCAGTACTTGAGAGGTAGAAATGAACAAATTCCTGGGGCTCATTGGCCAGTCAGTCTAGCTTAATCAATAAGCTCAAGGGTCAGGGAGAAATTGTCTTTCAAAAAATAAAGTGGAGAGAAATAGAAGAATACACCTGAGTTCAACCTCTGGTGCACACACATGGACAAATGCACACACACACACACACACACACACACACACACACGCACCACACACATTCACGCACCCATGCACTCACACACGTACAAGAACACATCTTATTCTACAAACATCTGATTTATCTGAATATCTGGGAAATAACTGGGAAATATCTGGGAAAGCATTTTTTTTTAGCCTGGAATTGTGAATGTATAAAGGTAAGTTAACCTATGGTGCTGTTTCTCCTGAGAACTTCAAGGATGTGTGTGGGATGTACACTGAGGCTATTTTTCAGCTTCCTCTTGTATTCAGCTAGATGCCCCCTGAGAGATAAGAGTTTTATCTTCTGGAACTATATGAATCTATCACATCATCTGTAAGGATGCGGTTGCCAAGACTATGCTAGAGGAGGAGACATTAAGTGGTGCTGTGGAGGGAATAGGGTAGGAAAGAAGTTCTCATGTGGCAAAAAATTTATAAAATAACAAATGAAAACAGCTCATCTTTTCCAGAAACCTCAACTGCCAGCCTGTTATGGGTGTGATACATGCCACACACAGAACCATGGCAGCTATGAAAGCCATGAGCTGGTCATATTCATTTAGGCAAAGTGTCATGTCACATGGAGGCAGGTCTTCCATAGAGACTGGAGAGAAGGGTAGTGATGTCTCTCCAGGTTCATGTAGGAGCAGGGTACTTTGCTCCAAAGGTGGTGTACTGGCTGATGCTGCAGCAAGACAGCTTTTTCCCAGTACAAGGAAGCATGCTGCCTGAAATGAGAGTACCACAGCTGGCACAGTAACATATATACAACAATTTACTGTTAGGTAAATAATGCCACTGGATCTATCTCATCCTGGCCTGAAACACATGCTTTCAAGAGCCATGCTTTGCCACATTGCACATTCCCTTTCACGTCCAATGACATAAGAGGAAGGTGGAAATTCTAATTGAAAATGCTTTCTGTTAAAAATTATTCTCAGAGAAAAAAGTAGGTAATCAATCCTGGTTCTTTACAGACACTATTGTTCCCCTAAGATCACAAGGGAATTTTCAAATATGTTGTATAGAATATTAGGTTTTATTCTTTGGTGCCGGACTAAAGGCATCATTATGGCAATTAGGAAAATGTTCAGATAATGACCCAGAAGAGGACAGAAAGATTGACCTTGAGCTTAAAAGATGAAATGAGCTCTGTTTATTCTTTCCAGTGGAGAGGCAAAGAATAGTGATCTGTGCTCATGTGTGTGCTTGGGAGGATTGGGGTTAGTGTTTGTGTTACCATCTTCCACTGGTAAGGCAAAAATCAAGGAGGTGTACACCCAGGAGATGTACATTGAAGAGATGTTCAATAAGGAGATGTACACCCAGGAGATGTACACCAAGGAGATGTTCATCCAGGAGATGTACATGGAAGAGATGTTCACCCAGGAGATGTTCACTGAAGAGCTGTACACCGAAGAGATGTATACCCAGGAGATGTACTAAAGAGATGTACATCGAGGAGATGTACACCGAGGAGATGTACACCGAGGAGATGTACACCCAGGAGATGTACACCCAGGAGATGTACACCCAGGAGATGTGCACCGAGGAGATGTACACCCAGGAGATGTACACCCAGGAGATGTGCACCCAGGAGATGTGCACCCAGGAGATGTACACCCAGGAGACGGCTTCATTGCTGCCAAGCAGGAGGACAAACCTTGCAACCCTGGCACCCACATAAAAAGCAGGTAGAGACAGGAAGATCTGTGGGGCTCTCTGGCCAGCCAGCCAGCATATCTGAATAGAGGAGCACCAGGTCTCAATGAGAGACCCTAGCTCAAAGAAGCAAGAAATTTAAAGGGTGGGTAGCTACTGAGGAACAGCACTTGACTTTGTCCTCTGTCCTCCACATGTGTGTGTATATATTTGCACCTGAACACACACACACATGCATATAATAAAATATAATAAATAAAGAAAAAAATGGAATTAGGGAGCAGTATGACAAACTTAAGTCAGCTTTAAGAAAGAACTGTGTGATGGGAGTATTACATAGGAAAGAAAAGAGGAAAGTCTTATCAATAGTCTTAGCAAAAGTGAGATTTGTTTATTCTTCAGATATCTATTTTATTTTGTTTTACATTACTTGGCTTTTAAACGTGTTAACTATGACATGGAACAGCCAGAAAATTCAGAACATAAGTTGTGAGGCACAATGATAAAGTTAATTTCTGTGGTGAATCTGAAGCAACTTCTTCAGTTTTTGGAAACCAGGCATGTGTGTGATTGCCAGATCTTTGAAATAATTTTTAAAGAATGCTTTCTTGAGAGTACTGGGTCTGGCGGCATGAGCCTGGAGTCCCAGCTGCTTGGGACACTGAGAGAGGAGGGCTACAAGTTCGGAGCCCTCTGAACCACAGAGTCCAGATCTTAGGTCTTCATTTACTGTGGATCAGATTCAAATCCTGGACCCTGCTGGGTCTCCAAATTGACAGTTTACCCTCACTTTGCACTTTTGGCAGCCTCCAGTCCCAGAACCAATTGGTGGTTCTAAGAGAGCACATCTATCTATCTATCTATCTATCTATCTATCTATCTATCTATCTATCTATCTATCTATCTATTTGCTTACCTAATTATCCTTCGAGCTATAGTGTCCTTTCTCAGACTATTCTGGAACTCACAAATTAGATGAAGATAACATTAAATTTTCAGCCCTGCTACTTCCACCCATTTCAGGGCTGAGATTACAGTAGTATGCTATCACACATGATGTGTGTGGTGCTGGAGCTCAAACTCAGAGCTTTGACATGCTAGGCCTTGGCTCCAACAACTGAAGCCCACATACAGCCCTGTCTAATCAGTTTTCTCTAGAATAGTGTCTAGTACAGAGGTTCTCAACCTGTGAGTTGTGACCTCTATGGGGTCAAATGATTTTCACAGACCAGAAAGCACAGATATTTACATTATGATTCTTAACATTAGCAAAGTTGCAGTTATAAAGTAGCAAAAAAAATGTCATGGTTGGGGTCAAAACAACATGAGGCACTGTATTAAAGGGTCTCAGCATTAAGGAAGCCTGAGAACCCCTGCATTAGTACATCTTAGGTTCCTGTTCAATGAACATGCATTTTTACATTGTTGACGACACATGGCCCCAGAGAAGAAGAGGGCTGACTCTTCAAGTGAGCCGGCAGTACCTCTAACAGGACACTGTTTCTCTCCAGCTTGTCCTTCATCGTGTCACAGGAGGCAGAGCCATGCCAGTCTGGGATCCCTGAGTCTGTTTTTGGCTTCTGTCTTCGAGCTGTCTGGGTGCTGTTAATTTTCAGTTAACTAATCCAGCAAGGTTTTTCTGAATGAGTGACTATCAGATGGGGAGATAATGTAGACCATCGAGAGATGACTCCCCATTAGTTCTTTTTGTTTTCAACTGCTCCCAGAGCCCTTCCAGAAGCATCTCACCTCTGCAGGATCCCAGAATTTGAGCCTTGGATGTGAAATTTGCTCAAGGCAAAGATCCAGCTTTTCATTCTGCCTGAACGGAAGAATGAGATTAAAAGAGAAAAATGGCTGCATTGAGCACAGAAGACAGAACTGGGCTTCACCTCAGTCTGGTTTAGCAGTTAATTTCTCCTCAAGAGGAACATTAAGCCTTTCTACCTGGCAGACAGGCCCTGGCTGTCTAAGGCTGGTGTGGGCCATGGGGCAAGATGAATGATTAGCCTTTGCATTAGTCATAGGGAGACAAGGTTCGTATTCTTTCCCCCTGAGTTTCATCAGGAAATATAGGCTATCCTTCCACTGAGTATTTGCTTAACCAGGTCATAGGAATTCTTAATTCAGAAAGAGGAAAAAACAACGTCTGCTAATGAGGTCTAGTGCATTTGAGAACATTCACAGGTGTTCCCAAGCCACAGGAACACGGCTGTTCACTCATCCTGTGCTTGGCCTAGCTTTTGGTTCACACTAATCAGCCATCCTGGTCAGTACTGACTTTCAGCTCAGAAACAAGCTGTAAGATAGCTGGTTGTTGTAGATTTCTTGCAGCAGGAGAAAACTGTGATGTCTGTGTCCAGGAGCCTGGCAGGAGTCCGGACCAAATAAGTTTCAGACCTGCAATAATTGTGATGATATTCTGTGAACCTAATTGAAAATAAATGTTTTCTAAAGGTATTGAGTGGATCCAGTTTATAGCCCGTGAACTGTGCAAACTTTTTAGAAACATGTCAGTTGACAAATCAATAACCAACTCTCCGCTGCATTGGCAGATGCATCTGAGAGTCCTAGGACAAAGTCCAGAGATGCAGAGCAGCCTCCCTGGTGCAGAAGCAGGAAAGAATAAAGGGAAGAATCAATAGTAAGTCCTGGTGTCTGCCTTAGTGAGACAGGGTGTTGGTGGCAAAGGTGAGGATACCACATAGCACTCCTTGTGCTTACTGTGAGTGTCAGCACTGTCTACATTTGATCATGGGGCCTTCACCAAAATTACAGGAAGTCAGTGCTACTAAAATCATCTCCAGGGCTGGGGGGTGGTGGTATCTCAGTCAGCAAAGTGTTTGAAACGCAAGGACATGAGTTCTATCTCAGAAGCACAAAATATTGAAATCCATGCACCAGGCAGGTGGAGACAGGAAGATCCTGGGGCTCCTGGACAAGCCAGCTTAGGTGAGCTACCAGCTCTAGGTAAAAGTGAGAGATATATCTCGAAAGCCAAGATGGAATGCAACTGAGCAAGAACGTTTGAGGTTAGCTTTTGGCTTGCACATACCCACACATAGTATACATATATGTGCACACAACCATCTCCAGTCCTACAGATAGGTCAGGGCACTAAGAGGCTAATTGTCTCAGTCACACTGATGGCCAGGAATTTAGTCCAGGTACTGTGGGTCTGTGGTTTGCCATTTGCTAGTTCTGCTGTCTGGAAAGTTGGGCTTTTTGTTATCCAGGCTGATGGGGCACAGAAGCTTACTGATTATGATCATTTTAGCCTGCCTATAGACACTCATATGAAGGTAAAATTGGACAACTGGGTATTTCAATGTGAATTTCAACAAGATCAGGGCTGGATTTGGTTCTCTGGATATCATGGACATATTAGTGATGTTTAAAGTTTCAAGAATAAGCTATGTCACCTGTAATCATTGTGTTAACTCTTAAGTCCAGTGTGTTTGTGTGTGTGTGTGTGTGTGTGTGTGTGTGTGTGTGTGCCTAGTACATGACTGAGAATTTTGTGACTGGCATTTATTTAGAGGGCTGGGTGTTTTTTAAATTTATCATCATTATTATTTTGAGGCTCTATTAGTTTTGCTTTCTGTTGCTGTGATAAAGAACAAAAAGACCAAATACCAAAAGCATCTTGAGGAGAAAAAGATTTATTTCAGCTTATAGTATTAGTTTGTTATGAAGGAAAAGCAGGGCAGGAACTGAAAGAGAGAATGTGAAGGAACACTGCTTACTGGCTTGCTGCTATTCTTGGCTCACACAACTTGTTTCTTATAAAAACCGTTTTCCCAGGGTTGGCACTGCCCACAGTGGTCTGTACTCTAGGACATGAATTATTTATCAAGAACATGTCCTATAGACTGGCTTACAGGCCATTTAGAGGGAGGCATTTTCAAAGCTGTGATTCCCTCTTCCCAAATATGCCATGCTGACAAAAAGCTAATCAGAATAGGGGGTTGATATCAAGGTCAAACTTGTTTGCTAGATGTGATATCTCTGGACCTCAAGGTTGACATTATTAGAGTCTGCCAGAAAGTACAGAGGTGCACATCTCCCCTGGGGGAAATTCTATTAATACCAGTGTTAATGGTTATTTCAATTTGGGCTATAGCTCTGAATGATATATATTTTAATTTAGTTAACTATGTTTTTAATTAAAATTATCCCTTGCTACATAGCATAATATAAAAGAAAAATACTGATACTCAGCAAATATAGTTGTGACCAGTTGTCATTCAAGGCTAACATGTGTTCACTCTAATCACCTGTGACTTTCCCTCATGAATTTATCATTTCCTCTTAGAAGTGATATCTTTTAAAAACTGGGTAAACATATTTTTTAAAAAAACAATTATATAGATTTTTAGGGCTTGGGGATGTGGTTCAGTAGGTAGAGAACTTACCCAGCCTGCAGGAAGCCCTGGGTTGGATACCTCTCACCACACAACCCAGGGGCAGTGGTGCACAAATTTAATCTAGACACTGCCAAGGTGGAGGCAGGACAGAGGTCAGAAGTTCAGGGTTATCTTGGGGCCACATAGCAGGTCTGAGGCCAGCCAGGACTGCATAAGACTCAAAAACAAAGAAAAGGAACAATATAACAAATTTCCAGCTATTCATCAATTCATTTGAGAAATAAAAAATTATAAATACCATTTAAACTACTGACAGTGTTTAAGATCCCAGTTTCCTTGCTGCCCAATAGAGACAGAAACCAGACCATTTTTGTTATTGTCCATGTCATGAAGTGTCCATAGTTCCCTTCTGTTTGTTTAGCTCCCCCGGGAAGGAACTGCAGGCTTTCAACCTTACGTAATTAGATCTTATTGCCTGTATGCTAGCAAACCATACTTTTACATGTCAGTGGCCTTTTAGAGGTTTCCATGCATATAGCTTTAATTAATGTTGTTGTTATAAATATCCCATTACTTTTTTACAGACACAATGGATTTGTTTTCATCTATTGATGAATGTTGAATTCATACTTAGAACCCATCTACATAAATATACAAGGACATTAGTGTTTTTCCACCTGCCCCCTTGCTGCAAAGATATGAGGGGCTCTGTGGAATTCTCTTGACTAGAAATTGAATCAACAATGGCAGACTCACTGCTACCATTTTAACAGACAATGCCAAACTCTGTCAGCCTGTTAGAGTTGAAGCAAATTTCCAATTCTTGCCTTATATAATATTTTTGAAGTAATGCATGTTTATATTTAAAATATTTCTATAGCCCTATAATGCAATATGCTTTTAACAGCATCATAAACCAGAGGAAGTAAATCAAAGAAAACTGCCTAGGTGAGATCATCTGAACATTTCAAAGCAATCATGTACAGTGATAAACTAATTACTCCAGGCAGCATTCTTACCAAGAAATGGAAGCTTATATAATATTTTTAGGTAGTAGATGCCCAGCTTGCAAAGTTCTACTAGAACTTCCCCTAATTCTCCTCCCCCACCCTACTTTGCTTTCTTTCAAATTCTCAAATTTGATTTTATTTTCATTGGTATAAGATATTACTCATCATTTGATTTTACTTTTTCCCAAATATTTCTGAGAACTTCTTTTTAAGGTTCCTGGCCACTGCAGTTTCCCATATCTACTTTAGGTCTTGTTTGTCTTTTTACTTATTAATTTCAGTAGATTCTGTATATACTTGGATTCTAATTATTTCTCACTTTTACAGATTCTAAATGTGGTTTACCCTCTTGTAACTTACTCTTTAATTTTCTTTGTAATGTCTTCTTAATATTTGGACAGTAAAATCTTGTATTTAAAACACTTGAGTTTATCATCCTTTTTCTCTATTTTTTTTAATTGTTTGTTTGGAGACAAAGTATCATGCAGTTCCTGCTGGCCCGGAATTCATTCTGTAGCTAGAGATAATCTTAAAATCTCTCTACATTCCTGCTTGGATGACAGTCATGTGCAGCCACTTCCTCTCTATTTGGGTCTTGGGATCCCATTTGGCCACCACACTGTCCCTGTCAAGTGGTCACTGGCCAGTTCTCAATATCACCTCCAAGCAGCCTGTGGCAGGGCTTCCTTCCACTTTTCTCTTTGGTCTCTTGCGTATTCCTTCTGACCATGTCTGATAGAGTATCCACAAATCTGTCTTTGATCTCATCTCTAGTCTTTGCTGTTGCTTCTATTTGTTTTGACTCTGTTTTGGGACAGGGTTCCATTCAGTCCAGACTGACTTCAGACTTAGCATGTAGCTGAGAATGACCTTAAACTCCTGATTCTCCTTCTTAAACTCCAGAGTGCTGTCTTTTATGTGGTGCTCCAAGCAGTTTATGCAGCTCTGGGGATGAACCCAGGGTTTCACACAAGCTGGACAAGCTACTGCCTGAGCTGTAGCCTCTATGCGTGACAATTTTTCATTTTGCCATTCATGATTTTTCTCTAGGTCACGATTTTAAGTGAAAACTTTTTCTAAATGTTTTGACATTGCTCTAGCATTTTGTAGCATCCATTGTTATGTCCAACAGGTATGATGTCATTTTTATTTTGGAAATGTTAATGTGTCTTTCATATTTGATTTTTTTTCTCTTAATTTTGGGGATTTGCATTTCTGTATTAAAATTCTATTATGATGCAGCACACTGTGAGCTTTTAAAATTAATTGTACTGAAAAGCCATTTTTGATCTGAATATTGCTTCATGATTTTTTCTTACATATTTTTTCTTTTTTTTTAATTTCTGTAAATGATGGAACCCAGAAACTTGAAGATGTGATCCAAGCAATCCACAAGTACTTTTGCTGCCCTCCGCTATTCTTGTGTGTGTGAATGTCTCTGCATTTGTGCCATAATATTGGTCAGAGGACATTCTCAGGCATTGGTCCTTTTAGTCTGAGGTAGGAATTCTGCTGGTTTTTGGCTGTGTGCCTCAGACTTGCTGATTCATAAGCTTCTTAGGGATCCCCACGTCTCTGCCGCACATCTCACTGTAGGAACACTAGGATTTCAGGTGCTCACACTATGAATCCAACTTTTATGGTAGGTTCTGGGGATTCAGACTCAGGTCCTTTGGCTTCCATGGCAAGCACTGTACCCACTTTGGAATGTTTCTTTGCCTCTGAAATATGATGATCTGTGTATGTCTGTTTAGACTTAGCATAGAGACAAGGATCCACGCATTTCACTGGAGCATGATCAGAAGTAAGCCAGGTTAGCTGAGGAGCTTTCCTCATACCAATGACAAGATTTTGAGCAAATTTATACAAAAATAATAGCTTTTCAATCTACTCCTTGGGGTGTATTTTGTCGTAGTTATGTGGCACTTCCAATTTGCACACTTACATTGTGTTTTAGGGCTCACATTGTTTCTTTGTTGAATGTCTTTGTAAAGATATGTGGGCTTCTGTCTGCTTCTCTCATGGTGACCTGTCTGTCCCCAAAGGTTGGTCTCTATTGCCATGTCTGTCATATAATTTCATTCATTTCCCTCGTCCATCATTTAATGCAGTCTGAGGTGGGCTGTTCACTCCTCTAGGCTTAACTATATGTTCATGATGAGCAACATGACAAAACATCTTTGTGCATAAGCATCTGAAGACGCTGTCTGGAGCAACTCTGTGTACACCACGGGCAACAATGAGACAGTACACTAGTTTGCTTTCTGTTGCTGTGATAAAATATAGACTAGAAGCAACTTAGGGGAGAAGAAAAAATTTATTTCATCTTACACTTCCAGATGACAGCCCATGGTTAAAGGAAGTCAGCAAGGAATCAGGGTAGGAACCTACAGAGAGGAACTGAGGCTGGGCCTATGGAGGAATGCTGCTTACAGGTTGCTCTCTATGGCTTACACAGGTGCTTACTTATACCATCTAGGACCATGTGACCAACAGCGGCACCAGCTACAGTGGGCTGAGATTTCTTGAATTTATTATCAATCAAGAAATCACCCTAAAGATACGTTCACAGGCCAATCTAATGGAGGCAATTTCTTAACTGAGGTTCCCTCTGCCTAGATAACTCTATTTTGTATCAAGGTGATAAAAAGTTAACCAGCACAGACAGAAGGATATGTAATAATAATAAAAAAAATCCATAATCAAGTTGGCATTTTCTCATCTTAAAGCTTTAATGATAATAAATCAAGGGGATATAAAAACAAGCTTGAAATAACAAAGAAAATATAAATTTAATATTTTGAAATATATTTCATCACAATGAATTAGATGACGTAGAAATATATTTACTCATTTTGTTTTTATAAGAGTTATTGAGTCTTAATATACTTAATAAATTATGATAGTACTGAGAATTATGCATATTAAAATAGGGATTATTTGATTATTTTTTGTTGATTATTTTCTTCCTTTCCTTTTGAAAACGGCAAAAAAACTTGCTTATACACATTAAAAACATAATAATTAAGAAAATAATTATATGAACTGACCATTACAAGGAGTTTTTATTATTTTACATTTTCTTATAGTACTATGATTACATAATGGCATGATTTTGCCAATAAATTAACTTTATAATCCTAGTATTTATGCTATATGACAAATGTATGGTCTGTGTGGGTACATGTGTTTTGAGGAGACATATCTTTGTGTGTACATGTGTTTGAGGGGGGCACAGGTGTATGCACTAATGTGTGTTTACGTGTGTTTGAAGGGGCACATGTGTATGCACAAATGTGTGTGCACTTCTCCGTGTGGGTGTGGAGGCAAGAACGTGACACTGGCTGTTATTATGAGATTCTGTCCACCTTTTGTTGAGACAAGGTCTCTGAGTGCCTTGGAACTTGCCAAGTAGGTCAGGTTGATTGACCACAAGCTCCAGAGTACCACTTGACTCCCCGTACCAGGGTTACCAGTGCATCACTGTGCCTCAGAGAACCACCTGACTCCCTGTACCAGGGTTACCAGTGCATCACTGTGCCTCAGAGAACCACCTGACTCCCTGTGCAGGGTTACCAGTGCATCACTGTGCCTCAGAGAACCACCTGACTCCCTGTTCAGGGTTACCAGTGCATCACTGTGCCTCAGAGAACCACCTGACTCCCTGTACCAGGGTTACCAGTGCATCACTGTGCCTCAGAGAACCACCTGACTCCCTGTGCAGGGTTACCAGTGAACCACTGTACCTCAGAGAACCACCTGACTCCCTGTGCAGGGTTACCAGTGAACCATTGTGCCTCAGAGAACCACTCAACTCCCCATGCTAGATTACCAGTCTCTTAGCATGCCCTAGAGAAACATCTGACTCCACATGCTGAGATTACCAGTGTATCACTGTGCTGGGCTTTTACGTAGTTTCTGGGGAATCAAAGTCAGATCTCAGACTTCGTGCACTTTCCTGACTGAGTCATCTTCAACTCTCAGCTCATGAATGAAGAAATTTTAAATACAAAATTGATCAAATGCCAATCCTGCTACATATAGTAGTTCTGTGAGTATTTAGGACTCTGTATGACAGAGAGTTGGTCTCAGAAGTATTCTCGTGCCTTCAGAATCAAGGCTGCACTACAAGTAAAATCTAAAGAGGTAATTAAAAAATCACCACCACCAAGGCACTCAGAGACCTTGTCTCAACAAAATAACAATAAACCCAAAACCAAGACCTCGCAGTAGCTCCTAGTTTCTGTCCCAGTATGGTAAGACCTTAAAAGTCCTCATTCCATCATAAGGGCAAAGCACAAGCCAAAATAAAAAAAAATAGCCTTTCTTAAATATATCAGATAAGTGAGGTCACAGAGCAGATCACAGCCCCAAGTGGGAGATGCTAAATACAGAAAACTATCTTTTGCTGGATCACAGCTGCCATAAGCATCAGTTCTGGGTACTGCACATAAACATCCCCATCACAAAGCACAGCTCCTGTGGTCACCAAGAGAGGCCTTGGCAGAGGCCAAAAGCCATAGAAACAAAATAAGCAGAGTATCACAGACACTGGTAACCTGAAGAAGTGAGGTTCACTAGATCTCTCCTGCCACAGCCTCAGGTAACCTTAGCCATGCTTAAGGGTTTAGGAAGTGGGAGGTTCCTAGGCTGTGATCATCTATGCAGGGTTTGGACTCTTCAGTATGTAGCTTTCTACGAGTCTCTCATCCCTGCTGTAGGTAGATACAGTACTTTCCAAGGCTTAGACCTGGACCTAGTGTGTCAGGGCACTCTCTGTTGGAATAAAGATGTATTTATGTTTCTCCAGGACAAGTCAAGCACTAGGTAGGGTGACCTGAACCATAATGGAGGGTCTGCTTCAGCTCTGTGTGATTGAAGCTGAGAGTCATTTCACCACGGGTTGGGTCCTCACGTACTTTCCGAGCACCTACCAGAACCTCACAATGAAGACTGGAGAAAACCTCAGCCTATGAAATGAATTAGATATAACCAGTGTTCTGATCGCTCTCCTGCCCACAAAAAGCCTTCAAAATTAATTTTTAATTAGTCTACAAAAATGATACACTTCATTATGAACTTCTTCTCTGTGTGTCATTGTACTTGGCTCATATTCATTCACAATTATCCTCCCTGTCACTCCTTCCCACGGTCACTTTTCTTCTGCAAAACAATCCCACTTCTCTTTTGACATCACATGCTGTTTATAGTAGATATATATGATCTGGATTTTACACGTGAGAGAATACATGTATGTATCCCATTCCCCCACTATGGACCCTTGTTCACTTCTCTCCATTGCCTCTAGGCTCCTCCTCCTTCCATTTTTATGAGTTTTTTTTTTTCATGCAGGTTTAATGTTTATATTTAAAATACTAAAAAAAAAAAAAAATATGGTGCTTGCATCTGGAGTCTGATTTGCTTTTCTTAGTATGATAGTTTCCATTTTTCATCCATTTCCCGTCAATGACATCATTTAAAAATTGTTTGTGGCTGAATGAAACTACTGTTGTGATGATGAATCTCAATTCTTATCTTGATGGGCTCTAGAATCACCTGAGAGGTGGGCTTCTGGCCATTCCTATAGGAGATTATCCTGATTAGGGTAGTGAATGAGGAAGATCTGCCCACTGTGGGTGGTATCAGTCCCTGGGCTAGAATCCTCAACTGCATAAAAAAGGAGAACATAGGCTGAGCACAAGCATCTGTTGCCCTTTGCTTCTGGACTGGAGTAAGAGTGTGACCAACTGCTTCAACCTACTGCTGCTGTGGCTTTTATCTGATGGCAGACTGTAGCCTTAACCCATGAGCTAAAACAAATAATTTTTTTTCCTTAAGCTCCTTTTGTCAGAATATTTTACCATCATCACAGACAAGTAACTAAGTCCACTGTGTGTATGCCATCTTTTCATTATCCATTCACCAGTTGCTAGGCACGTAGGCTGGGTTCATGTCTTAGCTATTGTAGACTTGAGTCTGAAGATGCATCTGTGGTATGTTGCTTAGATGAGTGGAATAGATGGGCAACATGGTGGTGCTTCTTAGCTATATTTGTAATTTTCTAAGAGACCTCTGTACTAACTTCCAGTTTTGTTGTTAATGAGGCATGCTCAAGAGAAAACGTTTTATCAGAACCTTGCCTGAACACCTAGCTCTAGGCTTTTAGGAGAAAATAAAATAAATTTTTATGTTAGTTGATCCAGCCTTGCAAGCAGTGTTAAAAGAAGTTATTCAGTGAAAAATAATGTGGATCTGAAATTCAGATACTCTCTCTCTCTCTCTCTCTCTCTCTCTCTCACACACACACACACACACACACACACACACACAAAACAAATAAAGAGAGAAAAAACTGGCTATGCTAAATGAAGAAAGCCACAAAGGCTTTATTGATTTCAGAGACCATAGTCATCAGAGGAAGTAAAATGATTGGGATTAAATGAGAACAATTATACAGTGGCAAAATGATCAGTTTTCCAAGAATAAATGGCAAGTCATACTGTGTATGTACCAATTTTGTTCTTAATGGGGCATCTCATCAGGGGAAACTATTTTCCTAGTGTCTACAATGGTGAGATTGTATCAGAGGCTAATCTGTATGGAGAAATTGCTACCTAGCTCCAGACAAAATAGTGTCAGAATATGTGAGATAAAATTAGACAGGGCTGTGAAGAGAAACAGAAAAACCTCAGGCCCTTTCTACAGGAACAGACTGGAGTCCCTCAGCCACTTTCTTCTGTCTTCCTGGGTGCACTCCTAAGACTCATAAAGGGCTTTGTAATAACTCCACATGAAAGTTCAAATCTTGAAGGAAAGAAAGTGCCTCTCCCCACTGGGAAAACATTTCTCCACTGAACTGCATTGGTGAATCTGAGTGTCCTCTGCTCTAGAACAGTTCATCCAAATAAGTACTTCTCTAAAAGGCAGTGATACTGACGCCTTTTCTCCCCTGTGATTGTCAGATGCATGAGACCACAATCCCAATGAATAAAAACATAATGAGCCAGCCCGTAAGAATTGAGCATCCCTCTCTCTGAGTCAGAGAAAAATTCTCAGGGAAAACAGAGAAGAGAAAGGAGGACAAGGGTAAATAAATGTTACAAAACTTGTTGAGAAGAAAACAAAGCTGGTTAATTTTTAATACAGGCAAGCTGGGTAAATAATGTTAGCCAAAAGGGTTAATGGGAGGTGGATGGAATTTTATAAATATAAAAGGAAAAATATGTACTCCGAAGGAATGCTAGCGCTGCTTAGCAATTTAGAGAGCTTTCATCTTCAAAGAACCTTACATGTTGACTAATTAATCCTTCCAACACCCTTGTGACGTAGACGTGACAAACAAGGACAGAAGCCAGTCTGAAATGACTAATCTCCCGAGCTCACTGGTTGAGAGAAGAATTGTGAAAGAGTGCCCATCACTAATGAGGAAGAACCTATGTAAAAATGACAGGAATTTTAAAGCTGTCCCTTCTGTGCGTCCGCATTTCCTGCTCTTTTATAGCAGAGATGTGTGTGCATGCATTCAAAATACATTTACAGAACTGTGGAACCAATCACAGGACTGTAAGGAAAGAATCTCTTGCTGTTTGAGCTCAGCTAATGCTACACTAATGTGAAATACTCAAACAACCCATGCTTGAACTCTGGCTGTTAGCAAAGGCACAGAGTTGCTTTTCATGGTGTGTAATTGCCGTCCTGCCACGGAAAGCACAGGCTGTGAAACTTCAGTGGGGTAAAAGAAACAACACTTATTAGGGGCTTATGCTAATTTTGCATCACGTAACTTGTATATTCTTTGAGTCATTCAATCACCCAGGCAAGCATGCAAGGCCCAATTAAGTGAGAGACTTAGCATTCCACGCTCCTAATCAACAGGCACTAATTTCGGAAACTTCACACTGAGGCTACAAATGTCATCAACATGGCAGTGAGGTTCTTCAATCCCATCACACATTCCCAAGCTCAGGCAGAGCCGAAACAGAGAGCTGATCTCCTGTTTGCCTGGCACAGTGCCAAGGTGTAAAACTAAAGTTATCTGGAAGGCACCTAAAGAGAATCAGCAGGCTGAGAGCCATGCCTTCATTTCTTAACTGTCTGCAGAAACTGTTTCCACATCATCATTCCTGGCTGATACAGAACAGAAAGGACTGAGCCGGTGTATGAGCTCCCAGGGTGGCATCTCTCCCTGCCTTATACCATCAGCTCTAACCAAAACAGCCTACTTTAATCCACCACAATAATTTATTGCTAATTAGCAAAGGTTTTGGGTTTTCTTGTAGTAAATGGGATTTTAAACTATCTGTCCTAAATAATTTCTGTCACTAAAAACATGGACAATGCTATATAAAGCATTGATGAATGTATTGCTAATAATGTTGTTGAAGATAAAAAGAGATGGTTAGGGGCCTAGAGATATGGCTCAGCAGTTAAGAATACTCAATGTTCTTTCAGATGATCTGAGTTCAGCTCCCAGCATCCATGTTGAGGGGCTCATAGCCACCTATAACCCCAGCTCCAGCACCTCTAACCTCTAGGAGGATCTGTTTCATGTACACAGTACTCAAAAACAAACACACATACTTGCATATAATTAAAAATAAGCTATTTTAAAAGTAGATGGTGAATATACAATTATGAAACTCGTTTACTTTTTAGTGGCTTTTCAAAGTTAGGAATCTATAAGTTTTATTCAGCTCCAACAGTTTAATTAAAATAAATCAAAAACAGATTCCTTTCTAGCCTCATTTGCTCCATTGACAAACCTTGTCCACCCAGCCCTCAGTCATGAGTTCCGTCCAAACTGTGCTTTCACTCTTGGAGGCATATGTGTGTAGCTGGATGTTTAGAGACTGCAGTTTTATTCCTATGCTTCTGTCTGTGAAAGAGCTGCAACACTTATCCACCATGATCCAATCATGATAGTGACATATCTTCTCTGAAACTTTTAGAAGAAACAGCAAAAAAAGCATGACCATCTTACACTAACAGAAAAGGCCCTGCTGTTAGCACGCCGAGGTGACAGAAGCCCAGAGCCCCCTTTATGTGGTCATGGGAGCAGTCATTCCTTGCCAGCTCAAGGGATAGCTGATGACAGCGGGAAGCCTCTGGGATTACAGACCTGCTACCACAGGCGCCAGCCTTCCTCCGTGATAGCTCTCAGGCTGGGCACATTTAGCCTCACCATGATGCTTCTAAAACAGTTGCTAAGATCATTGGAACAGGCCTGAGACACATGTGATAAAAGATTAGATATTTCCTTAAACTGCTACAGTGTTCCTGCCTGCCAAAATGATAGTCCTGGAAGGTGCTGAGGGAGGAATTCCCACCTGGCCCAGCTTTGCAATGGCCCATCATATTAATGCTTTGTCAGTTTGTGTCTTTTTATTGTATTTTTCATACTTTCTTTCCTTTGCCTCAAAATAACATTCATTCTGTCCTTCGGTTGACAAATGCTGTTGAAGATGTACCTATTAGCACCACAGTGCTGGGCGCTATGACATAGGTAGGAAGCCCCAGACCACTGACTCCTGTCATATGCAAACACCAGTAACCAAAGAGGCTGAGCCCAGGGCCTTCCATCTTAAAGATACCTGCTTATCGCATCAAGGTGCAACATGAGTATAACGGAGAATCTGGCAGTGAAAGCCAATTTTGTGCACATGTACTGCATACTAAAAAATAAACTCCGATCAGTTCGCTGTATTCCAACTACAATTTCTATTGTCTTAAATTTCCTTCTGTATTCTTTTCTTGTTAGTTGGCCTCATTTTCTTTCTACAAGAAGAACAATCCTCTTTTCCTTGAAACTGAACAACAGAGTTTCTCAGTGTCTGCACATGTTTGTGTTCACTCTGAAGACTCTTTTGCTCTAGGATGTGGGATTCTAGTTTGGCCTCTGTTTTCCTTTATGGATTCTCAGACGTCATCATTGTCTTCCAGAGCATTGTTTCTATAGAGATGGGAGAGACAGATTGTGTTTTTACTTGAGTGTCTTTTTTTTTTTTTTTTTCCTGTTTTCGTTTTTTTGTCTCTAGTCCTCAGCAGATTGTGTTGTTCTGACCGGTTGTGATTCTGTTTTACTCTCACCTGTGTGAGTCTCAGTTTCCTCAGATTTGTATCCCGAAGGTTTGTTTTATTTTTTTGTTGTTGTTTAGTTGAAAAAACAATAATCTCTTTGCATTTTCTTTGCGTTATTCCCTCCCTACTTCCGGTACTACAGAAATGTAGTTTATTTATGTGGCATACATTCAACATTCATTTATATGGCATGGAGGGGCCAACACACATGTAATTAGACAGATGGAACGAGAAAGACATAATGCACATCTTTTCATTTATGTATTGATTTTTATGTGTATGCATATGTGCTTATGTTCTTGTGTATAGGCAGACCTGTGTGCATGCATGTGGAGGTCAGAGGATAGCCTTGGGTATTGTTTCTCAGGAGCCATTCACCTTGCTTTCTGATATGGGGGGGGTCTCTCTTTTGCTTGAAGCTTCCTGAGTGGTCCTGGCTGGCAGCCCAGTGAGCCCCAGGATTCTGTCTACCTCTGCTACCCTACCACTGCGTCTAGAAGTGAATGACAGCATACCTGACCTTTTTTTTTTTTTAAATGTAAATTCTATGGATTGAACCCAGACCCCTCTGCTTATAAAGCAAGTACTTTGTCTGTTGGACTATCTCCCAAGCACATCTTTGCTGCTTGATTTTTCTTTCCTGTCTATTGATGTCAGGCATTCTGCTAGCATTTGTCATATTTCTCTGATCAGCTCACTGACTTTTCTTCTCTATCAACCCACCATTAAGAACAATTAAGTCTAAATTTTGGCTTATCACATTTTTAACTCCAGAATTTTAATTTAATTTGATTTAACTTTAGACAGCACAATTTCTCTAATTATGCTCCATTTTTGTCATAAGAATATTGGAAAATAATGACTATATTATTTAAAGTTTATCTACCATAACTTTAATAATTTTGTTCAATAGGTTCTTTCTACTACTTAATCTTGGTGTGTTTTTGCATGCTCAGGAACTTGGTATCCCATGACAGACACTGTGCAGGCGCTGTATGACATCATGCTTCCTCTAAGAGGGTTGGTACTAGAAACACAGTCATATAGGATAAAGAGCATGTGTTGGGGACTTCAGTCCAGTGTGAAGTAGCAATGTTTGTCTGACTAAGTCTCTCTCTGATTGTCTCAGACTTTTAGAGGAAACACTGCCAGGGTTCCTGAGGAGATCTGAGGATGCTTGCTACGATCCCTCTCTACAAATCTCCCTTGACAATAGCTCCTGTCTCTTCAGCATAGGGAGTTTAGTCAATGGAAAAACGATAATCCTTGAAATATTCTTATTCGTCTCCCCCAGGAGTGTTATGAGCAGGACTATATATGGAGATTCAGGGAATCCTGTAAGGTAAATGCCACAATCTGACATGAGCAGATGAGGCAAGGTTGGCAGTAGGAATACCTAGAGGGGAGCCTCCTGATAGTATGGGTGAGTGTGCTGGTTGATTACATACAGGCAGGTGCATCAGAATTCCCTCAAGATTCCAAGCCCGTCATGTTGACATATAGTTTGTAGGCAAAGGAAAGCTGAGGTTAGTTTAGAAGAACTTTATAGACGGAAATACATATTCAACAGCAAAGATGAAGATGCAGAAGGGGAGGGGCACACTGCTGAAATCATAGGAGGAAGAGGAGAAGAGGTCTCAGGACCATGGCATCGAGAGAGAGGTCACATCCATTTGCACATGTTCACCTAATGAACTTGCACTTGCCAGTCTGTGGGGCAGAATTGTATTTTTAGAAAGTGCTCTGCTCAGAAGGGTCAATGTTGTTTCATAAGGAAAGGAGAAGTAAACCAAAGAATAATCAATCTGACAATTGCACTTCCAGCTTTCCTTAGCTATTGTATATAGTTTCTGGCCCAGACTTCTGGACCTAGCCCTGACGTTCTGACTTGCTATCTTGAAGTCCTGCAGACCAGCAGACCCGCAGAATCTCAGAAACACACAGATGCTTACATGAATTTTATGCTGATTGCTGATTGACCTGTGGCCCAGTTATATAACTTGCTAATTCTTTACTCTTAAACTAACCCATAATTCTTATATTCTACCACGTGGCTCATTACCTTTTCTCAGCAGCATTTCAACTTCTTTCTTCTGCCTCTCTCTGGCATCTGTGCTCTGTTCTTGCTATTCCCAAACTTTTCTTAGTCCTGCCCACACTTCCTGTCTGCTTTTGGCCAATCAGCATTTTTATTAAACCAGTAAGGGGGGAACAATTATTTACAATGGAACAGAACATAATCCCACTACACTTAGTAGACACTCTTTTCCATCTGTATAGTCTATGGGGAACACTGGCCATGCTCCATCAATAATGAAGGACTCCATATCATTTCAGAGCTTTATTCTTTGAGGGTTGAAATGGCAGAAACAACCCAATGAAGAAGAGAGATAGAGTAATCAGAGTGTGTGTATAAAACTTTTAAAGAAGAAAATTATAAAGGTTATAAATAATGTTGGTAATGAATACTCACAAAAAGGAAAGTGTATTTGTAATCCAGCAACTCAGATTGTTTGGGGAGCATAAAGAGCAGGGGAATGCACCAGTGCTGAATGTTAATTTATTGTGTCAAAGGCTGTGTAGCCATGGTTAGGATAAGATACGGGGCCCCACTTGAAATGTTCTCCTGAGTGCTGGGCTCAGGCCCTTAAGAACATAGCAGCCCAGCAGGTTTTCTAACAAGGCATGTTTGGAGCACATAGCATTGCATTCACTTATCGGTCTACTCAGGACAAAGAAAGCAAGAATTCTCCCTGAATCAGCAGGCAAGCAATCCATTTGCCTCATGGGTCAGTTTCATTTGCTAAGAAAACATGACCTCTGATCTTTGCAATATTTGACAGTGTTAAAGGCATATCACACTTGAAAGGGACCCATTAGTAGAATGAAAAGTAATAAATTTGGTTGGATCTTTTAGAAAATTTTTAGGATTCTATGGCTGACTCTAGTAGAAAATGGATTTCTTTCTTCCTTTTTTTTAATGGGGGAGGTGAAGGATGGGAATAGACTACAAAGTGAGGGAATATATACTTGATATATACACTCTGCGGCTGGAGAAATAGCTTAGGAAGGAAAGTGCTTACATAGAACCTGTGTTCCACTATCAGAACCCATGCCAAAAAAACCCAGCCAGCAAAACAAACAAACAAACAAGCAAACAAACAAACAAACAGTTGTGGTTACACTTGTAATCCCAGCCCTGGGAAGGCAGGGACAGTGAGATTACTGATCAGCTAGGGAAGCTGATTTATTATGGTCCAGGTCAGAGGAAGTCCTTTCCTTAAAAACAAGATGAACAGTTCCTGAGGAATGACTCCCAAGTTTGACCTCTGGTACACACATTCGTCTGCAAACACATCAAAAGAAACAGACATTTGTGCCTTCCCCTATATGCTATCCATACAGCATTCCTTTTCTCATATGGTTTTATCTTCTTAATCAAAGCACAGGTTTGCATGTTCGACTCACCAGTCAGATCCTCAAATGATATCCCAACCTGCTTGTGTGTAACCATCTAATTTGTACTTAAGAAGTCCTATACCACCACCCCCCTGTCCCTATTTAGTAGCTGTGAACTTTCTATTGAATTCCAAAGGAAAAAGGCTCAGCAACCAAGCTTTTCTGCTGAGGCTAGTAATGAATGTTAACATTAACCACCACACTAACTCATTGCTGGCGTGCTGCTACTCATCATAATACAGCAGTGATTGGATGGGTAACTGCACAGAGTGCACTCAGGCAGTTTCTTTGGCCTGGTTGTGTCTTGGGTGTGGTGATTTGCAAAACTCTCCTGGATGTGACCTTCAGGAAGTCCAACTCCATGAAGTAAGCTATACAGTTACCTCCTTAGAGTATGCTGTTTCATCTCATAAATAGTGCTTAATCTTTTCTACTCTATACAGAGACATTGCTTGTACTTATTCAATATGCATTTGGTGTGACAGTGTTTAGGGGCATAAAAAACATCCATCTAGTTAATATAAATGGCAGGCAAGCTTGCCAGATTTAGCTAGTAAAAATAGAAAAGGTAACGTTACATTTAAATTCCAGATAAACAGTGAATAGCTTTTTTTGTATGACTAGGCCTCATGCAATAATTAGGACACGCTTCTACTAAACAATCACTTGTTGTTTCCGTGTGATTCAAACTTAGCTGGTTTCTCCTGGTTTCATTAATCAGCCTGGGCCTTTGGACTCCTGGGAGACTCTCTAACACATAGTCTTGGGAATGTGTTTCTGAGGGCTGGGGGAAGGCCCTTCACCCAGGGAAGTATCTTCTTCATGTCTAAAAATTACAATTCACAAAGAACATGTCATCCAGCATTGTTGGGCCATTTAATCCAGTCACCAACACCAAGCTTCTCTACTTAAACACACACACACACACACACACACACACACACCACTTTGCCTAAGTTATTTATAGAAGGGATCAATTTTAATTTCCCCTACCCCTTGAGTACACAATTCAGAATCCCTCCAGCCAAGATTTATCATCTGTCTATGGAGTTCTGGGGAGGAGGTGGGGCTGAAGGGGCTCACTGCTGCTTCAGTGTAAATTGTCCACTGTCTGAATCTGAAGAGCAGTTTGCCTCACAGCCCCCCTGCCTCTCAAGGAAGGAAGTTGTTGGTTTTGGCAGTGTTTACCTTTCCTGCAAACAAATTCAACATTTTACAGACAAAAAAAAAAAAAAAAAAAAAACCAAGGAGAACCAGGCAAGGCTACCCATGGCTTCGGAGCAGCATTCCCTGCCTCCTTCCAGGGAAAGCCCACGCTCCTCCTGGCTGCTGGTGGATAATCCGAAGAACTGTGACCAATGAGCCTCTGTGGCAAGGCTGTATGGCTCCATGTTCAGTTATTCCCTGTAGCTTAAATGGAAGACTCTGCCATATATAAAGATGGGGTCCTTTTGTCTCACATAACTAAACTGTAGGTTTGTTGGTGGAGAAAGGCCACAAAAACACAAACACACTTACACTTTGTTTTCTCATGAAAAAGAAATGTTTTTACTGTATTAGTGGCCACTGGCACATGGGGAGCCTGCATGTGGCCTACTTTCTTTGAGCACTGCTGTTCATCTGTGGTCTGAAAGAGATGTCTGTCTGTCTGTCTCTGTGTATATCACACTAACTTGCCATTCACACCCATTGCTTCGTTTCAGAATTACCCTGAGTCCCAGCTAAGGCCGTGGATAGTTTGCTCTAATGCATAGTGGGTGGTGTTCATTTGTGGTGAGGCTAACCAGGTTGCTTTTCATAGTTTATGGTAAAGGGCAATGAGCAGGAGAAGGCATGGGAAGGCATAGATTATTCTTACCTTCAATTCACTCAGCCCCCAATCTAGTTTTGTTCTAAAAACACATTTCTTTTCTGCTCTGAATGTTTATACTTTGGGGTTTTTCAGTTGGGTTGTTGAAGTGATGTGAGTCTTTGACTCCATGTGTCTTGTGTGTGGATGTGTGTGGAGGCCAGAGGACAACCTGGGGTGGTGTTCTTCAAGTACCCTTGTATTTTGAGCTGTCTCTCATTGACCTGGCCCTTCCCAAGTATATCCAAGGATCCAGCTGCCTCCACCTCCCCAATTCTGAGATTACAAATGCAAGCTACCAACCTGCAGATTTTGTTTGTTTCTGTTTTTTGTTTGTTTTAACAAGGGTTCAATTTTCCCTATTTGCAAGGTGCGTAGTGAGCACTGACCCACTGAGAAATCTCCCTAGCTTCTTCCCTTCATAAATCTTGATTGTCTGAAACATGGTACTTAAATCAGTCTTGAGTATTTTTGATCCTACACACTTCTTTACCTCACAGGGCCATGCGCTGGTTGAATTTCTATCATCGATGAGGTCACCACCCTGATGGAAATACACTCTGTTCCTTGCTTCCATGTGCTCAGAACCTGGGAATGTGGAGTTAGCCTTCAGGTCCCATAGCACCCCTGAAGTGATATACCATCTTACAACTCTCTAAAACTATGCTTTCCCCAAGGAAAGTGTAGGCTGACCCCAGAAGGTGTCCAGAAGGTGCATGTGAAATCTGGCAACACTCCAGTTGCCTCCTCATCTGCTTACATCTGCAGCAAGTGCCTGCCAATATAAAGCCAGTGGGGATCTACCACAGCCTGGAGTAGTTTTTAGGCAGATAGATGCCAACAGCATTCTAGGCTTGATGGAATCAGGAAAGAAACCATATTGGACAGTCCTGCCAAATTTTTATTAATGAGAAGTAAACTAAGTGACTGTTTATTCCTTAATATATATATATATATATATATATATAGGTAAACATCATTTAAGTCAAAACTATTTTTATGTTAAAGAGAAAAAGACAGTTTGTATCTTCTTTTCCTATTTTCATTACCTTCTCTGACAAAGTAATATTGATTTGTGGTCCACTATATTCAAAAGATGCTTCTTTTCCAAGTGGAAAGCAGTCCTGAGCTGACCTCACAGCTGGTTTCCGGAGCAGGTTTTACAGGCTGATTTCCATGAAATTTAATTTCATTGCCAAGGTGCTTATTCAAACACTTGTTCCACTTCCAAAACTTGCTGTATATTTCCTTTAATTAAGCTCTTCTCTAAGGCTATTTACTTAATTATTTGTGTCTGTGTGTACATGTGTATGTACTTGGGTATTCGTGTGTGTGAGTGTGTGTGTGTGTGTGTGTGTGTGTTGTAGTATATGTACAAACACAGAAGCCCATTCTATCATTCTCCCCCTTGTTTCTTTGAGACAGCCTAGCTTCACCCTGACAGCCAGCAAGCCCTGGCAGTCTTTGGGTCCCCATCTCCCACAGCACTGGAATTACACACATGCATGTGGCATGTCATTTTTTGTGGATTTGACCTCAGATTCTTCTGCACTATTAGTGAGCACCATCTCCTCAGAAACTACATTATTTTTAAAAATGAAGGTTTACAACTTCTCTATGAAAATCTTACCTTATGAGTATCTTATTATAGTACATTATTTTATCTCATAGATATAACACACTGCTTTCAAAATTAATAATTTAGATAATAGTTATCATTCATTAGAGTCTTATAGGTAGAGTTAGCTCAGATAGGGGTTGCTGTCTTGAAATTTATTTATTTATTTATTATGGTTGTGAATGTTGTTGAGGTGTGGGTGGTAGCAGAGGAAATGATGCTGGTATCTTTCCAGTTCTTCTCATCTAACTTTTTTAAGATTGAAAATTACTCAAGTGTGTATGTTTCATGTGCATAGATTTTTGTGGAGGTCAGAAAAGGGTGTCCTTTGGGTCTGAAATAACGGGCTGTTGTAAACTGTAGCTGGTGCTGGGAACAAAACTGTGGGTCTTCTACAAGAGTCGCAAGTACTCCTGACTGCTGAGCCTCCTCTCCAGCCCTTCCACTTCTCTCTGACTCAGCCTGGAGCTCACCAACTGGCTAGGCTGATTGACCAACAAGCCTTAGGGAGCCTTCTGCCTCTGCCTTGTCTAGCACTGAGGTTACAGGAAAGTGCTGGTGCATCTGGCTTTGACATGAATTCTGAGGATCCTAATTCAGGATCTCATGCTTATGCAGGAAACACCTTAGCACTGGCTATCTCCTGAGCACAAGAGTTGATTTGTAGTGGGATTATGCTGGTAATGTAAATATTTGTCCTGCCTATGGGTTTAATAAAAGCTGATTGGCCAAAAGCAAACAGGAAGTGTGGGTGGGGCTACAAGGCTAAGAAAACTCAGGAACATCTCAGAGGAGTCACAGATGCCAAAGTTACCAGAGCTGCCAGGAAACGCAGAGGAAATGCTGCTTTGAGAAAAGGTACCGAGCCGCACGGGTGAACAAGATGGGTTGAGTTCAGATGAAGGAAATAGTTATATGCCTGGGCCCTAGTTCGATCAGCACAAAATTAATATAAACCTGTGTGTGATTATTTGAGGCTAAGCAGGGCCAAGAATGAGGCTAAACCTTTGGTCCAGGCCTAGAAAGTCCAGGCCAGAACCTTTTACCACATTGATTCTTGATTTTTTTCATACAAAGTAAATCAGATGTTAACAGTGCCTGGGGCTGGAGTTCCCTGAGGGCCCAACTGAGGATAATATATAAGTTGGATTAGTCATATGGTTGTGTGTGGGGGCAGGCTATGTGCACAGCTAGATATGAGCCAGAATGTCTCCCAGAGGTCTTGCTTGCTCTAATAGAATTTGGGTTCCTGATAAAATAGTGTTCAAATTCTAATGGGAAATGGTTCACAAGCCAGGGCAGTGAAAGCAGGTATCCAGGTGAACAGAGTGAGTGCCATGTGAATTAGATTTTGGATCTTTGTTTTCCAGCCGTTGAAGTCATGTGAGGACAGCTCTCCCTGCTCTATTGGTGGAAGCTGTTACAAGCTCCCTAGGTGCGAGGAAAGGATGCTGACCCCAACTCCTAATGGCAGAAAAGCATGTTATAAGAGTGTTGCCCAGATAACTTACTGTCTTTTTTTTTTTTTATTGCTAGGGCAAGTCGTGTTTTTTAAGTTACCTATGCTCTGACATATTAGCCTTGACATATTAACTATATAACAAATACCTGGTGTTCTTATTATTTACATTGTTTACAGATATTTTTCATATAGCTAGTCTGATCACCTGCAGATGTGGAATGTTTTATTTCTTCCTTACTAGTCCTTATCTATTAAGATAGTTTGTGTCATTGATGTTTTGTCTTATATCCGGAGCTAAGACTCTCTGTTGTGGTTAGAATGAGGCTTGTGTATTTGAAACCTTGGTCCCTGGACATTGGTATTGTCTGAGGCAATTGTATAACCCTTAAGAAATAGAGATGATGGCAATAGGTCACTGGGGGCAGGCTTTGAGAGTTCATAACCACATCCTCTCCCAATTTACTCTTTCTGCTTTCTGTTTCCAGTTGAGAAGTGATTTCTTCACTTCCTATTCCTGTTACCACGCCTAGTCTGCCATTATGGACTCCTGCTGTGGAATCCTAAGACAAAATAAACTCTTCTATCAGATGCCTTTGTTCATTTTATTTATTTCAGCATTGAAAGAGCAACTGCTACACTCCTTTTTGGTAGAATAGGGGTGGCAGTGGTCTTGTTCTTCATTTTCAGCAGAGTGTTTTCAAATAAGGAGACTCTCATTTTCAGTTCAGTGCTTTGTTATGAGTAGGTGTTGCCTTAAGTGGTAGTTCCTTGGTCATTGAGATAATCTTGTCTGTTCTGTTGTGAGGAATTAGAATCGAGATTTAGTGAATAGATTTCTTTAAGGTAAGCCCATGTTCTTATAGTAAACTCATTTTGCTTAAAATGCACTGGTTATTTTTTTAACCTGGATGTCTGTATCTTTGTTACTGGGTAAAATTAGCCCATCATTTTTAGAATTTCTTGTTTTGTCTATATTGGGTAACTAGAGTGTGTTACTTTCAGGAAATAGTTACAGATAGTTTTTTTTTTTTTTTTCTCTTGATGAGTCTGGAAAAACAGCTGATGTTAAAGCTGAGACTGAGGACCCATGAGTGCAGTGTCTGCCTAGTATGCAGAGTTAAAAGTTATCCTCTGCTGCAGAAGAATTATAGAATAGTCCAGGCTAGAGTTTCTGTCTCAAACATTTCATATTATTTACCTTTAGAAAGATAAAATAAATCTAAACTCTCACTGGATAATAGATTAGCAGTGGTTGATTGGAAGGACATTTATTTAAACTATGTTTTCATTTTATTTGGTGATGACCATGATGTTAATGATTTTTAGAGACAGTGTTTCACTGTACAGCCAGCCACACTAACATTTAAGTTGTAGCTCTCTTGCCTTGGCATTCTAGGTGCTAGGGATTAAAGGTATGTGCTGTTATTCCTGGCTTTTAAAATAGGTATCACATTTTAGTACAAATTTCATTTTCAGTTCAAGAAAACCATACTTCAGCATGCAAAGTGATTTCTGAAGTGATACACGTCGTAGTTACTTTTCTAGTGTTTTGCTAAGACACCATGACCAAGATAACTTATAGAATAAAGTATTTAATTTGGGGCTCATAGTTCCAGGAGGTTAGCTTCCATGACCATTACAGTGGGGAGCAGGGCAGTAGGCCGGCATGGGGCTGGAGCAGTAGTTGAGAATTTACATCTGATTCACACACATGAGGCAGAGAAGAAGAGAGTTACCTGGGAATGGTGGATGATTTTGAAACCTCAAAGCCCACTCCAAAAGAACACACCTCCCAATCTCTAAAAAGTTCTACCATCTGGAGACCAGACATTCAAACATATACCCCTATAGAACCCATTCTCATCCAAACAACCATAACACCCAATATAAATAAATGGCATTTTCTCATACTCTCAAAGCTCAGTCACAGCGAGGACTAAGAGATGCCCATGATACTATTGGTGCACATCCTGGTCACCATGGCAAAAATTCATCCCATCTACTTACTCTCTTCCCATCACTCTCTCTAAAACAGAGGTAATTCCTTTAGGTGGGTTTTCATTGTTCCCCTTTAGTCTCACTAATTGACTTTTAAAATTAATTATTTAAAATTTTCATGTGTCAGTATATTTTAGGTTGAACCTATGCCTCATCATATCCCCCTACCCTCCCTTTATTACGTTCTCTTTTTATCCATCCCTTGGTGCCCCAGACCATTTCCCTTCTGCTTTCATGTCCGTATGTATGTATGTGATTTTATATATCTATATAACATCTGTGAATCACAAAGAAGAGAACATATGTATGAGATTTGTCCTTCTGAGACTGACTTAATTCACCTATTATGATTATCTCCAGTTGTACTCACCATCCTGAGAACGGTACAATTTCATTTATTTTTAATGGCTAAAACAAACTCCATTGAGTATAGAAAACACAGTTTCTTTATCCATTCGTCTTTTGCTGGGCACCCAGGCTTTTTCCATAACTAGCCATTATAAATAGTACTCTGTGCTTTGTGGACATGGTAAATAAATAATCAAGTGGTATACAAGGTCATACGGAAGATATAGTGTTAGCTTTCTGAGAAACAACCATCCTGATTACTATAGAGAATGGGATCACTTACATTCCCACCAGAAGCACATAGTGTATAGGGTTGCCTTTTGTTCATATCTTTGCCAGCATTCATTGTTTCTAATTACACTTATCCATTGTGTGTGTGTGTGTGTGTGTGTGTGTGTGTGTGTGTGTGTGTGTGTGTGTTGCTCCCACTCTTTCTACCATGCGGGGAGAGAACTCATGTTGCCAGGCTTGGTGGCGGCCCACCTCCCACAGTTCAGGCCACTTACTGTTTTCTTAAGAACTTGTTTGCACTGGGATGAGATATGAATCTCAGTATAGTGGAATAGTTTTGATTTGCATTTCTCTAATAGTTAATAAGGGTGAATCTTTTTCATGTTTATAGTTTCTCATTAACTGATATTTTCTCATGGGGCATGTGAGTTCTGTGCCTTTGAGTGTTTTAAAGAAACTGCTGAGGAAGTTTATTAAGTGTCTCTTATCTCAGGCCCCTTTGTAACAACAGCCAAATATCTGTTTTTACTGTAGGGAACTGGGATATTCTGATCACATTCTCTTACTGAATCTGGAAAATAGCTATCTTTTCATTCACAGAAAAAAATTTCCCCAGAGAAATTTGGATAGGCACCTGATAAATAGTCCTCAGTATTTTTAATATCCAAGATCATTTCTTCCCTTGTCTGTCTTCATCAATAGTAGATAGTCCAAGCATATATAGGTTAATCCTGACTTAAGGCATTCAGCCTTCCAAACATGTCTGCTGAACAAGCTGACTTTACGTTGAAAATCATAGCTGTCTGGATTTAATCATTTTTGTAAAAGTGTATAATGGGGCAAGAATGCCCCTTTTGGATAACACAGTTAACAAGTAAAAAGCCTGAAATGGGTAACTTTTGGTGTCATTAGCACGTGAGGGTCTCAGAAGCTCCCAAACATTATAGGCTAGTGCCACTTTTTTTTTGGTTGCCCTTAAGAACTTGATGATAAGACTCTGTAGCTGAAGACTCCACATATTTGCATCGTAGAACATGGGAAAAAAAAAAACCCAAGCTGGTGCTACTCTAGAGGCTTTGTCTCTAATGGCTAGCTTTTAAAGAGCAGGCAGGTGCTTTACATAAAATCCAAGGGGTAATTACACGTCTAACCCAACTGTGAAACCCTTCCAGCTGTGATCATCACTGGCTTGGTAAGACATTTAGGGCAACAGTGGCATGAATAGTATGGAAGTTACCATTTTCTGATTGGATAAAAATCCTGCTCTACAAGATAAACTTATACCTGGTACCATTACTTGGCCAATGACCTGCTGCTAGACAAATTATAAGCCCTAAAAGCATCTGCTACTATTATTCTGTAAAAGAAACATAATATTAAATAGACTTCTAATGATGTGTTGTTATTACCTGTATCAATGCACCTGTTGACCCTCATTAGAGAAGTTTTTATTTATAGTAGATGGTAGTTAACACAGAGACCCACAACTGGTCAAGGTTCAGAGAATAAATGACTATGGAACACTGGGTTCTAAATGGGATATCTATATCGTACTCCCTCCTCCCAAGGTTCAGGGAGCATTACAAAAAAGAGGGTGGTGAGAATGTAAGAGGGATGTGGTAGATGATAAGAAAAACATATCTTCAGGATACAACAAAAGTCTGCAATGAAAATTCACAGTAGTTATGATACAATACAGAAGACCTATACAAATTCATGTCCAATCAAATCCAAGCAAAGAGAGGTGGGTAAGCCCAGGAGACTTTGGCAGTTTATAGCTTCTAGGGGAAGGAGAGTCAGTTTTCTTTAAGAGTTAGGCCCTGGTAAGCAGATGATGTCTTAGATAAGACAACATATCTAAGAACATGTTGGCAATACATGTTAATGGATTGGATTGGAAAATAAAACAGGAAGAGAGAACATGAAGTTGTGTGGGTAGGGAATGGGATGGACCTGGGGGAGATGGAAAGGAAATAAATTTGATTAGAATACATTGTATGTGACTCTGTAAGAACCAATCTTTTATAAGTTATTTTTAAAATAAAATATAAATGGAAAAATCTATTTCTAACCAAGCACTTGATGGTGGGAATGTAGAAATGGCTGTCAGTAAGGTGCTTGTAGCCAAGCATGAGGACCCAGGTTCCAATCCTTTGCAGCCACACAAAAGCCAGATGTAGTGGCATGCATATGTAACCATAGTGCTGGGAAACAAGGGAGGAATGTGGATCCCTAACTCATTTTCCTGCCAAATTAGATGTATCAGTGAGTTCCAGGTTCAGTGAGAGATTCCATCTCCAAAAGTAAGGTAAGGACACCTGAAGAAGAGCCCTAACATTGACCCTTGGCTTCAGCACATACCTGTGCACACATGTGCATGTATATTGGTTGGTACATGTGCACACACAAATTTAAAAACACACCGTAAACCCAAATATATACACACATTCCATACAAATGAGAGCTGAGGTGCCTACCCCAAGATGCAGTGCTAACAGTTATTTTGTTATTGTGAATTTAGAACAATACAGAGCATCTAAAACCATGCTTGCTTCCTGGGGTAGTACTTAATCTCAGAACACTTCCTTACAGATGGTGTTAATATTGACAAAAGCTTTTATGGGAGGAGACTGGTGAATAGATGCATAATAGTCCAGTGATCCCCAAAATAGGACATAAAGTAGAGATACTCTAATTCCTGATCAAGGCTGCCCGAGTGGCTTGAGTTTGTCTATGCTACTGGGCAAGCCTTGTAATTTTAAAAAGGTCATAATGTCTCTGACAAATTATTTATATACTTATTAATTTTTACAAGTCTGGAGATTAAAGCCATGGCTTGGACATAATAGGCGAATGCTCCACCATTGAGCTCCACTCCAGTCCTTAGAATTACTTGTATTATATGTGACCAAAGCTCTTGGGAGTTGTGACTAGCTGACTGTAAGTTTGGTTACTGTGTGGCCCAGCATTTTAATTCTTTACTAAAAAATAAAAAATAAAATCAGAGAATGAATGAAATGATCCTGGGATTTTTTTTTTTTTTTTTTTTTTTTTTTTTTTTTTTTTTTTTTTTTTTTTTTTTTTTTTTTTAAGCATCCTGCAAACACTCAGGAAGTCTGTGAAGTGTATATCCTCAGAAGCAATTTACCCCCCTGCACTTGACCCCCAGACAACAGGAAATTGGTTTAAATTGTAGCAGAAGGATTTGGGGTGCTCTAGAGAATGTTTGCCTGGTAGTAAGGTGGTGGGAGTCTAACAAGGAGCTTTGAAATCTCCTTCCCCAAAGGTCTGGAAGAAGAAGGTCAGCCTCCAGCGCTCTAGCTAGCAGTGGGCTCTGCCTGCCCACAGGCTCTGCACAGAGGAGGTTATAGATTTCTTGCAGCTAAGTGGTTCCACCTCTCAATGATGTTAACTCCAAAGTAACTGTTGGGATTTACAGTCCAAGTTAAATGATTATCCTCCGCACCAAGCTGTGAGATGCCTGTCCTGAAGGGAAGGGAAGAAGACACACCCTCTCTTCATGGGCAAAGGTGTGTGTGTGTGTGTGTGCGTGTGCGTGTGCGTGTGCGTGTGCGTGTGCGTGTGCGTGTGTGTGTGTGTGTGTGTGTGTGTGAAGTGCAGGGCTGCAAGGAAGGATACATGGGGTGGGGCCAGCTTTGGCCTGAGGCTCAGCTGTGATATACCTTGGGTTTTATTAAAGCTCTGCAGCCAAGTCCCCAAACCCCCAATTATTCTGACACTTTCCCTCCAGGAAACCTGTTTGCATCTGAGGAAGACTTTCTCACCTTCTTCTAGGCTTTTCCTGTCTTTCCTTCTTCCCTTCCCAATTCTAGTCTTCCCACCTGCAGAGGGACCTTGGAGGCTTAAGGTGAGACAGATTTCAGTTCATACTGATGTGTTCCTGAGGCCTTAACTGTGCAATCTAGGAGCCTGATCTTGCTGAAAAGGAAGTCACAAAAACAGCTTTTCTGAATAGAATGCTTGCTTTCACATTGGTGAAGAGAAGAAAGAAGAGGACTTCTTATCCATGTGAGCAAAGGCAGAAGAGCAGAACAGAGCTATAACAAAAGCATGGCAGCATGGTGGTGAGCTGATGCACCCCTCTAGTGCTATAACAAAAGCATGGCAGCATGGTGGTGAGCTGGTGTACCCCTCTAGTGCTATAACAAAAGCATGGCAGCATGGTGGTGAGCTGATGCACCCCTCTAGTGCTATAACAAAAGCATGGCAGCATGGTGGTGAGCTGATGCACCCCTCTAGTGCTATAACAAAAGCATGGCAGCATGGTGGTGAGCTGGTGTACCCCTCTAGTCCACTTGTCCAAGCAGCCAAGGCAAAAGATGGCTGGAGTCCAGAAATTTATGGTTAGCTTGGCAACATAGCAACACACCTCTCTTGTGAAAAGATATGTAACTGTCAATTATTTATACAACCTTTATCGATACACAAACATACTCACATATATGAACGTATATAAATACACATATGACAATGGTAAAAGCTTTGAATGTATTCTATTATCACAACTTTTTCTACAAAATGACTAAAAATTAAAAATTCATGTTTTTTTATGCTCCAGTCTCTCTAGTATGACCACAGTGGTAGTAGTGCTGCTCTGGGAGAAAGAGAGTGACAGAAAGGTCCCAATAACCAAGAATCATGGGATTTGTAGTAGTTGAACACCAGAGAGCCTCTCACAGCAGCTATATTTATTAACACCAGAACTGCTGACACACAGAAAGAGTTTTCTTTAAAATAAAAGGCTAACTCTAACTAAATATTTGAACTTTTATTTTTCTGAAAAACACTCCCATATGCATATAAATCACTTGTTTATTTCAGTTATATTTCTTATTTTTAAGAAGCTTTTCTCCTAAAGCTATCATTTATTATCTCATAGCTGAATTTAACTTCTGATACATCTTTTAACTTTATGTATTTTACAATTGTGGAAAATTTAGAAAGGGATATGTGTGGAAGCACATGAATGTCTATATATGTAAATGAGTGTGTGTATGTATATACAATCTGTTGGTGGCTTAGTTAGGGTTTCTATTACAATGAAGAGACCATGGCAATATCTATAAAGGAAAAAATTTAAATGAGGTTAGCTTACAGTTTCAGAGGTTTATTCCATTACCATCATGGTGGGAAATACAGTAGTACACAGGTACACATGGTGTTCGAGGAGGAGCTGAGAGTCCTACATCTTGATCCATGGGCAGCAGACGGAAAGACTATGTGTCATACTGGATGTATCTGAATATATGAGACTTCTAAGTCCTGTCCCTAGTGACATACTTCCTCTAACAAAGCAACACCTTTTCCAAGAAGCCCACTTTTGTCACTCCCTATGGTTCAAACATTCAAACACATGACTCTATGGGGGCCATACCTATTCAAACTACCACAGTAGGTATACATTCATGTAATAGCCAGAACTCAGCATTGGGAATCCTCAACTACGTTCCACCTTATTCTTTAGAAACATTTATTTCTATAATGTCTGTGTGTGTCTGAGTGTGTGACACACACGTGGGTGTTTATATAAAGGTCAGAGAATAGCTTTCCAGAGTCTATTCTCTCCTACTGTGTGAATCCTGATGATCAAACTTACATTGTCAGGCTTGGTAGCTAGAGCCTTAATACCCTAATACCCAGGTGGCTCTCTCCACCTTTTAAAAACAAGGTCTCCCCCTGAACTTGAAGACTAAAGATCAAATAGTTTTTGAGAGTGTCCTGGGATCATTTTAGCTAGAATTTCTCCTCCCTTCATACTTCCTTAGTTTCTACAAAAGGTCTTAATGATGTCGGGATGACTCAACTCATCCTTTCTGCTTCTCATTCCCATTGTCAGCTACTGGGCAGGAAATGTGTGGTTTCTGACTGGGGCTGGCTATTTGTATTTCTAAATTTGACCTGATAAAATGGTATTAATATGCATTGATTTGCCTTCTCCACATGCCACCAACACTGTGCCACAAAGCTCACCGGGGTCTTTGGAGCTGGCACTCTGTAGACTTTAGGCAGAGTACAGCTGCTGCTTACTTCATGCTGTTAGAGCCTGAAATGCCTTCCAGTCTCAGTCTATGCATCTCATGAAGCCATGTGGTATTTCCATGACACCGTATTTCCTTACTATTGTTTCAAAGGAAGGTTTATCTTTTTATATGGTTCCAATAGGCTCTTCAGAGAACAGAACAAACAGTTCTTCTGTCTTAGCTGTGGCTGTCATTTATGATTTATAGGTAACCCTTCCAAAAATCCTGAAAAACTTACACATATCTCCGGACAGTCAGATCATTTTGAAGCATGCAGAAAGAATCTCAGGAGAAGGACGTATTGAAGAAGACGTGCAAGAAAATAACACAGTCAACTCAGTCCAGAAAAATGTGTTTAGTTGGTGGCAGCCACTAGCTAATATTTTCTAAATAAACTCACATAAGTGACCTATAGCCAACCTGGGGAAGGCATCTGCCACCACCACTGCCATCTACTTTATAGGCACAGAAGTAAGCCTTCAGCCTGGTGTTCCCACACATTGGAGAGGTAGCTCACAATCTGCGAGGTGCCACTAAACCTGTGTGGACTCACTTTTAAAGGGATGTCAGCTGTTTTGTTTCCCTGTGCAGCGTGTAGTGCTGGGCACTCTAGGGTGCTTTCTGATTTCCATATTGTGTTTATTCTGGCTGTGGGTTGAGCCAGGGCTTTTGCATGGTTTATTCTAGCTGTGGGTTTAGTCATGGTTGCTTTGACTGTTTCATTCTGGGGCTATCACCAGGCAGAACATCTTGCTGGGGAATATGTGGTGGAATGGCAATATCACCATTTGACAGTTGAGAATAAAAGGTAAGTAGGCCTCCAGATTCTCTTTAGGGGTATACCCCTTCTTCCTTCCTTCCAGGCACCACCACCAAAAGTTCCCATCACCGCATAGCTGAGGGCAAGGCCAGAAAAACACAGGAGTCCTTGCAGCATATTTATGATTTAAATGAGGATATATGAAAATTAAAGAATTCACACACTGTTTGAGTGGGATACAGGAATACTTGTCAGAAATAGTTTTGTTGAAAGACTATGATACTGAGAAGTAGTTTCACTTATAGATCCTTTTCTTTTCCTAGATGAGAAATGAACAAAATTATACAATCTCACCACACTTTATGTGGTAAGAGTCCAGGTCCGTATAGTATTCCCTGTGTAATGATATTACACTCTATAACTTGTAAATAAAGTTTTATTGGAACACAGCAATGTTCATTCATGAACATATGTATGATAGACTTTGTGCTACAGTGGTATAAGTGGTGTGGCTGAGACTGCCTGATCAACAATCTAAGTCTCTACCATCTGTTCCTTTGTCTAATGTGTGTGCTAATACCTGCTTGGCAGTCATTTGAAGGATTTACATTAGGCTTGTTTCTCATAAAAATGTAAAGTTTGGTGGCTGGCAAGTTAGCTCAGCCATGGCTCTAGCTTTATTTCCCAGCACCACAAGGAATAAGAAAGAAATGATAATATACTAAACTCAGTATAAAGCTTAATGTTATATATATGTGTATATATATATATATATTCAGGATCTTCATTAGACTTGAGAATTATGGTGTTTGAAAGTAGGAAATGCAAGGGCGAACAGTCTTGTGTTGTATGGATTCTCTTCCCTCTGTGAAAGCTAAGACTCTAAATTCTCTTAACCAGTTATTTTGACAGCAGGTAATCTTGCTGACAGGGTAAATCCACAAACGACAAAGAGACTTCAATAGCATTTCTTTTTCCAACTCCTATTTGATTTCCAAAGAAACACAAATTAAGAAGCAGAGCCAGCTGATCAATCCACACTGTGGTTTTTAACCCAGGGATTGTCTGCTGTGTGAACTATCACTATTGATTCTGTGCACAGGAATGTCCCCACTCCCCCCACACATACCACCACAGTTTCTAGCCTGGATTGTGTCAAGTATTCCCAGATAGCCAAGACTGGCCTTGAACTTATGATTCTCTTGCCTCTACCTCCTGAGTGTTGGGATCATAGGTGTGAGCTACATTGCAGGCTTTATGCACTGCTGAGGCTTGACCTGGGATTTGTGCAAGCCTGCCAAATACTCTACCGATGAAGCAACATCTCTAGCCCCCAGAGATGACTTTTGGAGAAACTATCTCATCCATCTATCTACCACCCCCAGGTGTAAGCTCAGAGTCCTTCCCCGAGATCAGGCCTCCCCACCAATGCAGCTTCTCATCTCTGTCCCCCTCCCCTCAGAACTGCAGCCAATCTGCTGGGCCTAGATTCCCTGCTTGATCACTTGTGCCTCATTCTTCTCATCTGTTAAATGGGAGGCTAGTGGCTCCAACTCAGGCTGATCACAAAGCTCTCAGGCCTGTGGTGGGATTCCTTTTACAATATTCCATGTGGGCCACCTGAAGAGGCTGATGGCCATTGGAACTAATAAAACTAATTACCTCCTTAAGAAAAAAAAATTACATTTCTGTTTGGATCTAAGGAATATCAGATTATTCTTGGGAAAGTGATTCTCAAATATGTCCTTTTCTGATGGCCCATTACTTGGTGTTCTCTCTCCCTCCTCCTCCTCCTCCTCCCTCTCCCCCTCCCTCCCTCTCTGCTCTGTCTTCCTCCATCAAATCACTGGCTTCCTTTCTGTCTCTGTCTTTTCACATTCTCTCCTCCTCCTTCTCTCCTCCCTGTCTCCCTCTCCCTCACAAAAGGACAAGAATACTTTAATTTCTTTCTTTGCTGAGGCAGCACCTGGCACATTCTCCTCAAGCCCACAAAGCAGCTTTGTGTCCTGTCAGCAGTGGGAAGCCTAGCAAGTCATAACATCAGTCCTGCTGTCTGACAAGCATGTTCTTACCTGTGTCGTCTCCGCAGAAGCATGCGGGCAAACACAATTGACTGTGGTTCTGGAAAATGTGAGGAGGATAGAATTGCAGCCCAGCTGAGCGAGAAACAGCTGATGGATGCACGGGGAGGCAAGTCTAGTTCTGCCTTGTTTCCGGTGTCTCAGTCACCAGCTGTGACATCATAGTTATCTACTGGAACATAGAAAGGCAAGTGTTAATGGGGCCAGGTATTCATGGGTACACAGTGAGAATGTGAAGCACCACTCTGACACAGGCCTCCAATGAGTGTAGTTTTGTCAAAGAATAATTGAATGGTTGTGCATGTCGGGGCTGGGAACTGAACCCAATTCCTCTGCAAGAGCTGCAAGTGTTCTATTCCACTGGGCCATGTCTCTAGCTCCTGAAAAGTGTCCCCAAAGATATACTTCCCGTAGCTTTGTCTTTCTTTTTATTCTAAAGTGAATTATTTCCTCAAAGTGGGCATTTATATTAGTTTGTAACTATATACCCTTGTTGTGGATTTGAAGAAAATGACCTAGCTATAAATCAAACAGGTGGTCTCTTGGCCATCCTTGGTTTTGGCTTTGGTCAGTGCATGGTCTTGCCTTATAGCAGACCCAGCACTCAGCATCTTTGGAATAGCCCATAGCAAAAGGTTGGAACCTGCGCAAGTGATGTGGACTCAGAAATTTATGAAAAGAGAAATGCTGCTACTCACCTCCAGTTCCAGCATTCTGCAGGTGAAGGCAAGGGGATCTGAAAGTTAAGGCCATCCCGGCTGTGTTTGAGGCCTGTCTGGATATTATGAGACACTATCTCAAAATACAGCAGCAACAGCAATACCCACGTAAAGCTACACTTTAAAGTAATGACTCGATATCCCTTGTTCCAAGAAGGAAATATGACCACCAAGAAGGAAATATGACCATCAAGAGTGGAAAAACAGAGGACTTACTATTGTCTTTGTATTTAGATAGGTTCTAATTAGTTACAATGAATATGTCAGGCATACAGCAATGTCTTTTCATGCTTGGCCTTTTATTGTGGTCTGTGGGCTTGAACTCAGGTCCTCCTGCCTGTGCAGTAAGTGCTTTACCTCTTGAGTCGCCCACCCCCTCAACACTGCTCATTCTGCTCATTCCATGTGTCAGAGTGCAGCCTGTATTTCAGCAGTGATTATTTAATGACCTCGCTGGCAGTTTCTATAAACAAAAGACATTCTTCATGTGATTACAAACATGTTAGTGAGCAGAAATGCTTTTAAAAAGGTTTGTCTACATCTTGTCATCATGCAATCTTAGTTCTTTCTCAGTACACGTATCACAATCTCCCAGTTTGAAATCACAAGAGCTCCCATTCTTTAAAACTTCTCAGTACGTTAAATACAAGCAGAGCTGATGCCATAGCCCTCTCATTGCCATTGGATGTCCTGCTTCCTGCTTTGAATTTTGCATATTACAAGCAGCAGAGGTAGAGAATGGGAAAAGAGCCCCTCCTCAGTCAGGGTGGAGTGGCTTTATTGCCTAACCTGGCCCACTACTTAGTTTTATAAATAAAGTTTTACTGCACACAGCACTCCAGTTTGCTGCCCAATTGTCAACAGCTGTTCTCATGCACCCATGGCAGAGGAGTTGCTATAGAGATTCCCAGATGCCAATGCTTGACATTGTCACTGCATGGCCCCTGGCAGAAGACATCACTGCATCTAGACACAGAGCAGCCAGCCAGCTGTGTGCATCATTAGCTGCAGGGTACAGCTCAATCCACATTGCATCCTAGATTTGTGCAACACTGAATTACTAACTTCTGAGGTCAGTACTGTGGCTTCATGTTACAGCTGAGAGACGGCGTTAACCAAATGTCCTGAACTGTGAGAATATATACATATATATGTATGCATATCCATAAATATATATATATAATTTTTTTCTGAAGTCATTCTAGAGTGGATACAATTTACTTTCACATGTTTTTCATGTTAGTTGCACACTGTAATTTACGGTACATGCTGCTGGTTGTTGAAATCTCAACTGTTCACTCTGGTTGACTGCTGCTGTCAAATGGTTCTGGTTTTATGCTCCCACAGTTGCAGCTGTTTGAGGGACTATAATAAGGGAATTTTGGCAGTGTTTTGCTTCTGCTTCATTTTTTTCCCTCCTCTCAATGTGTTTTTGTTTAGAAAAACTAACATTATGGCCATCTTCAACTTCCCACAAAAATGGCTTGGATCTTTACTTTTTTCTAGAAGCTTGTATATACTATGCAATGCTATGCTATCATAGTATAAAAAGCATTAATGAAGAATAATAGACAGATTCTCAAGTTTTACTGAGTACTGTTGATAAAAGTATGTCTGGCTGGTTTCCCCACCACAAGTGACTTGAGGGATGGTATGCAAAGGCAGAGTGTCTTTGGGTTTAGCTGCTATAGTTTTATATTATAATTTTAGGAAATGGGACCACTTTAAATAAAGCAGAATTATAGTTATCCCGTAGTATATGACAGAAATGGTAAGATTTAAGTTGCACTTGTCAGTATAACAAAATGGAGTAGACTTATGTATGAAAGGGCAATAGGACGTTAAAACCAAGCAGGGATTGAACACTCCAAGAGAGGTGGCAAAGATCGGGTGGGTGTTTCAGAAACCAAGTGTGTCAATGCGTGTAAAAGCCTATGAGTCCAAACAATATTATAAGTATTTGCTATGTCAGATGTCTGGCTGAGAGACAGGACACTGAACTCAGTCTTTAAGGGGAGCTTACCTCCAGAGGAAAAATAACCATCTAAGTCATAATAGGACAGGCATAGATTTTGTTTTCATGGCCACATTGTTAAATATATGTTTAGGTAGGTTTAAGCATGGGATAGTTGGTGGTGTGACTACAAAGAGCAGAAGCTGTATCAAAGGCTCTGTAAGCAGCCTGCCCAGGACCCTGTCTCACACCACCATGGCTAGGCTGCATTCACTGAATTTCTGTGAATCAGTTCTCTCCACCCATTTGACTTAACAGCTGTAAGCATTTAATGTGTTCATTATGTATTGTTCTGAATTGGGACCTATCCAATGAGAATCCTCAGTAATGACATTAGCTGCTTCTCCAGTATATAAATCATGAGGGAAGACAACTCACCTGGGTAGGACACATGACACTGAGCACGGGGTTATTTTTAAACACTTTGAATGACTTAAGTAATGACTGTAGAAAGAGTCAAAAAGGGTCTTTGGAGACGTTTCAGTAGGTGAAGCACTTGCTATGCAAGTTCAGATTCCCAGACCCATGTAAGGCCAGATGTGGCAGGGCCAGTCTGCAACCCAGTAAGAAAGAAGGTGGAGAAAGGCATATGTCTCTTTCCTGTTTCTGGTCAGCCACTCTAACCTACCAGAGGTGTAGAACCCTGAAGCACCTAGTCTCACCTGAATTTGTTCTCTGACCTCCACACTCAGATGTATGTACCTGTACACACACGTGCAAAAATATGCATACATGTGAGCATGTGAATACACAGCACACATATGTGCATGCACGCGCGCGCGCGCACACACACACACACACACACACACACACAGGGAAAGCAAAACAAAACAGCTGTCTGAACAACATAAGGATCCCTCAAACACTTGGTTTAAAGAAACTATGTTTTACTAGGCCCCAAGGAACACTTAATTCAATAACAGTAAGTTTGAAGGTTTCCAAAGGTTTGACACTTGTGAACATCCCAAGATGGTACCAAAGGCAAAGCACACACAATCTCCCAGTATGAGTGAGATAAAACATGTCTAAAGCACAGAGCCTATAACTTGTTTAAAAATTAACATGGTGGAAGGTCAGTGGGAAGCTGGCAGCAGGGCCCACAGTAATAAGAGACAAGCTATTGCCACTGCTTCTATTTCTAGAGTGGGAAACATTTGTTTTTAGACTTATTTTTTAATTTTAATTGAGTGTTGGGGGTGCATCCTGCAAGTTCTTGCAGGAGGTAGAGGCATTGACTACCCTGGGAGTGGTTGCTAGGAACCAAACTCTGGTCCTCTGCAAGAAAAGTAATTGTTCTGAACCACTGAATCATCTCTACAGCTTGTGAGAGACATTTGTCAAAAGTTAATTTTGATAAAGTGTTTTATAACTTGCATATGAAGCTTGTGGCATACTTCAAACATTATTTTAGCTGAAATTACTAGAGAAAAATGAAGATTCTACATAACGGATTTCTTTTCCAAGAATATGAGACTCAGTAAACATTAGGAAACACAGTAACAGGATGCCTGATGTCAGTGAGATGAAAAAGTCATGTCTGGATACTATAATATGTGAAAGCAAAAATTCCTCATCTACAACTTTGAAAGTAAGAAAGAGAAGCAGGCATGCTGGAACCTTGAATAATTCCAGTATTTGGTAGATGAGAGGCAAACAGGAGGATTGGGAGTTCAATCCTCCCAATTGAACAACCAGAACTTGAGATAGACAGACAGATAGATAAATTAAGTCTATAGTAAACGAGGTACACTTGTGTAATGTTTTATCAGAACCTGAAATAGATACCAATCACAGGGACTTCCTAATAATGATAAGAACAAAACAAAGACCCATGTTCACCTTTGCTCTTGGACAGTGGGCTGAACATTCTAATAAAAACAATAGAGAATGAAAAGAAACAGGAGCCTTCACTTGGCATTGTTTCTAATCTTTTCAGTATAATAGCATACCTATTCATAAAAGCATTTGAACTAAAAGTATAAGTAGATGACTCTTTATACATTGATGATACCCAACATTAGGAGCTTTCATATCCCAACCAGTAAACATGGTGTAAAAACAAGCATAGTTTCCACTCAGCAATCTGAACTGAATTGATAAAGTTATAAAATCTATAGTGTGTAATCATAAAGAAATCCCAGGACCAGGAGATGACAGTTCAGCAGCCCCATCCTGGGAGGAAGCTGGGACGCTTCTCCACAGTTGATTTTTTTTTTTACTCTAAGAAAAAGAATATAATAGAATTAATTTTTATATGCGGAGGGAAAAAGGACCAAATAGAATAAATGGCACATAATGAATATATTTTCCTAGGCCATGAAAGTAAAGAGTCTAAAAGCATAAATTTGTAAAAATTCACCTATCAATGTAAACCAATTCTAGTAATCTAAGGAGCTTTAATTTTTGATAAAATTATTCTTATTTTTGATGAATGGATATAAGTAAATAGCTATGAAAATTTGCAAAAGAAATAAAAGCCAGTAAAATGAATCAGATTATGAATCTCCAGCAGTTAAACTGCATGTCTTAAACCAGTTCCATTGCTAGACCCACATTTAAAGCCAGGCATGGTGGTTCACACACAATCCCAACAATGGGGTGAGTGAGGCAAGCTATTCCCTGGGGCTTGATGGCCAGCCAGCCTAGACAACTATTGAGGTGTAAGCCCAATAAGAGACCAATCTCAAAAAATAAGATGTGTAGCCCTTGAGAATTCCACCCATGATTGCAATACCTCTGGCATACACACACACATACACATCACACATGGAAAATTTGTCAAGACTGACAGCAACCAAAAGCCTCCAGAAGTATAGAAAAGATTTATAGAAAAGAAAGTATAGAAAAGATGGCAAGGGTTTCAGAATGGCAGACTGCTAATGTAAACAACTTTGGAAATCAAAGAACAAAAACAAAGTTCAATTTGCATGATTAACAAATGAGAAATCAGACCAGACAGAATCCTCTTCAAGCTGAGAAAAAGTAGAACATCATCATGAAAAACTAAGCAAGACTGAAAAATTTTTTTCTATCTCATTTTTAGAGGCTAAAATGGATATTACTGACAGAGGAGATCAGGTGACAGACATACCTTTTCTATAAACTGATAAAGGCTTTGTAAAAAGCAGCTTAACATTTCATGGCAGAGTTTTAATCCAGACATTCTTATTGTAGGAACTTCTCTTCTGGAAAATCCCCCAACGTCTCACATGTACAAACATGTAATGTAGCATTTACTATTTTTTGACAGAGTTTGGATAGAATAAATACAGAAAGCAAATAACAATGAGAAATCTAAGTGTTCAAAAACAGTAAACAACTCTCAACCCTGTTTCCATACAATAACCAATAGTGAAGGGATGGAGAACGGCATGCAGATTACAGAACAGAGCTCCCGCAGGATCCCTATTTATATGTAAGTGGAACAGCTTATGCACTCATGTATGAACTATATATCTATTGTATAATGTTATATACACATTATGGGGAGGGGGCACTAAGTCCCCATTTATATGTTGAGACACATCAGTAGTACATAATGCTTTTTCATAGCAGAGCCTAAGACATAACTGGGTTGAAATGAGGCCCTTAGGCTAGGCCTTGCTCTAATCAGAATGGATCTTAGGAACTTGGAAATGAAAACTAAGGGCAGTGTGAGGAAACAGGGAAGGCAGTCACATGGCAGCCAAGGGGAAGGGCTCCAAAAGAAACCAATCCTGCTTAAACTCGACACCAAGATATAGACACCTCAACCTTGGATTTCCAGTCTCCTAGACTGTCCTAAAATAATTCCCCATTGTGTATGGAAATGGTTGAGGTACTTTGTCACATCAGCCTTAGCCACCCCACAGTATATGTGTGTAAATACATGTATGTTATACAATAATATGTGTGTACAATGTTTCTGTATAGACACAGTGCTTCATATATATATATATATGTATCAAGAGTGATAAATAGTGGTTATTTCAAAATAGTAAATTTAATACCTGTAAAAATAAATATATTTGTTTGTGTTTGAGTTGTATAAAAAAGAGGAGTGAGCAAGCTATAGAAGCAATGATGTATCAACCTTCCTCCATGGCTTCTGGTTCAGTTCCTGTCTCTGGGTTCCTGCCTTGAGTTCCTGTCCTGATTACTCTTAGTGACAGAGTATGGCCTGAGAGTTGTGAATGGAAATAAGCCCTTTCCTTCCCATTACTTTTGTTCATGACATTTTATTATAGCACAAGAAACCTTAAGTAAGAGAGAAGTTGGTGCTGGGGCAATGGAGTATTGCTGCTACATACATGACCTTGCTGTTTTTGGGAGGATTATGGAAGAACGTTGGAACTTTGGGCTGGTAAAGCTATTCAGTATTCAGGACTTACTGAGCTGTTGTGGGAACTTAAAAGATAAGCCTGAGAGCAGCACACGTGATGGTGGTGTGGCCTTCGAAGTTTCAGAGAGAAGCTTGAGAATCCTTTAAAGACTATCAAGATTGTTGGATATTTTGAATTAAAAATATGTGGGTTTGGTTGACTAAATTTTCAAATAGGATTAACTAGAAATCAGAAACACTAAAGTGAAATCTCTGCTTTGCTGTGACAATGAATGCTGGTTACCTGGAGCTGACATATCAACTGTGACCCAGAAGAGACCAACATCACTGAGTTGAAATCTTCTGGGAAGTATTTTTGCATGGTCAGCACACAGAAGCTAAGGGTCAAAGCTGTATGTTTTACTGGTAGATTGATTGGTAATGTGTAAGAGTCTTCCCAGAGGTACTGACTTTGAAGGCATAAGGGATAATGGAGAACAGGTAAGGTTTGGTGCTATATGACAGGGCTGGGGTCCCTTAAAAGGAAGCAAGAAAAAGCCATTAGTGGAAGTCTAATCTCAGTTATAGTAGAAGCCTCAGGATGAAAAGGTCATGAAGAGAACTGAGGCTTGCTGCCTTGTGGGAGGGATAGAGTATCTGAAGAGAGCCCAGAAAGGGCTATCGGGGAAGGTACAGCCCAGCTGCAGTGAAGAATATTTTGGAGATATGAATACCATGGGGAATGACCAACCACCAAAGACAGTAGAAGCTTTGAAATGGAACTTGCTGGAGTCTATGAGATGAACTGTGTATACTGCCCTGAGCCTATCAAATCACTGTATGTTCTGTTGTGAGCCTATGAGATTCAGTCTATGTGCAGTTATGAGCCTTTGAGATGCACTGTGTGTGATGTGTGAGTCTATGAGATGCACTGTGTATGCTGTTGTGAGTCTATGAGATGCACTGTGTGTGATGTGTGGGTCTGTGAGATGCACTGTGTATGCTGTGATAAGCCCTTTAAAGCCTTGAAGATGGTGAGTAGCAGAACTCTGACATTGGGACTTTGGTTTTGGTCTCATCTGAATGTGACCCTGTTTCTTTCCTCTTAGAGCAGAAAAGCTTAATCTATTCTTTTATTTTACATGAGCCCATAGTTAAGAGATATTAGATATTTTAGAGAGGCTTTGAACTTTGAAGAAGAGCTGATGTTTTAAAGCACACAAACTTTTTAAAAAGTGTTTAAATTTTAAAGATTGCGAGTTTTAAAAACTAGAGTGTTTTATATTGTCATATTAATATTTACATGAACTTTGAAGGCAACAAGAAAGAAAAGGTTATGGCTTACTGGTTAAGTGTTTGTGTATCAAATTGACAAGGGGTTAATTGTATCTTGGATTTTGTTTTGTTTTGTTATCAACTTGATGGGAGGAGGTACCTCAAATGAGAATATGCCTTTCTAGGGTATTTTCTTGATTAATGCTTTGTGTAGGAAGAAGGCCCGGCACACAGGAGTGGCGTCACCCTTGGGCAGCTGGTCTTAGACTGGGTGAGAAAGCCAGCTGAGTCGGCCACAAGAGCACACCCATAAGCATCGTTCCTCCATGGCTTCTGCTTCTGTCTCTAGGTTCCTGCCTGCAGTTCCTGCCCTACTAGTGATTGACAGAGTTTGACCTGAGACTTGGAAGCTGAAATAAACCCTTTCCTCCCCACGTTGCTTTTGTTCATGATGTTTTTATCGTTGCAACAGACAGAGCTCACTTTCCATTGGTCTCTAAGTGCTTTGCTTTCCTACTTATCAAAGCACCTCACACATAGAGAAGACATAGATACCGATGGAAGATTTACTACTGTACTTTTTAAAGACTTCTTTTTTAAATATGTGCTTGGGGGGAGGATGTTTTGTGCACCTGATTTCAGATGTCCTGGGAGGTTAGGAGAGGATGTAGAGTCCATTAGAGTCAAGTTACAAGTGAACATAAGCTGTGGGTTCCAGGAACCACAAGAGCAAATGCTCTTAACTGCTGAGCCGCTCTCCAACACAGCTGAAAACTTAAACCCCAGACTTGCAAAAACTGAGGAAATCAGTGCAATGGCAAAGCAGAGCTTCACGGACTAAAGGGTCTGGGTCTCTGATGAGTACCCAGGCCTATATTTTCATGGTGCCCCTTCTGTGGGGTCTGAAGTACTGGTGAAGGATCATTGCTTATTCTTAGTGTCTGTACCCATTCCTCTTCTGTAAAACATGCCCCATTCTCCTCTGCTTCTGGAGTTTTTGACTCCTATATTTCAGCTTCACTGTGACATGCTATCTTTTTCTGACTTTGCATTGTGGTCTAGGGAAGCAATGACTTACTCTAGGGGTCCCAAGACCACTGCTCCTCTTCAGTGTGAAACTACTTGGCATATTGACAAGCAAGGAGGGCCCAGATCCACAGGACCAGTGACTGACACTGATGAAGTTGTCTGAATTACCCTGCAGGGCCCAGCCTCAGGTCCAAACAGGTCTTGTTAAATGTGTGGGTATCTAGAGCTCCTTTCCAGAAACATTTGTCTAATCACCATGCACATAGATGTGAGCCAGTTTTCCTTAGCCCTGAAGTCAGGGTCCTACGATCACAGACCAATGCCTCCTGCAGCAGACATCTTTTATTAATGGTAACATTGAAATCTTGGCACAGCTTTGGCAGCTTGGTTTGCAGAGAATTATTAGACTCTTCTTAGTTCTCCAGAAAAGTAAGACAGATCACTAGTATTTTAAGAAGTTGTTTGGAGCTGGTGAGATGTCTCAATTAACAAAGTGCTTGTCTTGCATGCACAAAGACCTGAGTTCTATCCTCAGAGCACATATTAAATAAACAAAACAAATAAACAAAAAACAAATAGAAACAAATAGATGTAATGCCATGTATTACTTGTCATCTCAGAGGTGGGGAGGCAGACAGGGGATCTGTGGCTTGCCGTCTGGTTTGTTAAATTATTGAGCTTCAGTGAGAAAACTTGGCTGAAATACCAAGGTGAAGAGTAAATAAGGAAGACACTCAGCATTGACCTCTGACCTCCATAGGCACATATACTAACACACACACACACCTCACATACATAATACACAAACTCACACAGAAAGAGAAATGAGGGAAGAGAGAGGGAGGGGGAAGGAAAAAGGAAGTAAGAGAGGACAGAGGAAGTAGAAAGGAGAGAAGGTTCCGTGACAAAGAACAGAGATCCATCTCCAACATCCAGTGAATAAGACAGGAGATGGGACCTCTGTCTGGTTATGCCCTCTGGTAACAGCAACCCTGGGCAACATAGGATGGCAATTTATGCCAGGACACTTAGAAACTTGCTTCCAAGTTCATGACTCACATAAAGCAAGTATGATACTACACACGTTCTGATAAGATTTCTAGGCTCAGGATAATGTGTTTCATTTCAATAGACAATACTTGTGCAATGAAATTACCTATTGCTCTAATAGTCCATGGTCTATTAAATATAGTAAAAAAAAAAATGAGGAGGGATTGAGAAGAAGGGCAGTGCTATCCAGGACATACTGTAAAGCGGCTGAAGATGGAATGATGGAAAAAAAATCTGGCTCAAATTTAAATGAGGCTTAAAAAAATCTGTAATGTGGGATATTCTATAAGAAGTCAGGCTTGAGGAACTGGAGAGATGGCTTGGTGGGTGAAATATATGCTGTGCAAATATGAGGAGGACCTAAATTCAGATCTCCAGCAGCATATGCAATATATGAATAAATATATATAAATATATATATTAAATTCAGACTTGTTGGTGGCATATACCCAGTTGTGAGAAATGGGGATAGAAGAGTCCTCTCAGTTTGTCTGACCATCTATGATAACTGAAATTGTGAGCTCAGGGTCAGTGAAAGACGTTGGTTCAAGCAAATGGTGAAGTGGAGATGCTGAACAGAGACATCACACATTGATCCTTGTCCTCCATATGCCCCTCCACAATGTGCACCAAATAGGCATGCATATGTATACACACACACACACACACACACACACACACACACACACACACACACTATACCAACACTCAAAATTAAAATAAAAAGAAGGGAGAAAGATGGGTACAAGCAAGCATATCTGGGCTTCCCATCATGGTCAAGGACAGAGCTCTAATACGCATCTTGATTAGAACTTGGACCACAGGAATAGAAAGCCACAAAACCGTTTGAGGAGAACTGGGGAGCTTAAGCATAGACATGATATGTGTCATAGTTAATATAAGTGTTTTGGGCAGAATCGTACATTGTTGTTTGTTATGTTGAGTAATATTCTCATCACATGAGATACACACTAAAATGTTTAGGGTGATGAGTTATGATGTCATTTCAAATGGCTCATCCAAGTAGACATGTCAAGAGAAGAGCATATGTAACTGTAGAGCATATGTAACCTATCAGGGCTTACAGACACTCAGTTTCTATTTTTTTGCACTTTCCCACAAACTCAATATCCATCTTTAAGAAACTTATACTATATATGCAGAACACACACAGTTATATGATACCAGCTGGAAAGACAGATTCCAGCCATTTGAAGGAAAATCTGTAGATGATGGGAATTATCTGTATCACAAATCACAACTGCATTTCATGGGCAGGATTTGGTATCATTTGTAGAATCACAGACATTTTTTAAGTGGGATCTTGCTGTGTTTCTGTGACTGACTTCAGTCTCCTAGCCAGTCTCGGAAGGAGTTGGGACTATCTGCACCACATCCCCTGGCTACCATCAACTCCTAATCAGATTAGAAGATGACATAATTTAGGGCTACTTGTTTAAGTTTTCACATGTATGTGTGCATTCAGAGAGTATGTCAACTCATACTGAAAGGACTTTTAGTAGGTAAAAATTAACATAAAAGGAAGAAGAGAATTTCAGTATTTAATTCACAGAATGTTTTCCTTAGTAATAAATAACATCATGCTGTATTTTACAGTCAATTAAACCATAGATTAGATAACATTTTGTTAAATAACTATAACACATAGTTCTTTTAAATAATTTTGGTGTTCAAAGTGAACTAATAAAAGTTATGCAACAATGGAAAATGATCATATGTAGATGGTATGGGTGATATTAGCAAAATACATAAATGACATCAGTTGTCAAGTGTGATCAGATTATATTCCAAGGATTAACATCATCACTTACAGTGAAAATTGTGTGTTTCTTATTGCCAATGAAGAAAAAATGTAAGCACAAAATAAATAAATAAAAAGGAGAGAAAATCATAATTGAACATTAGTCTATCATTCCTTACATTTATTACCATACTGTGAATGTTTTAACATATACATATTAATGTATAGAATAGAGCAGCACATCTCCTGTGTATCACTCAACTTTGGCTACTTTTAATATTCCTAAGATTTTTCTAGTGTCTATTTACTTTGAAATAGTCAAAGAACCAGACTTGTGTAGACATGGTATAGAATCAGATTTGCTTTATGCAACTATGTATATGACCATATGTGTATAAGCACATGGGTGGTGTGTGTGTGTGTGTGTGTGTGTGTGTGTGTGTGTGTGTGTGTGTGTGAGAGAGAGAGAGAGAGAGAGAGAGAGAGAGAGAGAGAGAGAGAGAGAGAGAGAGTTTGTACAGAAAGAACAAAGAACTGGATCCCTCAGATCTCATGTTATAGTATTTGCAGGATTCCTGTCTTGTTCCATGGGTGCTAACATCTGAACTTGGGTTCTCATCTTTGTGTGGCAAATTCTCTTGACTACTTAGAAATCTCTACAACTACCAGTCTTGTTGAAGTTTCTTCTGGATCTAAGATTTTAAAATTTGTTGTCTTGATAGACATTGAATGTATATGAATTCACATTAGTGTGCATATATATTATTCACATGTATGATATAATCAAGTCTACTGTTTCAATATTTAACATATATATTAATTTTATATAGGCATACACACATGTCCCACAGACATAGATATATGCATATAGATATGTGAATATCTATATGTGTATTATGTTCTTGTATCTATGTTCTCTGAGTCTTATGATCATAGACTGAAGAATAGGGAAAACATTAACTTGGGAAGTATGAGAGTTAATCTAGAGAGCAATATGATTATTCTAAGCTTCTTTTCAGGAATTTCTTGAAACTAAAGCAATGAAGGTGGTCATGCCTGTAATTTTGAAGAGCTTCTGTATTTCCCATATAGCTATACTGATATATATTCCCACAGTCATGTGAAACAATTCCATCTCTTTACATATTTTCCAATACTTGTTAATTGTTTGTTCTTTGGGAATTAGCTCTTTAAATGGATCTGAAGTGGCATTTCACTGTGGTTGTGGTGTGAATGTTAGTGACAGTGGTATTGGTTATCTTTTCATATAACTGTGGACCATCTGAAGGTTTTCTGTTGTAGAACATTTCTGGACCCATTTGAGACATAAGTTTGGACCTGGCCCTTGGCAGCTTTTATCCCTGCAAAGAAATGAATCAGCCACTTATATTAATTTTTCACTCTTTGACCTATGTCTTAAGCACATTACTAGCTAGCTCTTTCATCTTAATCCAAGCCATTTCTAGTATTCTACCTGTCACATGGCCTGGCCCGTGGCTCACCTGGAATCTTTACATGATTCTTCTTCAGGGGTTGAATGGAGACTGGCTAACTCTGCCCTCCTTCTACCTGTCTCTCCTCTGATCCTCCACCCACGTCTACAGTGCTCTACATAGGCCAAACCAGTTACTTTATTTACTACATACAGAGAACATTTCCACCACAGTTTTTTTTTTTTTTGAGAAATATCTGCTTCAGACTTAATTATGGTTTCTACAATGTTTAATTTTAACTTAATTTCATTTGTGTATGTGTATGTGTGTGTTGTTGATGTGTGCATATGAGTAGGGTGTGTGGGTGGGGGCAGAAGAGGCTGTCAGATTCCCTGAAGTTGAAGTTACAGGTGGCTGTGAGCCACTCAACAGTGCTCTTGAAACAGAATTTGGGTCCCCTTAAAGAGCAACAAGTACTCTAAACCTCATACCCATCTCTTGAGCCTCTTAACAAATTTTTTAAAAATTTGACTTTTGTTTCCTAGGGTTTGAGTTTCTTGGGAATTTTGGATATTATGCACTTTCATAGTTAGCTTCAGGTGTCAAATTGAACTGTCTTGGAAGAGGGAAGCTCAACCTAAGAAATTGCTGCATTGGACTGGCCTGTGGGCAGATGTGTGGGCATCTTCTTAATTGCGTATTCATGTAGGAAGGCTCAGATAATTGTGGCTGGTGCCATGCCAGGACAGGAGATCCTGTGTTATATAAGGAGCTGAGCAGCCAGCCATCAACATTTCTCCATTTTCTTTGCTTCTATTTCTGCCTTCAGGTGTCTGCCTTGAGTTCCTACCCTGACTTTCCTTGCTAATGAAATGTAACCTGCAAGCCAAATATACCCTTTCCTCCCAAGCTGTTTTTGGTCAGTGTTTTATCACAGTGACAAAGAAACAAGTTAGAACATGCCTCTCTTCCGATGTGTAGTTGACATTCCATAACTTGCAGTCTCACTCAGGTGTACAGCCTCAGAATATAAAACCAATGTTTTTAAGAGACATTTACATCCATGTTTAGTTTTTTAATTCATTATTCATACCTTGGCATTCATCATCAGGAAAGAATGCCATGAAACTTGGGAAATGGTTCAGTCAGAGAAGTGCATTCTACACAACATGAAGACCTGAGTTTTATTCCCAGAACCCATGTAAAAAACACTGACCATGGTAGCATGTGTTTCTAATCCCAGTACTGGGGAGGCAGGGCAGGAGGTTCCCTAGGGCTTAGTGGTAGCCTTTTCCACAAGTGTTAGGCTAGTAAAGATCACTGTTTGAAGAAGCAAAACTTTAAACCTGGTCAAAAGACCATAGCTGGGGGAGGTCATCGATCATAGGAAGAAACTCACTACTGCTGCCTACCACAGTCGGCCTGACCCCAAACTGTAGTTTAGGTGTTTATACTTATATCTATGGACAAATGTTGCTGTCATTCTTAATTAGGGAAGGTTTTCTTCAGTAAAAGACAGTAAATGCAGACTTGAAATTGCAAACTTGAAATTGCAGAAATTCATAGTGCTTAAAATAAATAACAGGTTAGTGCTCACAGGACATATCTAAGATTTCGGGACATCTAAACTACTCCGTCTAAAGTAGAGACAGATGAGAGGAAAGAATGCAGGAACCCAAAGATAAGAAGAAAATGCTGTATTCAGAGTGTTTCACACCATAGCAAACACTCTCTTACAGCAGCTATAAGATCTGTTCTGATGGTCCTGTGCAAGATTGGATTGACAGGCACTTATGAGGCCCCTCCCCCTGAACTATTAGCCACTAATGGATTCTGAGAAAGGCTAGTCGCTGCCTTCAGTTGTGCACTCAACAGTGAGCAGGTTCCAGAGCATAATTCCAAACCTGTTGTCATGCAAACATTCCTGACTGAAGTCAGTGGGCCACACACAAGACAAAAAGGTGACTATGTGAAAAAGGCACTGGTAGGAATGGAGAGGGTGACAGTCCAGAGGCCATCAGAGATGGCAGGGGGATGAGATTAAACAACGTGCTATATACAGGCATGAAACTATCAAAAGAAAAGTGCAAGGAAATACAAAAAATTAATAAAGTAACCGCTCCTGAGGAATGGCACTGAAGATTGAGTTCCAACCTCTCTGTGTACCAACACATGCACCTGCATATACATGAACATGCCCACATATGTACACACATGCATATGTTTTTAAAAGAATGGAAAGCCTGCTGGAATGGAACTCTTTTTAAAAAAAATTTTGAAAAAAGAGAAACTTGTCTATAAAAACATGGGTGGTCTGAGTGAGATAAAGCAGTCACAGAAAGACAAATGCTATGTGATCATAGTTAACATGTAAAATATTTAAATAAATAAATAAATCAGAGTTTTAACAATAGAGCTAGAATAGCATTCACTAAGACCTGAAGTTCAGAGAGAGCTGTAGGTCAAATCATCCAAGGGGGTAAGTCATATCTAAGGGACATGTTGTAGAGATTCATTGTGATAGCCAGTGACTTGAGTTAAGGAGACTGTCTCACACAGCTGAAATGGGGTAAGAGGACTCTGTATGATCTCATTCATGGAAAGAACTTAACCACAGGACAGTGTGGCTGTGTCAGATAGATTGATTGTGGATTCCACCCAGAGTCCACATGTATACACACATTGCATCCCTTTGTATGGTGGAAATACAAGAAAATTTTAGTTTGTCAATGATACTGTGATAAGCCAAACAAAAAAGACAATGAAAATGTTTAAGAGGAAAATTTCAAGTCAACAGAATGTTCCAATGATATATGTGAAGAATTTAAGTTTTTGTTCAGAGTTTCACAGCACAGCTGGACAAACATTTTCACTGCCGGGCACATGCCTATCTGCCACACTCCCCTCTTAAATGGCTCACAGTCTGCAGATTTCAGCATTCACCTTTTCTTCTTTCCCAAGTCTCACCGTATTTCCTTCTTTCTTTGGCTGAGTTCCCATAAATTTATTCTTAGTTATCCTGATTTTTATCACAGGTAAATACATATCCATGTATAAACATACATACTTATATAAATGTTTTCTTTTCTTTTGCGAGCTTGGCCAATGCACTGTCATTCTGTGTAGCTAATGTGCACTCTTCTGTCTCCAAGGAGTTATTGATTTGGTTGTGGCTGGACCTCTCCCAATGCTAGTCAGATTGAAAATGCTATTTTTATTCAGATTAAAGAATACGAGATTCAACAAGTCAATAGCATATGGAGGATGTCAGGTCCATTCCTACTCAGCACAGTGCTTTCAGAGACCCTGGGGTATAAGGTAAACTTGTATGGATTATTCAGGTCTGACTGCACAGCTCTCCATCTTAATTTCACTTTGCGTTAATAGCCATGTCGACGGTCTGGAGCAGAAAGTCAATTGAACTACAAAGGCCACACTGCATCATTGATTTCCAGAAGCAGCCATAGTGCTTTGCAAGAAATAAAATATTGATTAAAACAAACTAAAGCAATTTTCTCTGCTTTCTTCATTTAGAGCTGTTTTATTTAACATTTGACTTCACTAGTTGGAGTTATGCAAAAATTATGAGAATATTTGAGACTAATTATTCAAGACTCATTTGATAGCTGTGTGTAAGAACCTGTGAGACTTTTATTATTGTTTCAGAAATTATGTTTCCTAAATACTCAGCATTTTACTGGTAGTCTGGACAGAAATCATTCCACTATTGATATTAATTTGGCTCTGAGTCTTGGCTGAGGAGAGTGGGGTTGTCTTAAGGTTACACTGAAGACATTTTTTTTTTTTTAACCATCACATGGAATCATTTACAAATGACAGTTTTCTTGACAGTTTCAGAATGTAAGAAATTGGTCATTAACACTGTTTCCCATAACAGAGACTTACAGCTAGAAAACACACAGCCTTAATGTTAAATGGAAATGCTGAAAATAAGCAGGCATTATCAAAATAATTCCAAGTATTTCAGAGAAGCTGAATGAGGGTAGGACACCCGAGTCACTTCAGGAATGATGGTTTCCTCTTGGCCCAATTAGGGAGCCTGAATGTGTTACGTAGCAGTTCTTGGCACTCTAATTGCACATAAAACCCCCTTCCAAATCATAACTCGCTGTTTCTGTTTCTGCAGAAACAAAAGGCGAATTATTAAAATAGAGCAGGGTCTTGCACAGCCTTGGCAGCGGGCTTAGTGGGCAATAATTTAACACTTGCCCCTTGAAACTGAAGTTTACCTCTGCTCATTCTAACTCCACCTACCAGCAGCAGGCAGTGGTATTTTTATTGTATTTTGTTTTAATGAGAGCAGTGAGATTTCATTACTCCCCCATTTAAACAGAATGGCTCTCCACATCTGGTCTCTGACTGGGCAACCACAGGAAGACTCCTAAAGGATTCCTGAGTACCATGATGTCTCCAAGACAGCTTAGCTCCTGTGGCCAAGGCATTTGGATCCTAAGATTTCTTACCCATACCAGAGGAGAAACTTACTACTCTAATCCACGATCCCTAGGAGTTACTTAGTCTTTTACTCAAAATTTGCTTTTAATGAAGACAGTCTTTATGTCTCTTTCATTGTTGTTTCACTTAAGTGAGAAAGAGGGACAGATAAATTTACATTGTTGTGCTATTGGAAATAAATTATCGCTTATCTTTACTTAGGCCAGGAAAAGACACAGCAGCAGAACAGATGTATGGTGGTATGTTTTACACACTATTCCTCAGTGGCTATCCTGGAGGTGTGAAAACTGGTGATGCTCAGCTAAACAGAGCCCAAGGTTCAAGGCTGCACTGCTGATACTATCTGAGTTATACAGAAAGGTTTGTACCCTGACCCCTACTGTGCTATGCAGCTACAAACAAAGCAACCTCAGAGGTAAACAGCAAATGCCCACATGTACTAACATTTGATACACAATTCTATTTCAAAATAATCAAGGTGAATGAGTGCTTTTTAGATGAGGCCACTGAGGTTTACTACTGCATACCTCCTCATCTGCTCTCAAATACCTAGGGTCACTTCAAATTATGTAGCTGAGGATGATCCTGGACTCCTGATCCTCCTGCCTCCACCTCTCTATTGTAGATTACATTCATCTACCACCACACTCAGCCTTCATGGTGCTGAGGATGCAAACAAGGACTTCCCACATCATGCTAGGCCAGCACTCTACCTACGGAGCTACATAGCAAGCCTCTCAATTGTCCTGTAGAGCTAGTATCAGACTGTAGAATCCGGGTAGGCACATGCTGTTCCACGCTTAGAAAGACTTCCACACTTTGTTTAGCTGTCTATTCCATGGTCCCGAAGTTCTTTAGAATTTTTGAACAAGAGCATTCCATTTTCCATTTGCAAAAACCGACTAGTTGTCTGTGAGCTGGAGTGTAATTTTTCCCTTCTCTCTCTCCCGCTGAGCTACATGGCTGTTGTCTGGGTTATGGAGCTTAGCCTATTTTACCTTTCTGTGCACTCCTCAGGCTCCATTTTCACGGTGTTTAGATTACTGCAGACACGAACTTCCTGTGTCTCAGCACTGGCCATGAATCAGGCTGGGAGTAGGGACCAGGAGGCCCACAGGGAGCTGCCTGCTTCCAGCTTTAAAATAACAAGCTCTTGACAGCTTCGTTTACATAACTGCAGATCATGGCTCTATTCTACACTGCATCTACATATGACATAATGCCTGGAGACTTCATTTATTTAGACTTTTTCCTTGCAATATAATTTCCAATAAATAAATCTTCCTGTAGCAGGAAGATGTGGCATTTCAAAACACTCATTTTCCTCCTTGAATGTCCCCACTTACCACAGCCTCCACACAAGTCTTATCAGAAATGAAAGAGGGCATCACAGAGTTAAAAGATGAGGGTCAGGTCTTTATGGTCTCGTGTATCCCAGGCTGGCCTTGAACTTTCTGTGGAGTGGTTGAGGATGAACTTGAACTTCTGTTCTTCCTGTCTCTGCCTCCCACTGCTGGGATTACAGGCATGCGCCTGGTTTATGTGGTGCTGGGTGCTGAATCCAGGGCTTTGTACATGATGTGTAACCACATGGCTAGCCTGTGTTATTATTTTATTTAATATTTTTTTCTTTGTCCCCTAAGGCCCCAAAATTAATCAGTAAGGTTTTAATTAGAAGATTCATGCCTCTTAGTTACTTTTTAAATTTCAGAACTCAGTTGAAATGTGAAAAAAGAAAGGAAGGTGAAAGCTAGGAAAAGGATGTCATTTCCTTATCACTGGTTGATATTTCTATGAGGAGGATATTGAGGACCTTGCACAATGGATATAACTGTGCCAAAGTCAACACCATCCCTTCCTTGAGGGGTCCGCTGCCTAGGTCTGGGTCAAAGAGTGCAGAGAAGGGAAGGAAGAGATCTATGGAGGGTAGAGTTACCCTGGACAGCAAGTGCTGAGTCACATGCTTCAGGCAATGGCTTTACATGAAAAGTATGGACAGAAGTTTCTGGAAACATTGGAAAGCAACTATTACATTTAAAAGCTAAGGGGGCTGGTAAGTGTGGGAAGCTGAAATGTGAAGCAAACTCATGTAGAAAGCTGGCATTTAAGTCACCTGTGCTTAAGAAGTGGAGCATAACAGTGAAGACATTCAAATGAAACTGTGAGTAGGGGACCTAAGTGGCACTGATTACTGCTCTACCGGGTGGCATCCATACAGGCAAGGGACAGGAAAGAATGGCTGTTTCCCATGGAGGACTCGGGAGAAATCTGCCTTCTCAAATCTCAGATTTAGGATGACAATGGCAACCATAGCCAACAGGATGAACCTTGACCTCTCATCTGCATAGCTATAGTTGAAGGTATATGATGGCCAGGCATGGCAAGAGTGACAAAAGAAATAAAGGTGTATACAGAAAGATTAATTTTTATGGGACCCTGTGATAGCTTGAATGACAGTGATCCTCATCATTAGGGATTAGGAGGTTTGGCCTTGTTGGAGGAGCTATGTCACTGGGGCAGATTTTGAGGTTTCAAGAGACTGATGAGATTCCCAGTACATGTTCTCTTTGTCTCTGTCTGTCTGTCTTTCATCTCTATCATCTCTATCCTATCTCCATCTTTATCATCTCTATCATCTCCATCTCTATCATCTGTCTCTACCATCTATCATCTCTATCTCTATCATCTTTATCTCTACCATCTATCTATATCTCTATCATCTCTATCTCTACCATCTATCTATATCTCTATCATCTCTGTCTCTACCATCTATCTCTATCTCTATCATCTCTGTCTCTACCATCTATCTATATCTCTATCATCTCTGTCTCTACCATCTATCTATATCTCTGTTATGTCTATCACTCTCTATTATCTCCAACTCTTATCTCTACCTTTATTATCACTGTCTATCTATACCTATCTCTAGATTTATCATCTCTATCATCTCCCCCCTACCTTCTTCTGTTCTGCCATTATGGATTCTGACTTCCTTGAAACTATAAGTCAAATTAAACACTTCCTTTAATAACTTACTTTTGTTTTTAGAGGAATGTGGAAGACTTTGGGACTTTGAACTAGGAAGGTGATTGAATGCTGTAACCAGAGCTTAATGGGCCATCCACATAGGAAAACAGTGGTGTGAAGAGCTATGTAGATAGCGGAGGATCCAGCTCAAGGTGTTATGAGGGGAACAATATCAACATCCGGTCTAGAGACAATTCTTATAATATTTGGGCAAAGAATATGGCTGCTTTCTGTCTTTGTTCTGAAAAATTGCCTGATGTTAAATTGAAAAGCAGTGAACTAATTTTTTTGTGGTAGAAATTTTAAGATAGCATAATATTAATTCTGTTGTGTTGTTATTAGTAAATTTACAGTAAAAGAGCAAATGGGGATGAAACATTACAAAATATATAATTTGAGGATGAAAACAATGCACCAAAAAATTTAATGCTGAAACCAAGGCTTGCACTGAAAGGGTTGAGAAGATGAACAAAAAGCCTAATGCAAGCTAGAATAAAGGGAAGGGTGAGCTCAAGGCAAGACGTCACTCAGCCCAGCCTCCACTGGGGACATGGCAGCTCCAGGTCAAAGTTCTGTTTTCAGTGAGAACTAATTTGCCTTAGTTAGGGTTTCTATTGTTGTGAAGAGACACCATGACCAGTTTCAGGGGTTCAGTCCATTATCATCATGGTAGGACATGGTGGCTGGCAGGCAGACCTGGTGCTGCAGAAGGAGCTGGGAGTTCTACATCCTGATCTATAGGCAACAGAAAGTGAACTGAGACACTGGGCATGGCTTGAGCATATAAGAGACCTCAAAGCCCTTCCCCACAGTGACACACTTTTTCTATCAAGGACACACTTTCTCCAGCAAAGCCATACCTTTTGGGGGCCAATTACATTCAAACTGCCACTCAGTCTCTGCTGCTTCTGGCCTCACAATAGGGCTGATTCAGCTCTGGACTCTCTAGCCAATGAAAGTAACCATATTATTTTTTCAATTTTTACCAGATTTGTATCTTTTTTAATTTATAAATTTCTTCTCTTTGCTTTTCTCTTTGGTACAGTATATAACAGCAGCACATGAAGATTATGAATAGTAATAAGAATAAAAGATTCAAGTAAGTTCAGTGAGCACAGAAATAAACTTCCATGAATATTATCAAATAATTTTGGTATGTGGTGTTTTAATATATTGGCAAAATTTTTATAATAAAGTTTATTAAACTATTTTGATGAGAGTACCACATTTTTCCGTGAGGCAAGTGTGGTGTCTTCAGCAAATGGTACATTAAAAATAAGATGTCTGCATACAGAATGAAGATGGAGTCTCACTTCCTTCCATATCCAAAATCGATCAAATATCCATCTAAACATAAAGATCAGAGCTAAAAAAAACCTGTAAAATATCTAGGAGAAAAGAGTTTGACATTGGACTTTGCAACAATTTCTTAAATATGACACAACTGCACCAAAATTAGCAAAATGAAACAAAAGTGAACTTTACAAAATATAGAGTTTTTCATTTCAACACAAAAATGAAAAAGATGGAAGGAAATATGTAGGATAGAGTTTTTGTAAATTATGAATTTGATAAAGCATTTGTATCCAGAACATATAAAGAACTCATATGACTCAACAGCAAAATAAAAGGCCCAGATAAAAATCAGGCAAAGGAATTAAGTAAATTTTTTCACATAGACCTTTAAATAGCCAATCCAAAAACTCAAAGAAATAGTGTAGTCATAATCATAGTCAGAGGAACACAGCTCAAAACACAATAATGTATTACCTAACATCCACAAAGATGGCTATTATCTTAAAAATTAAAAATAAAAAAGTATTAGTGAGGATACAGAGATGTAAATGGGCCCAGTTCATTCATTTACAACCTGCTTGGCACCTCTCTAGAGGATTAAGCAGATGGTCAGTGATGGACCCAGCAATTTCACTCACAGGTCTCAATCACAGATAAGTGAAGGCAATGATTCAAACATACTTTTCCACCAATGTTCAAAGCAGATTATTCCTGACAGCCAAGAGTGATGAACAACACAAATATTCTCCCATAGGTGCAACTAAATTTAAGTGCGTGCACAGGGCAGTACCAGTCCGCAAATTCTTGGCATTCTGGTTCATGCTATACCACCTCAGAGTCTTGAAGATACTATGCTATGTGAAGTAAGCCACACACAAAAGGACAAGTACTGGTTCATTCCTCTTGTGTAAGGCAACTGAAATAGGCAACTTTCTCAAGATAGAATAAAATGATGGTTGTCAAGAGAGAGAATAGAGGAGGAAATGGTGAATTAATTGTTCAGTGCAAACCTAACTTCAGTTTGGGATGATGGACAGTTTTCTTGGATGGCCAGTGGGGATGGTTACACAAGACTGTGATTGTCCTTAGTACAAGAGGGTTTGAAGTTAAAGATAATTTACATAGTGTCAAGGGTTGACAAGTGAAAAATAGAGAAAAGAAATGTTCATATATATGCTTCTTTGGTCTTGCTCCAGCCAGCAATGCAGCATGTCCATTTTCCTGGTAAATTGCAAATCAGGACTGCATATTGACCCAGAGACTCTGCCACCTGCAGGAGTAATATTGACCTCATTGACTGACTTGCCAGTCAATAACCTACATTAAAAATAAAGTGAGTTATGTTAAATAATTAATTTGTACATTTAAACAAAAGCTGCAGTTTCTAACTAGAGTTTTAGGACACATTAAGTTTAAATATCCTCTAAAATCTTACCATAAATGTCTAATAGCTCTTGCCACAGTTAGATCTGAACAATAAGTCCTTCAGCAAGAGAATAGGTCAGCATCAGATGGTGAGGACAGCTGCTACATGAAGCAATGTGACTGTACAGGTGTCTGTCTGTGTCATTCCACCAAGCCTATCATTCTCCAGGATCAAGTAGAGACACTGTGGATCATCAAGCACCTCAGTCTCTATTCATCTCACCACCAGTTTCTTCAGCTTGGGATATTGTGGGCAGAATATGCAAATAAGAAAAAATAATAAACAGCCTCCTCCTCCTCCAGTGTTTGCTTTCCTGGAAAAAGACAACCATAGTCTCATTGTAACAAAGCAAAGGGTTCTGGGAGACTGGCTTGATTGAGTCAGAAGAGTTGGGAATGGTTTTCTTGGGAGATATAAAACCCAGACAAGTCCCAAAGGATAAGCAAGAATAGCCAGATGACTGAGTAGAATGACATGAAACCACAGATGCATTCAGCCAGCCGGCAAGCAGGAACCTGACCTTGCCTCTGGGGGCTTTCTTCTGTCATGCTCTGTCTCATGAAAGCATTTTCTGGAAAATATTGACAGGACACTACTGTTGAGGACATAGTTCATATAATAGGTGTTGAAGAAAAATATGTAATGTAAGTTAAAGCATGAGCAGAACTGGTGAGGACTTTTAGTTCTGCAGTACTCTAAGAAGGGCAGAACCCTAAGCAGATGTGGAATTCACACACCATGGTTTTGAAGAAGATATTTGCTTTAAAAACAAGTAGAAACAAACCAATTAGGGCAGTTTTGAAGTGAGCAGAACAGGACACCAACACAAGCATGCTCTTTGTGTGCCTGGCAAAAAATGCAGCATTTTTACCTATTTATTCCATAAATAGTAGATGGGTCCTGTGCTATTGCTGAGGTCAGAGTGTGAGACACACTGTAACTTCTAACTGTGCTGTGAGGGAATGCTTACAGATTCTTCCTAGTAGACAGTATTGAACATTTCATATATAAACATTTTACAATACACACACACACACACACACACACACACACACGAGGCTGGAGGTAGGAGGTAGAGACAGAGAGACAGAGAACAGTATGCTCTGAGTCAGGTGAGTCTTAGGAAACTTCTCTATGAAAGTGACATTTGAGCTATGCTATAAATATGCTCTGGTAAGAAAGGGAACAGACATTACATTAGGAGAGTAAGTAGAACTTAGAAACCATAGCACTTCGTGCCTTCATTAAGATGAGGAAGAAGATGATAACCATAAAAACAGTCTATTCTGCCAGTAATTTCCTGGTAGCAAGAAAAGCTCAAAGCATTTTATATGAATTATCCTCTTAAATCCTCATACAATCTTTATGAAGTAGGTAAGTATGTATGTTTTCTACTGCCGATTACACCAAAACTCAGTGGTTTAAAGCAATGCCATTAGCTTAGCTCATGATGCTATGTAGGTTAGTAATTCAATCTGGATACATCCATGGCTCACTGGGCTCCCTGGGGAGTCTGTGGTCAGCTGCTGGCCGGGGGCTGATGGTCCAAAATGGCCTCAGCTGCGCTGGTTCCATGCTGTGTCCCAGCCGCAGCATTCCAGGATAAATGTCTTCAGTGGACAAGTTTTCAAGGAGGTGGGGGAGGCACACACAATTCTTACAGCCTGGATTGAGAACCACACACAACCATTTATGGAGCTTTTCTGGTTACAGGACAGCCCAGATTCTGGGAGCAGATAGAGTGTAAAGTCATGTGATAACAGAGCATAGTCTCAGAGTATGTTCAGTTTTACATTTTTTTGATAGTACTGCTTTTCCAACTTTATAGGTGAGAAACTGAGGTTTGCCCTGAGAGAATATAAAAAGTGAGATGTGATCTATGCTTTAAGCTGTGACTGCAAAGCCTGGGCTCATGCCTCGATGCTTCTCCCTAATAATAGAGCTCTTTTATTGCTGTGGTTAGCCTTTTGTCCACTTGATACATCCTAGAGTTATCTGGAAAGAGGAATCTCAATAGAGAACATGCCTCATTCAGACTGCCTGTAGACAAGTCTGTAGTGCACCTTCTTGATTAATTATTGACGTGAGAGGGTGCAGCTCAATGTGCAGCTACCCTGGGCTGGGTAGTCCTGTATTGTATTAAAAAACAGGGAGAGCAAGCCTGAGGAGCAAGCCTGTGTTCTTCAGTGTTCTCTTGCAGTTCCTGCAAGGTGAAATAAACCCTTTCTTTCCACTCCAAGTTGTTTTGGTCATGGTGTTTATCACAGCAACCAAAAGCAAACTATGACATGTATCTTTGTATAAATGCTGCTGCATCCAGGTGAACCATCGGCGATTTTTTTGCTATAGAATAATGCCTGCCCCACCCTTCTAGTTTCCATTAAAATAGCATTGAAATTCTCATTTGTGATGTGTTATCAACTGTCATATTATCAGTTGTGTAATCACAAAGACCAACTTTAATCTAGCACATAGAGTCAAAGGCTTATGAGGTTAGACGTCATAAGCATGATGCTTCTAATCCCACAGATGTATGCATTTGTTGGTACTCACAAGAGTTAGAAATTTCATTGATTGTAAATTTTACCCAAAGTGAAAGAAAAAAAAAAAGAACTTCGAAATCCGGTTAAACTTTAATTCTTTGCATAATGATGTGTTTGAAGAAGTGTGCTACATTGTAACAAATTTTGAAACCAATTGTAAAACCAATATGGGGCTATAGGTAAACAAAGGGTTGCTAAATAGGTGTATGATAACCTAAACAATATGTACACGGGAATCTGGATTGAAACCCATTTCACAGCACCCCATCTTTGGAGGTGTGAGAGAAGTTTCATACTTACATTTGAAGAGCAATTAAGCTCATGTTTTGAAACTAAAGTTAGAAGGTAGACTCTTATTTTGTGGTTGTGGAATCTAGAGAAACATCTGGGATATTCTCTTCCTTGCCTCCCCCTACTGCTAACTGGCAGAGACATTAAATTGTAATCTGCAGATGGTGAGATAGATGTGCAGTGGTGTTAAATAAACAGGAACATGCATGGAGCTTCCCACTATGTCTATCAGGCACACTGCAGAGCATGCTCTACGGTAACCAGGCTGGGATTCCTTGCACCAACTCTCCACTCTATGCAGAGTAACGTGTTCCTGGGAAGTATACTATGTTTGTAGCAGACTTTGAAATCAATTGTAAAACCCACATGGGGTGATAGGTGGGCAAGGATTCATGACTAATTCCTTCAAAACTTCAGTGACTCTATTTGTCAAATGGACTTACATATCTATGGAACACTTAGGTCTTCCTTAATTGAAGTTAGAATGAGATAATTTATGCAAATTGTGCATTATCTTTTTTAAAGAAAAGATTAGTACATATGAAATAATACGGACATTTAGGCATTTAGAAGCAATGTATTTTTTAGAAAAGTCACTATGCACCATGATAAAAAGATGACTGTTAGAGTCCCATTTAAGAAAGTTAATAATCTGTAAAGCTATAAGAAATACTTAAATATAGATAACTATTTCTTTTCTTCAGTCTTAAAAGAGCATAAAGTGCATATTGAAAAATGATAAACTTTAAAATACCTCGCTAAGTGAAAGAATGGGTGCATATATCACACAATACAACACACACACACACACACACACAAACACACACAACCTGTTTGTTCCCTGTTCATCTGGCTGCCAAGGTCTGAAGGGTCATGAGAATGGAGATAGCTGGAAGGTGCTGGCTTTCTCTGTGAGCATTACAATTGGTAATGCTTCAAATCTGGCCTTGACAATGGCTAGACATACCTAAGCATCCCTAGGCATGAAGATGAGAAAAAAATGTTGAATTCCATGTTTCAGATGATTGAATCTGTGATCTATGACACTTTCCATAGAAGTTGGTAGAAATCAAAGTCTCTGTTTAAAAATTTCGATACATTGAAAACTCCAGCATGAAAATGCTTGTGATATGTTTTGTAAATTTGTAAAATTATGTTCTTGTATATTTAGTATGTAGTGTATGTGTGGTATGTACTATATGTGTGGGGGTATATGGGGTGCATGTATGTATGGGGTGTGTGTGTGTGTGTGTGTGTGTGTGTGTGTGTGTGTTGTGGTGTGTGCATTCACATACACGTATGCCATAGCATAGCATGCTTGTGGAGATCAGAAGGCAACTGGTGAACGTTGCTTCTTCTTCCCTCTCATTTTAGCTTAATGGCAAGAGCTGTCTCATCAATCCTTGATTCTGTCTTTTTTTGGTTTACAGTTTTTCTTGCAAACAGTCTTACAGATACAGCACCTCTCTGTGGAAATTGTATGTTCTAGTTAGGGTTACAATTGCTCTGAGAAACACTATGACCAAAAGCAGGTTGGGAAGGAAAGGGTTTATTTGGTTTATGCTTCCACATCCATAATCCATCACTGAAAGACGTCAGGGCAGGAACCTGGAGGCAGAAGCTGATGGAGATGCCATGCAAAGATGCTACTTACTGGCTTGCTCATCATGACTTGTTCAGCCTGCTTTATTACAGAACCAAGGACCACTAGCCCAGGGGTGCCACCACTCAGAGTGACTGAGTGCTCCCTCATCAATCACTAAATAAGAAAATTCCCTGTAGCCTTGTCCACAGCCCCATCTTATGGAGACATTTTCTTAATTGAGGTTGCCTTCTTACGGATGACTTTCACTTTGACATAAAAAACACCCAACACATTGTACTCAGAACTAATATTTTAAAGGAGGCAGTCTGTCCTCTGTCAGAAAAATGTTTTTGAGTTCATCTACCTTTCAAATGTATTTTTAATTTGGATAAATCTGTAAAATTATTTTAAAACTCTAAATGTTCTGGCCTAGTGACTGTTCATATTCATCAAAATGGAAAGAAAAATGTGTAATTAAAGAGAACATTTGAAACAATTTTGCCTTACAGTTGAATAGGCAAGCCACCTAAAGCATAATAATTTTAAGCATGAAAAACACATTATTGTAATTTTGCATATAAACCTATCACTTGGGTTGGCTAACAGCATATGTCGTTTATTTGAGGAAAGCAAAGCTAAATGTTTGCTCAGTTGTTCTCTTATGTTCTAACTATGTGTTATTTACTTATTTTCTGAATAAAGATAAAGAAATTGTGTACATGGAAAAAATTCAGAGCAAAGGTATAGCAAGGTGAGTTAAACTGCTAAAAACCCCTCACCAGGGTGACTACACACAAGGAAAAGAAGGACTCTGCAAAATCCATCAGTTCTCAGAGAGGCTACAAATACCTCAGCGTCAGCACCTCAGACCTGTGTCTCCCCTGGTGATGCTTCTCCAAGGTTTGCTCAGTGATGTCAAGGCAGCCTCTCTGAACTTCCTGGAAGTTTTAAAAGCAACTCACTAGAGACACAGAAAACATCTGGGGCCTCAGCCAACAACATTTTTCTGTGGTAACTGACTTTGGCTTTCCTTTCTATTTTTCTTAATTGGAGTTGTACACTGTTAATGATTTGCAGTCAAGAAGACAAGCAAAATATGAAAATTTTAAGGAAAGTCATTTTGTGTGTGTGTGTGTGTGTGTGTGTGTGTGTGTGTGTGTGTGTGTACACAGAGATTTCTCTGTCCTACCTGGCCAGTCCTGCAGCCATTTAGACCCAAATAATCACATGAAGGCTTATATTAATTATAAACTGTTTGGTCTAAGGCTCAAAGTTATTACTTGCTATCTTTCACTCTAACTAACCCATGATTTTTATTCATGTTTAGCCACATGGCTTGGTACTTTGCTCAGTACATTCTCATTTTCCTTCCTCTGCATCTGGCAGAGCCTTCCATTCTGCCTTTCCTCTCCCAGAGTTCTCCTAGTGTGGCTGCCCTGCCTCTACTTCCTGCCTGGCTTCTGGCCAATCAGTATTTTATTAAACAAATACAAATGAAAAATATCTACAGCATTATCCTGTGTGTGTGTGTGTGTGTGTGTGTGTGTGTGTGTGTGTGTGTGTAGGCACTAGAAGTCACAATGGCTGTCTTTTCTATCACTATACCTGTTTTGAAACATTGGACTCTCTCCCTCCATCCTTCCCTCTCTCCCTACAACTTGGAGCTCACTGATTGGCTAGTCTGGGCTGCCACCTCCCCAGTGCCTAGTGTTAGAATTATAGGCATAACCTATATAGCTCCAGGCTTTATGGTAGATGCTAGGGATTGAACTCAGGTCCTCATACTCCAGCAACAGGCACTTTACTGACTGAGACATCTCTCCAGCCTCAGTCACCATATTTAACCACAGTGTAGAGATGATTAGAATTTCACACATTTTATTTTTAATTAGCTTTGCTGTATGATAATTTACTCCAATTAAAAAGTTTAATGGTGTTTATCAATAAATGCTTAATTATATGAGTGTCTGAGCAGTGTCTGGCCCATACCATCCAGGAAGAGGATATGATTCCCAAATTGATAGACTAAAAGGTGAAAGAGGACCTCCAGTCTTACTTTTTCTCCAAATTCAGTTCTTTTTAATGATGAGCATTTGTTCACAGGTTTCTTTTTGTCCTCCATCTCTGTTCTCCAGACCTGCTCAGTGTGACCACCAAACCTGCACCTCAGGCAAAAATCTTATTCTGGGTTATTCCATGGTGTCTGATCCTGCCGACTTCTTGCTGGCTGAGAAAGCCCAGCCTCCAGGGGAGGGTTTTTTTTGGGGGGTGTCGGGGGGGGAAATGTATGCCCTTCTTGACAATCCATTCTAGGCTGTGTGTCCCTGAAACTGTGTGGGGGTGGTGTCCCTTTAAACATAAGGAAAGGGCAAATCCTGCTGTTATCCTTGACCCTCTGACAAAATAGTCAGCCCTGTTTGTAAAAGAGCCAAGTAATTAAAAGTCTCCCAGGGCTGTGGTGGAATAGGGCAGGCAGAAGCCGCTCCTGGAGGCCCGCTCTCTTCCCGCCTGCTCTTTTGTGCTTTCTCTCTATTTTGTTTTCTTCTTTATTCCAATTTTTCAGGGCAGAGTTTCCCTCCTGCTCTGCCATTCTGCTGATTGGTGACCAGGAGGATCAGAGCCCCTAAGCTGCTCCCCAGCTTCATGGCCTTCTTAAGCCACCAGCTTCTAGCCCAGAGTCACTCCAAACCCCTAAACAGATTGGCCATTTAATTCCAGACTGATTGTCATATGGCGGTAGATGGAAATAGAGTCTGTTGCAATGGGAAAGCAAGGGATAGTTCTCAGCATTAAGCTTATATTTCTGCTTCTTCATGAAAACAGAGAGGGAGACCTAGAGTGTTCTCCTTAGCTCCCTACAAAGGTATCCTGCTTCCCATTAAAGCAGAAACAACTGGGCAGAGGCATCCAGTCCTGGCTTGCCTTCCATTTCCACTTCTCCAGTAGAGGCTAGCATTTGAAGGTGTCCTAACTACCTCTGTTGCTGAACTTTATGGGGACCGCTTGATAAATACAGAAATTGTTTCTCACTATGTACGTATGTATGCACATGGAGGTGCATATGTGTGTGTGTGTGTGTGTGTGTGTGTGTGTGTGTGTGTGTGTGTGTGTGTGTGTGTGGCTGTGGCTGCCAAGGGACAATGTTGAGTTCATTCCTCAGGCTCTGTCTACAGTTGTTGTTGTTATTCAGTTTGCTTGTTTTGAGATAGAGTTGTCACTGCTGCATAGCCTAGCCTGGCTGGCCAGTGAGCCCCACTCCTGTCTCTGCATTCTCAACAAAAGGGATTGCAAGTGAATTCAGCCATGCTTGCCTTTTAAAGAAATGTAATTACTGAGAATTACATACATGTATACAGCGTATTGTAATCACACTCATGTTCCATGTCTCCTCTTCAACTCCTTCTATATTCAGCTCATCATCTGAACCTCCTCCCTCCCCCCTTTATTCCTATCCCACCATATGGAATTTGTTCTGTATGTGCATTGATGTGACATCATCCACTAGAGAGCATAACGGACCACTAGTGACCATACCTTGCCTCTTTAAAACTGTGCTTTCTAGGAGCTGTGACTCGGGTCCTCATGCCTGCACCGTAAGCACTGTATTGACTGAGCTATGAGTCCAGCCTTTGTTTGTTATTTGAGAAACAGTCTCCTGTAGCCCAGGTTATCCTCAAAACAGATGATTTTCCACAACTGTTGGAACATGGTCTGTGAATGAAGCTGTGTGAGGAGAATTCTGATGGCTTGTGAGAAAACTCCAAGAGAACAGAGCAAGAGTCTTGTGACTTCAGCCCTCCAGCACAAAATTGTTACAGGAATGTGCTTTGGTGCCCCTCCAAGATGTAGTAAATAAGAGTGGGCTTGCTTCAGATTATCTCACTACTCAGATGGTCTTTTCGAGCATGGGTTGCCCTCATGACTACATGCAGCTTGAACTTAAATGAACTTTGTTATTATGACCTTGTTTAAACCCCAGAATACCCTCAGAATATAAGTTATCTGACATCCTAGTGAAGTTGACTACTGCATGAGACTTTAGTCTGCCTTATTTTTAGGTTCTACTCTTCCAGCTCATGCCACCAATTAGAGTGGAAATCACTTCCTGCTTCTACCTCTTAAGTGCTGAGATTACAGGTGTGCTGCTACACGAGATAAGGTAGTGAAGACTGTACCCAGGCTTCCTGCATGCACTCTACCAACTGATCATCAGCCCCAGCCCTTCCTCTAATGTTAAGAGTTCACAGACTTATACTCTATAAAGCAGTCTCTGCTGCTGAGTCACTATTTGAACTCTCATAGTGAAAGCAGTTCATCACTATCCATACAGTTTATATGTCTCAAACTGGTACAAAGAAACCAAAGAATACAGAAGACTTTGCACCAAACAAGATGGACTTGAATATATTCTGCAGTTCAGTAGCAGTGTGGACTTGGATACATCCTTTCACATCTCTAAATCAAAGTTCCCTGCTGTCATTTGCATAAACAAAATTGTATTCTGGATTATGAAGATGGAACAGTAGATGATTTAATGACATGTTGATATCCACTGTCACATCCACACAGCATTTTGACTATCAATGACCCAGACTGTCTTAGTTAATGTTTCTATTACTGTGAAAAGATACCATGAGCACAGCAACTTTTAGAAAGAAAAACATTTAATTGAGGTGGCAGTTTACAGTTAAAAGGCTTAGTTTATTATCATCATGGTTTGGAGCATGGCACCATGCAAGCAGATATGGTGCTGGCTATATCTTGATCAGAAGGCAACAGGAAGTGGACTGTCCCACTAGGTCTGGCTTGAGCATATGTGCTACCTCAAAGCCTGCATCCACAGTGACACACTTCCTCCAACAAAACCACATCTACCCCAACAAAGCCATACTTTCTAATAATACCACTTTCTAAACTAAAAGTAGTTTAAGATAACAATGAACCATTTTGTCTAGTTTAACCATAAATTTAAATGCTCCTGAGTTAGTTAATTAACTCACTTTCTTTCCTCTTGTGTTCATTTCAGGACTGGTTCCTCAAGGCCATTGCCTAGATATAGCACTTGAGAGCTCTATACCCACCTCTTACCAACATCTAAAGGCAGTAAATAAATACTTCCTCCATATTGTATGACCTCCTTATGTGTGTGAAAGACAAATTTTCCTAGAAGTGCTTCCTGGGCTTTAGTCCACTGTCTCTTGGCTAGAATCACAGTTTATGCCGACATATGTGTCCATGAGGGTGAGGGGAATAGGACCATATACATAAATCTGCCAACAAAGACTTTCTAGCATAAAAAGTAGAATTTCCGGTTCATCTAGGGATCCGTGTTCTGTCAAGAGTGTGCCATAGGTAGCTGTAGGCTCTCCTCATGTGTATGAGTTCCAACCAAGGATATCACATGAAACCATTGTGTGGGTGTGGAAATTCCACATTCCCTTCTCTTTTTTCCAATGTGGCATTGGCTTTTGGAAAACAAGGTCCTTTCTAATTTTGTCATTTGATTTAGTTAGAATCACTCCAAAACACTGAGACCCGAAACTCATACAGATATCCTCCCATTTCATGATCTATCTCATATCTAGTGCACAATTTTTAGATGATGATGAATAAATATGGAACAGTGGAATAAATCAGAATCCTGTGGTCAATCCTATAGCCACTGCTTATGAAATCCATCACTGCTATTATTAAAAGTAAAAGCTCTTTGCAAGATATTGTGAGTAGAGTGTACTGAACAAACTTCTGAGACAAAAACAAAGTGGTAAAAACAATCCTATTTGATGGGTTGGGGAGATGTATGTACAGTATTTACTGTCCAAGCTTGAGGATTAAATTCAGATTCCCAGATCTCCATAGAGGGTACATGCTTATAGTCCCAGCCTTGGAATGGGTAGAGATAGGAGGAAGCCCCTCTCCTTCCATGCCTCAGGCTCACTGGCTAGTAACTGAAATTGTGAACTTCAAGTTCAGTGAGAGACCCTGACTCAAAATGGAAGAAGACATCAAGTCTGTATGGGAGAGTAGAGTGCACGTGCAAACACACACACACACACACACACACACACACACACATACCCCCCATGCTCCCCTACACACATGATGTTAGTTCTCCTCCCTCAAACTTGTCCCTATAACTTTTCCTTGCTCTTGGGAAGGGGATTGTGTAAAAAAGAAAGATACTGCTTTCACCTACATCTTCTTCCAAATTAACTCTAGTTCCTTCACTGTTCACAAATCATCTTCACACACCAAGTGCAACTTGTGGAAATGTGCAGATAAATTTTATGAATATGTGAAGTTAATAAGCGGTGCTATAATCAGACATTACCAAGCAAGTTGGCCACTCTAATTTGTCATTAGCATTTAGTGTGCAAGTGTAGGTGGCCTTTAGGAGGTAACACAGTGATGATGTTTCCTTGGATTTTTTTCTGGCACATGGTGAGGGTGTCATTCTTTAACCGGCAGAATGAGGGTGGAGGAGGTAGAGTATGACCTCACATACTTCATACACATCCTTCATTGACCATCTTTGCTCTCAGATTGATTGCATTAGAATTACCACGAGAACTCATTGAGTGAGTCTGTAGGGATGTTTCTAAAGGGTTCAATCTGATTAAGGAAGAGCCACCCTGAGTGTGAGTGTACCACATTCGGCAAGGCTTGGTGCTGGAAAGCTGACTCAGGTGACGAAGGAACACAGGGAGGGGACAGAGCAGAAAAGCTGGGACTGGGAGGATTGTGTGGGCTGGTACCAAGAAGGCAACTCAAAAGCTCACCCATTTACTAATTCCAGTATAAGGAGACAGATTCGTTCCTTTCAGTGTGCAGTCTCTGTAGACAGCAGGTTTTGAGCCCGTGGATGAGCAGATTGTGGTTGTAGCTTTCCACTCACTGTTAACATCCTCACACAGACCATAGGAAGACACTGCCAAATACTTCCCATAGGCCTGAGACCTTGGAGTCCTTGCCAATAACACACATTCACTCAGAACTTCATCCATTTCAATCCATTCTCTCTTGGCTTCTCCCACCCCTGACATGGTTGGCACCATACCATGGGCTAAGGTCTTGCAGGCATCTATTTGCTTCACGGTCACAGACACTTCATGCCTGCTGTCACTTTGCCTTCTTGATCACATTGGGGCATACCCCTTCTTGAGCTACCAGCTAAAGTGAACCATTCATCCAGAAGTTGCCTTCTGTCAGCCATTTGGTCCTGACAATGAGAAAAGTCAAAGATACGGGTTACTTGAGAGAAAGCTATTGCTCAGTGGTGAGTGAGAAGCTTACATTTTGGCTTCTTTGTACATATGTAACCAAAGGATATAAGAATATGAACAGGTACATTTGTGGATGATTCTAAGGCAAACATTCTAAAATCCCAGGTTCCTAAAAAGAGCTGCTCAGGCGACATTAATTGGTGCATTGCCAGGGATGATTTCTGAAGATCATCTTCTACACAGCTGCAGAACAAGTCACCAAGTGACAATTCATATGAACCACAGCTGCCCATCACTGTGGTGAGTGTCACCACACAGAACCAGCACATGCGCTACAAAAGTTTCTACTGAGACAAAAATGCTATGCTGGCCAGCTTTGCGTGACTATGACAGTATCTGAGATAGTCAACTTACAATAAGGAAAGTTACCTTGGCTCACTGTAGAGGCAAGGGCCTGTGGCTGCGGGGATGGGGGGGTCATGGAAAGAAGGTGGGACAGAGTCACTCACCCCATGCCCAAAAGTGAGGGATGAATGAAAAGAGGTAAGAGCTGAGTTCCCACAATTCCTTTTGAGGGTATGCCCAATAGCCTAAGACTTCCTTTTAGGTCTGGTCTCTTAAAGGTCCTATAAACTCCTAATAGTCCCGCAAACTGACCATAAGGGCCTTAGGAGACACCTGCACCACAGCCGTGGACATACAGAAAGAGACCAAGGGTTGGGGGTTAACTGACGCCATCATGAAAGATAGCAGATGCAGCTCACACTAGAGACGGCCTGCATTGCATGTCATGTGCTCAGGGCTTGGGGACGCTCCGCCGCTCACTATCCATTGTTTGTGTAGAAACTACTCAGAAGTCTCTTTATGTGCTTCTGTTTCTTCCTTCCCACTTCCTCACCTCCCTCCCTCCCTTCCTCCATCCTTCCTTCCTTCTCTTCTTCTGATATTTAATTCTCTGACATTAATTTGGTAGAATGATCAAGTTTGACTATCCCCTTCCTGGTGGGAGAAGGTCCTGCAAAGAAAACCTTGTAAAAAATAATCAAACCATATCTCCTCCTTGGAGGTGCTCCCTGAGCAGTCCACATGTCTCCGCATCCGCAGCTGCCTGTCACATCCTTTGTTATCATCTCCCTAGTTAGCTTTTATTCTCTCTCTCCTCTCTGGTCATTTTTCTGCTCATTAGCTACCTGAGCTTGGGGTGGGCAAGAAATGAGACAGAGTTTTAAGGCTGTCAAGCTGAAGTCTGATTAACAGCCACTTGGAGCTACAATGGGCAGAGAGGAGAAAATGAATTCTATATTTGGTAAGAGTAGTAACTGGAGTTGAGAAATTAGTCTTCACTACCTTTTCTTCCCCGGATATTAGCAATGTCTATAGCACAGCTCCCACATCTGCTGTGGATAAATATGGCCTCAAAGAATTGCAGAGCAAATTTCTTCCTACCACCCCAGCCTCCCAAGCTATAAATGGGTGTAGCTCATTCATATGGGTCATAGTACTCATAAAATGCAACACAATACTGTAGCTCATTGATTTAAGGGCATTTTAAAACAGATTTAGTATCTAAACTTATCTATTGAAAATGGTCTTTTTCTTGAAAATGAGGAAGATACTTTTCACTTCTGTCTCCATGGCCAAGCTCAATGCTACTGTGGAACTGATTCTGACTTGATATTGGCTTATTTAAGTGAGTATTTTATGAGTCCCTAGGTTAAAGACAAATTACTTAGCAAAACTTCATTAGTTATTCCCACATTTAGAAATATTCCTATTTCAAAACTGGGGTGTAACTCACTTGGTAATGTATGCAAAGCCCCGAATTCAGTCTCTAGAACACAGCCAGATTCCCAGAAGCAGAGAAGTCAGGCGTTCAAGTTCATCCTTTGCTAAATGGTTGGTTTGAATTAGAGAGAGAGAGAACAGTGTTATCATGCAGAGTTCCTAGGCTAGTCACCCTGAGTCTTTGAAGCCCCTATAAGGTAAGCACAGAAAGCAGACACCTGTTGTGCAACCAAGAATAAATGATTTGTCAGTCACTGGATCTCAGTCCTTGTCATCCCAGAGATTCTAATGTCAACAACCACTGGGCCCAGGCAGAACCTTCTTTCTACACAGGTCTTGCTTCTTTGCTTCTTCTGTTCCTGGTACCAGTGCTTGTGTGTTCTCTTTCTTGCCAGAGACATTGCAGGAATTGCATGGGAAAGATCTTTTTCCGTCCTTCACTTTCGGTCTGTGTGAATAGCTAAGGCCGTTTGGGTGGGGCTTTGAGAAGGTGCAGCTCCAGGATGTGTGCTGTCTGTCAGACCCTTGAGGGAAGGGATGCTCTTTCCATCTGTGCTGGCTGCAGTTATCTGAAGAAAAAAAAATGCATTTCTCCTGGCTGACACCAAGGTCTCCTGGCTCTCTGTCAACGCAGCCCTTTTTCCTCTGGATGCTCACTACACCCTGGAGACCCAGTTAGCAGTGTTGGTTATCACAGATGTGAGTGAGTCTGAAAGCAGCTGCTAGAAGAAGCAGACAGCGAAACTCAAGGGCTTACCACCCAAACACTAACTGTACGTTTTTCTTTTTTAAAATATACATATATATTTTTTAGAAATTAAGTTGAGCTTAGAAAATGCAATGTGCTAACTTCTCAGGGCTTGGCAGGGGTGGCCTGACACTGGCTTCCATTTCTAGAAAAAGAAAAAGCAAGATCAGCAGCCCCTTGGGCACTTCCCCAAAGCCTGCCTGGTTCTTGACAGCATAATGGAAAGGAGAAATGTGAAAGTAGATTTACTTAAATGCAAGGTTTTTCAGTGGGCCGAAGCTCTGGGAGCTGAGAGCTACTTCAGGAGAGAGGGCAAAGGTGGTGGAGGAACAGCCCACACTGCCCAGTGTGTCAGGTTGTGGAAATCCTAGCCTCTTCTTGGAGCCCCTTGCCAGAGAAACAAGGATGAGAACCTCCCCTGCAGGCTGGACAGTGTGAGTTCGGGCGTCTGTGGAATGGCTTCGCAGACATTGGCGCTCCAGCATTTTAGTGAGCTGTGCTTGGATTACAGGCCTGCCTGCAAGCCAAGATTGCTGCTAACAGCTGGAGTGGGAACCTTTCTCACCTCCCACTAGAGACCTTCTGAAAGGGGAGTTTAAAATTACTGAATGTCTTCTGGGTAAAGAACTTTTACTTTTCCAGACTGAACTGCCAAAGACCTACGGAAATTAAAGAAAGGGAAGAAAATGAGCGTCTCTGTGTCTGGGAAATAGCTAGCATTTCTCTCATTTGGTGACTGTGTGGTTATTAAGCCAGGGTGTCGAATTTTCCGAAGCATTATTTATTTACCTTGGCACTCAGAGACAGAACACTGAGCAGATGACTGAAAATATGGTGTGAGGGTACGAATAACAGGAGGAAGCAAAGCACCCTGAGAGAACTGGGTTCCCAAGCTCTCCCCAGAGGAGGAACAGGGATGTTACGTCATTGCAAAGAAGTCATTAAAATATAATTGGGTGCTCCACAGACGACTGGCTCATGGTCAGCAGTATCCAAGTTCACGCACAGTGAAGGTTAAAATCAAAACAAATAGCCCATTCAAAGCAGAAACAGAGTACAATCGTGGAAAAGGGTGTTGGGAAATTTTGAGTATTTTATTTTAGGAAAGACAGAGAGGGAAGGGATGAGGAGAGGAAGGGAGAGAAAAGAGAGGATCAGAAAAGGAGGAGGCAGAACAGATGGCTAGGTGGATGGAGAGAAGAGGAAGACGATGGGAAGGAGAGGAAGGCAGGATAGATAGGGGCAGAATGGAGAAAGGACAAGGGGGGGTGTGCCTTTGTTCCCTGAGTGTTATGCATAAACACAAAAGTGGTAGATAGATGCTTTTGTCTGTAAGTTCACCTACAGGACACAGTTTACCGTACACATATACCCAGGCTCAGCTGGGCCCTCTGCCTCCCATTCTCATTTTGGACCTTAGTTTGTAGGAATTGGGTATTGCCATAGGGAGAAACTTAAAAACTGAGCCCATGACTACCACATGCCTTCAGTGTACTAAAGGAAGATGACCTCTGTCCTGTAGCCAACTGAGGAAAGAAAGATTTGTAGCACACACTGGGTTGCACAGAACACTGCACTGTGGGGCACATGACTTCCCCAGCGGGGAGGTTTTTCCAAAGAAAGAGATCTTTGTGCTATGTCTGAAAGGCAGAGTCCAGAGGAACAGAGGCCACCCAGAGTACCATGGTGTCTCAGTTGTGGCATCTTAGCTAGGGTCATTATTGATGTGATAAAATACCAGAGCCAAGATCAACTTCAGAGCAACTCTCAGGTCACAAACCATCAATGAAGGAAGGCAGGGAAGGAACTTAAGGCAGGAACCTGGAGGCAGGAACCTAAGCAGAGGCCATGGAGGGGTTCTGTTCACTAGCTTGCTACCCACAGCTTCCTCAGCTTGTTTTATTACCATCCAGAAGCACCTTCCCAGTGTTGGCACTGACCACAGGGGCTGGAGTTGCTCACAGCAGTCATTAATCAAGAAAATTCACTACTGACCAGTCTTTTTTTCTTTTTTAATTGTTTTTTGAAAAATCAACATCAAACTTTATATAAACAAGCAAACATCCAGGATAGCTAAAAAAAAAAAATAAATAAAAATCCTAACAAACAAAAAACCAAAGAAAGAAATCAAACCCATACAGTAATAAAACTTCTCCTTTCTCTAAAATACATGAAACATAAAAAATAAAATCTAAGAAGCATTTTCCCAATTGAGACTCCCTCTACCCCGATGGCTCTAGATTGTGACAAGTTAACAAAATGATACCTAGGACATGTGGATACAGCATCTTGTTGCACACACTGCAGCATGGGGACTAGGGTCTACTCATGATCAGAGTAAAGCAGCAGAGAAGCCTATTCTTTCGTGTACACAACTCGCCATACCTCAGTCACCTGGCATGGTGCTTCCCCAAAAATTCTGATTCTGTAGTTCCAGGTTGTACTCAGGATCCTGCTTATCTGACTTGAGCAAGTCCTAGTTAGTGTGTACTCTCCATTATCTTGATTCAAGCTCCAGTCTCCTGGGAAGAGGAAACCTCCCCTGAAGAATATGATTCAATCAAACTGGCCTGCGGACATATCTGTAAGAGAGTGTCTTGACTGGTGATTATATGGGAGGACCCAGGTCGCTGTGGGAGGTGCTATCCCTAGACAGATGGGCTTAGGCTAGAAATGTAGCTCAGCATAAGCCAGAAAGAAGCCAGAAACCAGCATTCCTTGGCAGTGTCTGTTTCAAGATCCTGCCTTGAGTTCATGCCCCAATGTCTTTGACTGATGGTCTGTAACCTGACCATGTAAGTCAAACAAACCCTTTCTTCGGGGTTAATTTTGTTCAGAGTATTTCTATCACAACAAAAGAAGAAACTTTAACAGGATAGCCCTTTGAGTTTGGAGGGTGGGCAGACAATCCACAAGCATCTCACTAGAATATCTGAGAACTCCAAATACACTAAAATATATAGATGAGCTCTTAGTACAACAAGCACAATTTCCAAAGTGCTTAATAAAAGGCCTAAGGAAAGAATGAACACCCAAACTAAAGCAAGGATGAGATAGCTTCATTGCTCACTAGAACAGAGAAGCAGAAAAGGCCTCAGGCCCACTGACAATGGAGTAAAGCCAAGACAAACAACACAAAACAACAACCAAAGCTTACAAAACACATGTCCTAGAAAACTCTTCCCATGAACATTAAGTAAAAATAAGAAATAGTGGTCATCTAATTTTGTGTGGCAAGTAGAAAATAAAGTCCAGAAAGATGTGTGACTATTTAAATAGATCAAAGAAAGAATGAGAAAATTGGGGAAATGCTATATAGTTGAAATAAATACATAGAAAAATAAGCAAATGCATAAAAATATGAGAGCAATAACTGGATTGGTTGCTTACGATGTAGCTGAAGCAGAGCTAAAGACTGTGAGACTGCAAAGGAGGAAAGCAGATAGAGTGTTTTGTGTATGTTCAGGACAAGTGATGTCAGAGGGCAGGTGAGAAGTAACCTGGTAGAGAAGCACCACCCTCAGGGCTGGCTGGTGGGATCCAGAGGGAGGTGGAGGGCTGCAGGAGCCAGTCAGAAGAGAAAACAAAAGAGGTGAAAGTAAGCACAGGCCACTTACAGTTGGAGATGAAGAGAGTTAATGACCACAAGTTCCTCCTACCCCATAAGCAAATAATGATTTCTCAAGCATTTACCTAATGTCTTGCAATTCTCTAAGTGCTCATGTGTCTCACATTCCTTCCTTTATCCTAAAAGCAGAGACACTGATGCTTTTAAAATTGTTAAGCTTCCCAAGTGAGGGGAGCAAACCCAGGCCAGCTCATTAAGTTATATGTAAGTCTCATGGTAAGTAAGTGAAAACGACAGATGCCAGCCTAGCCAGTATACCCTGTGAACAAGGGATGGCAGGCTGAGAGAAGGTTGAAGAGATGGTCAGACCAGCAGGACCCAAATGCATCTTCCTTAGGGTTCATTCTTGTGGGTTGATAATAGACCAGGCACTTGGCCAAACAATTCTTCAGCATCTGAAGGGGCTGCAAGAAGCATGCTATCCTGGGACACTACTGACCTTTTTCTTGAAGGGGAATTGCCCTAATCACGTAGGGCATTGTACAAGAAACTTGTATTTTTGTGCAGCTTTTGATTCTTCTGGCTCTGTACTAAGCATATATTCCCCATACATCCATGGTGAGTATAAACTACATAAAAACATACAATTCACACCTACCACCTACGTACAGACTGTCTTCAAATTTAAGACTCAGGTCTCAGGCCAAGCCAGCCTCTCTCTCTCTCTCTCTCTCTCTCTCTCTCTCTCTCTCTCTCTCTCTCTCTCTCTCCCCTCTCTTTGTTTGCGTGATTTTTTTTTTATTAATTCCTAAGCCTTGCACATGTTAAGCAAGTACTCTGTCACTGTCCTGAAGCCCCCTCATCCAATTCATGTTTAATCTCTACGTTTTTCCCTATCTCATGTATCATATGGTCCATACACAATTTTCATTGGACACTACCAACAAGATCCCAGTAATTTCTCAAGGGGGAACACTCCTCCATTGTTGGTGGGAGTGTAAACTTGTTCAGCCACTTTGGAATGCAGTATGGCAGTTTTTCAGAAAACTGGGAATCAATCTCACCAAGGATCCAGCAACACCACTCTTAGGCATATACCCTAAAGACACACATTTGCACTCCAAAAGCATTAGCTCAACTATGTTCATAGCAGGATTTTCGTAATAGCAAGAACTTGGAAACAACCTAGATGCCCCTCAACTGAAGAATGGATTAACAAGCTGTGATACATCTACACAATGGAATACTACTTAGCATTAAGAAAAAATGATATCCTAAAATTTGCAGGCAAATGGATGGATTTGGAGAATATTGTCCTGAGCAAGGTATCACAAACCTAGAAGAAAAAGCAGGGGATGTACTCATTTATTAGTGGACTTAAAAAAAAAATAGAGAGATATCATTGTACACAAGAACTCAAGACTACAACATAGCTAAATGACACAATGCCTAACTTCTGCATTGATGGCTTCTGGCAGAGGGGTGGGTAAGGAAAGACTTGCTTTTTTTTTATTTTTAAGAGTCTGGTCACAGGGAGTTTAATTATGCTCCAGTAAGCAAATGAGCAGCATGAATGGGCAGTTTTGTAAATAGGGAGATCATAAGAGTGGGCATGATTCTAAGAGGTCTGATATCTGAGTTTGATGGGTTGCATGATGTGAAAACACCAAATAATATATATATATATATATATATATATATATATATATATATATATATATATATGACAAAAAAGACCTTGGCCTTGACTCAGTGAAGGTCAAACAGGCCCCAGTTCTGGTACTGATCCTAGTAGGGGTAAGAATAGCCAGTGCATCTGCTTGGGCACCTCAGCCTTGATTGTTGGGGAACAAAAACTTTAGTGGATTTAGTTCCCAGATAGACTTAAGCCTAGGACACTTGGAGAATTCTATTTCCAGGCTGGAGAGCCAAGTTGACTCCGTCACAGAGGTGGTCCTGCAGAACTAAAGAAGGCTAGACTTCCTTTTATGAAACAGAGAGGTCTTTGCATGGCTTTAGGAGAAACTTGTTTCCATGTTGAAGACAGTAAACTTAGCTCAAGAAACCTCATTTTGTATTCTAATAGCCATTTTATATTAGAAAGGTAAAATAAAGTTTGATTTCACATTCCTGGCAGAGGCTTGCCCAGTTCTAAGAAAGAATAAGCTAAGCACTATCAAAGGACCCCTAGATAATCCAACCCTAAGGTAATAAAACTATTACCCATACCACCCAGGTGTGGTTCAGGAATGCTAAACTATAAAAAGTCCCAGAGCATGAGCTAATCCATAACACACCTCCATCCTTGACTCCAAGTAACCCTGCTTTGTGGTTTTTGCCTATAAAGAGCTTGTGTGACTTGGGGTGCTCAGCTCTTCCTTGCACTGCACCTGTGCGGGTAACAAGTTCCCTGCCTGGCTTGTATCATGCTGACAATAAACCTTGCTATTGCATTTGGGACATCTCTGTCTCCGGTGGTCTCTCCGGGGAATTGACATTCAGGCATTACACTCAGCTGTTCCTTGCCTGGCTACATTGGGTGCAGGTGTAGGGAACAAGCTCCCTACATGGCTTATATTGAGCTAACAATAAACCTTGCTGTTGCATTTCAGGGGAAAAAATCCTTTAAAGCTTTATTTATTTACTGAATAAATATATGTGTTTGCCTGAATGAGTTGATTTTGCACCGTGTATATTTAAGAGCACCAAGAAGCCAGAAAGGGGCTTAGAATTCCTTAGAACTGCAGTTATAAGCCATTGAGAATGTCCATGTGGATACTAGGAATAGAACCATTGAGCCTTTTCTCCAGCTATGTTCCCACTGAAAGCCACAGAACTATGCATTTAAAAGAAAAAACAACTACTTCCAGGACAATTTTAAATTTGTAGCAAAATTATGAAGGTAGAGAGACTTACCATCTACCCTCTGCCTGGCCATGTGGACGGTTCCCCATTGTCGGAATCCTCAGCAGGAGTGCTGTATTGATTATAATACCTGAAGCCATATCATTATCTTGTGTGTAAATTGCCTTTGGACTCATATTTGGTGTCTGCACTGCAGGGGGTTAGACAAGTAACACATTTGACAGGGTCTTATGGCTGTAGAACCTCTATGTATTTTCTGTCCCAACATCCCTTCTCACTTACCCTGACTACAGTGAGTATGACTTGACCTCAGGATGGTCTCTGATGACATGATGTAGAATGTTCCATGTGTTTACTTAGAAGTGCACATCTCTTTTAGTGACATGTCTGTTCTCTGTTGTCTATCTGATGTTAGGGTTACTTTGTTTTTTGTTATTTTGACAAAGTCTTACATAACCAAGCTGGTCTGGAATTGACCACCACCCCCAGTCATGGCATGGACATTGGGATTACAGGCATACACCACCATTCCTGGCCTTAGTGTGAATGTTTTGGATTATAAAACGTTCCTAGTTCCTGACTTTTCCTTGCCTAAACCCTGCCAACAAATGCATACCACAAATGAAATAAAGCACAAACTCTTTTCTTTGATCTACAAGCTCATATTTAGTCTGCCTCCTGCTTCAGCTCAGCAGTAGTTTCTTATTCTGTAGGCACACTGGCTTTGCCTCATTCCTGAAAGCCACAGCTTATTCTGAGTTCTGAGCCATGACTGGCAATGGAGCAGGAAAGCTGGGGCATTCAGAGTACAGACTGAGGAGGCAAAATTGCTCTGCTAGAGTGCTTCCTGGTCTCAGCACTGTTACTTAGTCCCCTAGGGCCCTCGTGATCCCTAGGTGCAGATTGGGTGCTGTCTTTATATCTCTCTCTCCCTGTCTTCCCCCTTCTCTCTCTCCCTTATCTCTCTTTGTCTCTCCTTCTTTTCTCCCTCTCTCCCTCCCTCCCTCCCTCCCTCCCTGGCCATGTGGGTATGAGTCAGCATTGGATGTGAAGTCTCCTGCTTCCTGTCTTTAGTACTTATCTCTCTTAAATCTAGCCATAGTTCCACATGCACACTGGCCCCTAAATTTGCTGCCAAGCCACTCATACAGCTCTTCCTGCCTTGCTTACTGTCCATTCTCTGCTTTGCCTTTGGATATGGTCTTCAAGTTTCAGATTCTAGTTTAAACTTCAGGCAGCCATAGTATTTTACATTCCACTGAAGCGCACCTTTGCTAGCATTTGCTGTAGTCACTGATTTTCCACATTCCTATGGCGGCACATGAATGTCATCCTCAAGTCACCTTCCTTATTTGCCTCTCCTGCAGAAACCCAAGCTCACTTACAAGCACCCTCCTGTTGAGGTGTGTATGGTTAGCTCTCTGGACTGAGAGAATGAGGATGGGCAAACTCTTAAGGCTCTATCTCAACAAGCCAAGTCAAGAGTTCTTTCTTTATGGATGTGGTGGTTTGAAGCTTCTGTGGAGGAGGGTGTGATGCCAAGGGACAGAGAACCACAGAGAGAACTGTCTCAGAGCCTGAGGTGTGAGACTGCTAAAGATATAGGATGGTGAGACAGCTTAGAAAATAATCGAGAACCTTCACCTAATTCTAGAAAACTCTGAGGGAAGACATGATAACCACAATAATGGACAAGAAAAAAAAAAAAAACAGAGACAGGAAATGAAAAAAAAAAGGAAAAAAATACTTGGATTCCACCAGGGAATGGGGGTGTCAGCCCTTGCCTGCTCAGTGGGATTTGCTTACTGTCGTACCTAGGTAAAGTCATCTTTAGTGCTGTTTTGAGTTTGAAAGCATGCAGGGCTACAGGAAACCTTAGAGGTGGGCAGAGAGATACAGATTGGTCTGGTGGCTGCCCCCCCCTTTAAATGCCATGGCCATAGGTAGGTGGCCTCACAGGCTTTATTGGATATGGGTAAGTTCTTCGCAGCAAGCTGATCCAACATGTGCACAAGCTAGGAAGGACATGGTCTGACCAAAGAAGTGAAGGATGACAGAAAACTGCTAGAGAAGAAGAGGATTGCCATGGTCTATGTCTCAGGGAAATCCTTTGGTAGAACAAAGTTTCTCTTAGTTTCAGAGCCCTGCAAGGCAGCAGTGATAATCACGGTACATGGGCTTAGCTTATCCATGACTAGCAGATGAGATGCAATGTCATGGATTGTGAAAGTAAGCAAGCAGCAAATGCCTCAAAGGCTATTCATGCTACAGCAATGTTTGTATAAAATATACATCTGATGATAATAAAATTTGAATTTTGTGGTAATCACTCATAAATAGCTTGCTAATAAAGAAGCTCAGGTCGTGTGTGTGTGTGTGTGTGTGTGTGTGTGTGTGTGTGTGTGGTGTTGGCATATGTGCCCGTGAAGTCCAGATGGCAATCTTGAGTGCTGACTACCTTGTTTTTAAAACATGAGCTCTCACTTGGCCTGAAACTTACAGGTTGGGATGCCAGTGAGCCAGAAAGATCTTCCTGTTTCTTCTCTTCAGCTGGGATCACATGATCACAAGCCTCACCAACCTTGCCTGATTTTTTTGTTTTTAATGTGGATTTTAATGGCTGAACTCAGGTCTTTAGATTTGCATGGCAGGCACTTTACTGACAGTCATATCCCCAGGCCATCATTTACCTCATTTTTCCCGTCACATCCTTGTCTCTGCTCTTGGCCAACAGTAACCTACCAATCCACCACATTTCTATCCATCTTGTCACTTGTCAGAAGTTATATTGATGACATCATACCGTGTGTAAAGTTTTGAAATGGACATTTTCACCAAGCAAAACCCAATAATGATATGTTCACATTGCATTCTGTTTCAAAAGTGTGTGCCTTTTTATTGTTGAGTAGTACTTTATAAGAATGACCTATTCAAGTGAAAGACAAGTGGATTCTTTCCAGTGCCTTACTGTTATGACTAAAGCTATTAAGGGCATTAGTGCATATAATTTGGTATGAACATACATTTCTACTCTTCTGGGATAGCAAGAACTGGAGCTGCTAGATAACATGGCAGCTGAGTGTAGAGTCTTTCTGCTAAAGGCACTGCTAAATAGCTCTGTCCCAGATCATCTCTACCCTCTCACACTTCTAGAGTGGTGCATAGTTCTGCTAGCATTTCCTTCCATCATTAATGTTAACCATTCTCTTGGATATGTAATAGTACCTTCTTATAACTAATTCAAAGCAAATGGAACAGTAAACATGCAGAGCCTCCTAGCTATTAGCTGCCTACAACAACAGTGCTCATATTAGCAACAACAGATAGATATTAGTGCATCATTGCCATATGAAGTCCTCTCTCCACATTGTCATTAACTATGGCTGTAGGTTCAATAAGTATCTACCAGGGTAAATAAGAAAGAATAATTTCACAGCACAATAAACTCTCTGTGTTCTGCCTGCTGGCCTCTTCTTCTCCCCTAGTCCTTGGCCTTGATACTCTGTTACCACTATCCTATCTTTTTTATAGTATATATAATATATCATATATAATATATAATATTATATAATTAGGATAAGAAAATGTAACCTTTTGAGACGAGCTTCCAACAAGAATGTACATTAGCAATGTATTTGCCTGTGCCTTTTCAGGATTTTGTAGCTCATTTCTTTCTAACTAGCAAATACAATTCAACTGTCTATAAGGTGCACAGTTTATCTATTTGTCCACTGAAGAACAACTTCAACATTTGGTAATTACAGATGCTATATGCATTATCTACAGGTTTGAGAGGTACATTTTTTTTTATTTATTTAAGTAAATGCCAAAAGTATGCTTGGTAGATTGTGTGGCAGGATTGTGCCTTCCCTGTGAGGATCTCCAAGCTGTTAAGGGTGGCCACATCATGTCATCTTGTCAGCAACAGTAAGTGAGCGTTCCTGTGGCTCCACATCCTCATCAGCCTTTAATGATGTCACTGTTCTATGCTCTGTTCAATCTAATAGATGTGCAGGAAATCTCTCTGTAGCTTTTGTTTCTCCGATTGCATAATATACAATAGTTTTTATATAAATATTTGTTATTTGAATGTCATCTTTTATGACATGTCTGCTCAGATTTTCAGCCCATTTCAATAATCTGGATAGCCCATTTTCTTATTGTTGAGACTTAAGAGTACTTTGTACATTTTAAGTAACCATATTTATTAAGTAGTTCCTTTGAAAATATTTTTGTTATTTAATATTCTCTATTCCCATTTTATGAGCAATATCTTTGGTAGTAAATAAGATTGGAATTATATTTTATTTATTTTTATTTTTGAGACAGAGTCTCACTATATACTTATTTTACTTTTCAAGGGTAAGAAAAAAAGGTTTTATTGAAAATTACAACAGTTTTCTGTACCAGAAAAGGAGTTCCTAAAATGGATTTAAAGTCTAATTTATTATCTTTTTCTTCCATAAATATTCTTTTGTTTTTAACCTAGAAGTATTATATCTAAGATCATGTAGATTTTACTCATGTTATCATCAATCAAGAGGTGTTTGTTCTGTTTGCTTTTGTGTTTTAAATAGAGTCTTATGTAGCCTAGGGTGACTACAAACTACATATGTAGTAGAAAATGTTCCTTCTGCTTCTACTTTCCAAGTGCTGGAATTATGAGCATGTGGCCCTGTGCTCAGCCTATGCAGTGCTGGGAGGAAGATTATATCTTTATAATAGGCTAGATGTGGTAGTTTGAGTGTAATTGGCCCCATAATCTCATATGGAGTGATACTTGTAGGAGGTATGGCTTTGTTGGAGTGGGATGGCCTTGTTGGCGGAAGTGTGTTATTGCAGGGTCAGGCTTTGAGGTTTCATATGCTTAGGATAGCACCCAGTGTGTTAGTTGACTTTCTGTTGCCTGCAAGATATAGCAGTCTCAGCTCCAGCAGCAATCTGCCTGCACACCACCACGCTCCCCACTATAATGATAATGGACTGAACCTCTGAAATTGTAAGCAAGCCAACACAATTAAATGTTTTCCTTTATAAGAGTTTTCATGGTCATGGTGTCTCTTCACAGCAGTAAAAACCTTAACTAAAATAGTAGACAAGCACTATACCAACTAAAGTACATATTCAGACCCTCTGAAAAGTTTCATGCTTTATACATTGAAAATCATGATCTACAAAGAGTGAAACCTGTGAAGGGTATAAGGTCATTGTGAAGAAGTCACATTCACAGTATTTTTGGCTATAGAACTATCTTTTCTGCGCTGTTTTTTCTCCTTTGCTAAAGATGAGTTGATATATTATTGGGTCTACTTATGGGGTCTCTATTTGGTTCCCTTTATGTTTTTCTGCCATCAATAACATCCTGCTGCTTAGATTCTAACAACTTTATAGTTGATAAGTGTAAATTCTCTGAATTCTTTCTTTTTCAATAGAATTAACTATTGCATTAGCATACACTGTTTCTTCCATATAAACTTTATAACAAGTATAATCTCCACACAATAACTTGCTAGAATTCTGATGAGGTTCATCTGAATCCAAAAGCTAAATAAACACAAACACTTGATAATAGCCAGTCTTATCAGGCTTGGTGAGATCCTTTTAAGCTCTTTGATATTTTAGTCAGTTTTTAAATTTTAGTTTTATTTATGTATATATCATGCATATCTTATTAGATTCAAATATAACTATTAACTTTTGTTGCTACAAAGTTGTATAATGAAATGTTTTAAAATTAAAATTACATTCATTGGTAAAATATAGAAAAAGAATTGACTCATGTTTTCACCTTGCATTCTCAATTTACAGCAATTTGCTTTAAATTTCTTTTAGTTTCAGGAGTTTATTATTGTTGTTGGTTTTATATGTAAGTATTCATGCCATCTATAAACAGCTTATTTCTTCCTTCTTAAGCAGTAAACCTACTAGCTCCTTTTTGATTTTTGATTGAAACATATGTTTGTATTGTAATTGCTTATTGCAATTAGCTAAACTCCAGTACAGTTTCTTGTTAGTTAGTTATAATTTGTGCTGATTTAATTGGGGAGAGGGATGATTCTTTATTGTGATGAAGTCCTCTTCTTTCCTTGTTTGAAGAAAAAAAATGGGTTTTGTTCTGTTCCTTTTTTATAACTATGTTTCAAAATTGTCAAAGCTTTCTTTGTCTATATTAGCATAATTCTGTGATTTTTCTTATTCAACCTATCATTGTGCTAAGTATTAACACTTTTATAAGAGTGTTGAAATAACTGAGATAAACATTACTTGTTTGTAGATATGCAAGCCCTACTTGTATGTTGTATAATCCCTCTTGGACAAGGTCAGATTAAGTTTGCTAATATTTTTCTTACTTGCCTATGAGAGATGGTGTCTGCAGTTTTGAAGAATGCCCTTGAGTTTGGTAGAGTTTTCATGCAGTGATTTGACAAGAGTTTGTTTCTCCCTGAGAGAGGCTGATATTGGGGGTTCTTTAGATAGAATTCCCCAGAAAAGCATCTCCAAATGATCATAGTTTGCTATAAATTTTTTTAGTTTCAAACTGAACTTATTTAATGGTTACAGAATTATTGGGTTGTTTTTTATTTTTATATTTATTTTGGTAACCTTAAATGTTCAAAGGATTGATTTATTTTGATTAGGTTGCCTAAATGTGGCTGTAAAGTTTGCAGCTTTTAAATTATTGTGCACTGAATCACTTAGTTATTACAGGAGCTGCCGAAACAACCCTACATTGTCTGCATTGCTCCTCTCTCTTTCTCTCTCATTTTAATTTTTTCAGTCTTACTAAATGTTTATTTCTCACATTTTCCAAAGAAATCTATTTTGTTTTTTTTCTTTATTGCTTAAAACAGAGAACTTATAGGAACCAAACTTTAAAAACATAAAATTAAAATGTCATTTAAAACAGACTTTTAGTTTTATTGATTTCTACCAGTGCGTGTGTGTGTGTGTGTGTGTGTGTGTGTGTGTGTGTGTGTGTACAGAAACTACCTGTCTTCATCTCCCCAACATTGGAACTGCAAACGTAGGTTCTGGGTATCAGATTCAGGCCCTCAGGCTTATGCAGTAAGCACTGTACCTGACAAGCATTTACAAATGTCTCTTACTCATTTCTACTACAAGTGCTTAGTGCTATGAATTGTCCTCTTGGTGCTACTTTATAGGTAGCCACAACTGCTAACATCCTGTGTTTTTACTTTTATTTGGTTCTATACATTTTTGTATTTGTATTGAGATTTTTTTGTATTTCATTGATTGTTTAAAAAATGTCTAATTTCAAGTACTTAAGGCTTTTCTGCTTTTGATACTGAATTCCAGTTTGATTTCATCAAACTTAAAGAGCTTACTTAAATGATTTCAAATCTTTCTTGCTTATTGAATTATTTTATTAGCGATAGTTGATTTATTTGAGGGAATATTATATAGATACTCAAAAAGAATATAATTTCTGTGTGTTGGGGACATATCCCAGTAATAAAAGTGCTTGATGACCTGAGTTCAGTTCCCAGGACCCGGGTAAAGAAGATAGATGCAGTGACACTTGTCTGTAATCCAGAAACCTCTGCAACAAGACAGGCAGAAGAGTTACCCAGAGGCTCAAAAGCCAGCTAGCCTGGCCACTACATCACATCTGCAAAAACTAAAGAGACCCTGGGCTAGCAAAGTGGAGGAAGAGAACTGACTCCCTAACTATTCCTCTGACCATCATATGTGTGCTGCAGGCTCATGCATGCCTGCAGACAGACAGATACAAACACACACACACACACACACACACACACACACACACACACATTTAGGGACAGAGCTCATAGGCAGATCACTTGCATAGAATTCATGAACCTTGGGTTAAGTTCCCAGAACCAAAAAAACAACATATAAATAAAAAAATAAAGAAAGCAACTTGATCACATGCCCGTCCTCACACTAAGATTAATATACTTTAACTGATGAACACTCCTTCAGGAGTACTGTGTATCAATTCCAGGATAAAGTATAAATGGCACACATTATTCAACTTGATCTATATTGACCATAGTAGATAGTGTATCCCTGTGTGACAATTGCATTTTGGTATGCATCAATTATGACATAATTCAGCTTGTATTTACTATTTGTATGTTAGTTATTATTCTGTAGCATAATTACTCAGTTGTATCTCAACATTTGGTCTTTCTTGTGTTTATGGACATGAAAATTGCAAATTCTAACTAGATTGGGATTTTTTGAAAGAAAAAAGTTCCAAATTCAACTTGCATTTGTTTAATTTTGCATGTTTATACTTTTTATTTTCTAAACAATTTGAGCTGGATGTGTCTGCATGGAGTTAGTCTCAGGGCAATCAGTAGAATGCCAGTCCAAGGGTCAGAGATGATTTTGCCGAACTTTAACATTCTTTCAAAAACATAGTATCGATTTTATTGTTGTCAGTTTTTCAAGAAAGGATTTCTCTGTGAAGCCCTGCCTGTGCTGGAACTCACTCTGTAGACCAGGATGGTTTCAAACTCAGCCTGCCTCTGCCTCCAAAGTGCTGAAATTAAAGACATGTGCCACCATAGCCCAGCAACATTGCTTCAAAAGCTTGGAATAGATTTTGCTGTAGCCAAATACTTGTTAATATATAACCCAAGGAATGCTACTCAATCTCACTCACAGTTCAAAGAGACAGGATCCATCATGGCAGAGAAGGACTGTAATTAGCACAAGTAAGTGATCACATTACATCCATAGTCAGGAAGCAGAAGGCAGACAGGAAATGGCACATTCTCAATTAACCATTTCCTCCAGTGAGACTTTTCCTTCCGAAGGTTCCACAACCTTCTAAAACACCACCACCGTCTGGGCACCGCATGTTTAGACACATGAGTCTGAGGAGATATTTCACACTCAAATCACAGGAAGGGCTAAGCTGGGCCAGGCATCCTGGGATGCACACATCTCATGTGCTGCTCTCTCATTCTTTGCAATTGCTGTAAGTCAGCTTTCAAAGAAGTGTTTTTGAAAATGTATGGTGCAGTAGTCATGTAGTTATTTGGTCAACAAGAGAGATGTTGCTCTTGGCTGTCTATTGCTTATTGGCTGGTTGAGAGCACATATGTCATATGTTTCAACCCAACTGGTTAAAAGGTTACACAGACTCACAGGTGCTTTGAAGGAGACCTAAAGGGTAACAGACAAATGATCAAGACTAACAAGAAAGTTTTTCCCCAAAGTGACAGAGAAGATAGCAACTGACAAGTAAGTGGGAATTAGTAAGACAAGGTAAAGCAGATGCTGACCACTGGCATGTAGAGCAGGATCCTGAGGAACAGGGGTGCCTGATGTGTTTATAGACCTGATTTCAATAATTGATAGAAGAGACAGAAATACAGGTAGAAATGTGTCTAGAGAGAAACAGTTTATAGAGAGATTGTGTGTGCTTTGAAGAGTCTGTGCTGGATAATTTTATGTCAACTTGACACAAGCTGAAGTCATCTGAAAGGATCCTCAACTGAGAAAATGCCTCCATCATATCAGCCTATAGGGCATTTTCTTAATTAGTAATTCATGAGGAAGAGCACTGCCCATTGTGAGCGGTGCTATCTATCCACAGGTTGGTGTGTTAGAGGGATGTTGCTGAGTCCTGGTAAGTTCCCCTGGGGAGGACAGGATGTGAAGGCACAGAATTAATGACAGACTCCTGGAACAAGGTTGAAAGCATCATGCTCAATTTATTCAGGAAGGGACATGCATTATATATCCTCCTCCCTGTTAGGGGGAAGGTCTGCCCTGCTGGCATCTGCTAGTATGAAGTGGTCATCTCTCATTGGTCCAGGTCATCTTTTATCAGAACTCCACCTCTGCTACTGAGCCCCTCAGGCAGACCTAGGTTGGCTCTCAGGTAGTGCCCACTTAAGAGGGTCCTTTAGCCATCTTATGAGAAAGTACTATGAGCATGTTCTTGAAGGTACCAGTTGTAACTGGCTTGAACAGGCTGAAGCCAGGCTGGTCCCCATGCCCTTCGGGGCATATAGATCCCACACTGGTGATTCTAGGTTTCATAAGAAAGCAAGCTGAGCCTCTGCATCAGCTCCTGCCTCCAGATTCCTACTCTGTTTGAGTACCTGTCCTGGCTTCCTTTAATGATAGACTACAATGTGGAGGTAAAAGTCAAATAAGTCCATTACTCTCCAACTTGCTTTTTGGTTATGGTGTTTAATTGGAGCAATAAAACCCCAAAATAAAATAGTTTAAGCTTGGAATACCTATGGCCAGATTTACATCATCAACAAAGCCACTGTAGCTTTAAATGAGAATAGACAGGAAGAGCATTGTGTAGATCTGTACATGCACTGGTGCAGATATATGATCAGTGGCAAAGCAAGAGAAAAAGTTCATGTTCATCAATGCACAGCATTTGGAATGAAATGTTTGGCAGAAGAAGCTCTATTGCTGTTTGGCTGAGATCAACAGAGTCAGAAGCAAAGCTATCTTTTTTTCCCTCTGTTATTAAAAACAGACCCATGTCCAATGCTGCCTTTATTTATTTATTTTTTGATGGGTGCAGTGAACTTTATTGATGGCATTCAAGAGAGTAGGGCTCCCTAAGCCCCTCCTATTATTCTGGGGTCTGGGATGGAAACTGGGGGAGATGTTCAGTGTTGGCTGAGTTGGGACAGTGACTGCTCAGCAACTGAGGGCCTCTCTCTTGCTCTCATCCTTGCTGGGGTGGGTGGTCCAGGGTGGGCTTTTTACTCCTTGGAAGCCATGCAGACCATGAGATCCACCACCCTGTTGCTATAGCCGTATTCATTGTCATACCAGGAGATGAGCTTTACAAAGTGGTCATTGAGAGCGATGCCAGCCCCAGCATCAAAGGTGGAGGAGTGGGGGTCACTGTTAAAGTCGCAGGAGACAACCTGGTCCTCAGTGTAGCCCAGGATGCCCTTTAGTGGGCCCTCAGAGGCCTGCTTCACCACCTTCTTGATGTCATCATACTTGGCAGCTTTCTCCAGGTAGCAAGTCAAATCCACAACAGATACATTGGGGGTAGGAACACGGAAGGCCATGCCTGTGAGCTTCCTGTTCAGCTCTGGGATGACCTTGCCCACAGCCTTGGCTGCACCAGTAGATGCTGGGATGATGTTCTGGGCAGCCTCACGGCCATCACACCACTGCTTCCCATAGGGGTCATCCACAGTCTTCTGGGTGGCAGTGACGGCATGGGCTGTGGTCATGAGTCCTTCCACAATGCCAAAGTTGTCATGGATGACCTTGGCCAGGGGGGCTAGGCAGTTGGTGGTGCAGGAAGCATTGCTGACAATCTTGAGAGAATTGTCATACTTCTCATGGTTCACAACCCATCACAAACATAGGGCATCAGCAGAAGGGGCGGAGATGATAACTCTTTTGGCCCCAACCTTCAAGTGGGCGCCAGCCTTCTCCATGGTGGTGAAGACACCAGTAGACTCCACAATGTACTGGGCACCAGCATCACCCCATTTGATGTTGGCAGGATCTCGCTCCTGGAAGATGGTGATGGGCTTCCTATTGATGATGAGTTTTCCATTCTCAGCCTTGACTGTGCCGTTGAACTTGCCATGGGTGGAGTCATACTGGAACATGTAGACCATGTAGTTGAGGTCAATGAAGGGATCACTGATGGCAACAACAGTCACTTTGTCACTTTGAAAGGCAGCCCTGGTAACCAGACGCCCAATACAGCCAAATCCGTTCACTCCAATGTTCACCATCCTGTCTCAGGAATGAGGCTGGCACTGCACGAAAAGATGCGGCTGTCTCTAAAACAGGGAGGAGCAGAGAGCCCCAATACTGCCTTTAATACTGGAAATACTTTTTCTTGAGCTTGCTAAACTTATTTTGTTGAGATATTAATAGACAGTTGTATTTTATTCATTGAGTCCACTCATTTACCTCATTTGAGTCAATTTCTGTTTATAACCATGGAAGTAACATTCAGATGACAAAGCTATGAAATTCTGAGTGTTTGCTCTGGCTGAAGCTGAAAATGGCAATATTTAAATGCATCTGGGAGACCATTATTTGTAAAACAATTTCACTTCTTTTCAGTAATTTAACAAGAACTAGAACTTAGCTAAAGACCTAGCACATTTGTTTGCAAATTTGAGCTTTGGGTGTTTTTTTCCAAAATGCATTTCTTCCTTCCAAAAGGAAGACAGGTATGCAAGCTTTAAGGCTTGTTCTTGGTTTCTGGGGGAACTTCTGCCCCCCTCCTCCCTCCCCTCCCCCAGCCAGTGCAGCTAGAGAAAGAGAAGAGCAGCTACTCAGGGGCTTCCCCTTATCAGGTGTCAAGAGCCACCCAAGGAAATTTCTGTCCTCCAGAGTGTTCTTTTCTCCTGTCCAGAGACTGTAGTTTTGCTTTTGGACACTAAATTCATTAAATTTATAACCTTTAGTAAGCCACTTGATATCCAAGCTGAGTGTGAGTCTGGGGACCGAGTTCAAGTCAGCAGTCATCTTGCACAGCATATAAAACACTAAGCCACACGTCACCCATCAGTATAGGAACAAAAGTTCATTCTGGAGAAGCATGTCCATGAGAGGCTCATATGCTGTTTCTGTAAAGCAAGGTCCAAAAAAGCAGACAAGGAATTAAATGAGAGCACCACTAAAAAGCCACACATCTCATGTCCAATCAGAACCGATTCTCCCAGGTAGAATGTGAAAACTGTGGCTAGGGACCTGGGCATCATTTTCATCAAAGTCAGCCTCACCTAAGTGTCACAGGAAGCAGAAGGTTAGGCCATTGCTTTCACTTTGTATGAAAACTAGTTATGCTGGAAATTTTTTCCTTATTTATGTTTTTGAGATATTAAAATTGCTTAATAGAAGTACAGCTGCTACTTTAAAGGAGTTTCTAATCACCCTTAGTCAAAGAGGAAAGCCCAGCCTTAGGAGTGGTGAGTATAATGCAGCATCCCTGAGTCAGACATTCCTGTGTAGTCATTAATATTGTCTCTGACATATTTTTGATAAGTTACTCTTCTTTACTGTCTGTCTGCCTATATTATGCTAAAATTGTGTGTGTGTGTGTGTACTTGTGCGTGTGTGTATGTGGTGTGTGTGTGTGTGTGTGTGTGTGTGTGTGTGCATGAATGAGCTGTCTTCAGGGAAATTATAGGCAGGATGTTAAAATCAGCTGACCTCCTATTTTTCTCTGCTTCTAACCAAGATGTCTTTTTAAATAGATATTTTAATGTCAAAGTCAAAAAACATGACATTTTATTGTATGTAAAAAGTATATGGCATTCCATTTTTAGTGTCCACAGATAAAATTTTATTGGAGTTCTGTTAGGTCACTCCCCCAGAATTGAGTCACTCTTTTTTCATTTTGGCAGTTCTGAGCTTTGAACTTACAGTATCTGTACAAAGAGCCACATGCTCTAACACTGAGCTACAGCCACAGCTAGAACTCAGTCACTAAATTAGTCTCCATATTTGAAATACTAACTACTCATTACACAGTATTTTGGGGGCTGAGACTATAGCTCAGTATCTAGAGCGTTTGCTGTCTGTCTTTGTTAGGGTTTCTATTTTTGTAAAATACCATGGTAAGGAAAGCAACTGGAGTGCAATGGTGTTATTTTATCTTAGTGCATTTAGTCCATCAATCAGGGAGGTCAGGGCAGGAACTCAAAGCAGGAACCTAGAGGCAAGAACTGATGCATAGGCCACGGCAGAGTACTTCTGACTGGTTGCTTCCCATGACTTGCTCAGCCTGTTTCATTTTAGCACCCAGGACTACCAGCCCAAGGAAGGCATTGTCCATAGTAAGTTGTACACTTATACATCAATCATTGATCAGAAAACAAAACAAAACAAAAATACCACAGGCTTTCCCACAGGCCAGTTTGAAAGGGGCATTTTCCCAAGATCCCCTCTTCCCAAATGGCTCTAGCATGTTTCATATTGAAATAAAAACTAGCCAGCACACTCCTCCAGCTTGAATACCTTATTTTGATCACTGGGACTAACATAAAGCAGGATGTGGTAGTGCGCACCTATAAAGTGGGGGGTAGTCTTAGTGTCATTGTGGTAAGATGAGCAGTGGAGAGAACAGAACTCCTGAGCTCACAGGCCCACTAAGCAGACAAGGAATGGTATGAGTATACCATTAGGAAGCCAAACTTCTCTCCTACAAACAACAAAAGGAGAGAGCCTTTCTCATAAGATGTGAAAGATTAGGGCTAACACCCATCTTGTCACCTTACTTTCATATGCCATGTCTTGGTACACACGTGTCTGCATTCACACACACACACCATGCACACTCACTCATGTGTGCATATATCATACACCCAAAAAGAAAAATCAAGAATTCCTTGACCCTTGATCTATGAATTCCTTTTTACATCTAGAATTTTCTATTTCTGATTATTATTATATTTTCCCCTTTGAAATGATTAAAAATAAGAATTGTATTACCCATTTGAAAAATAATTTGTCTTCTTTATCATATACAAATGCTGCTATATAGACCGTGTCCAGCAACAGAACTAAGGTCAAGATAGCAATATCCATTAAGGCTGAAAATTTCTAAGAGATTATTTTCAAGCCTATGGGTACCATTTTTATACTATATTAAAAAAATATTCTATCTCCCTCAAAAATTGTATTTCCATTGTGGTCTGTTAACTTTTACTGAGAGAATATGAACAAATGTCTACTTACTTCAGATAAAGTTTTGAGAATAAACCCAAGTAAGAATTGCATTCAATTTCACTGGAATTTTCTGTCTGAGTTGGGTTTTTGTCAACCTGATATAAACTAAAGGAACCACAATTGAGAAAATGCTCACTCTAGTTTGCTTGTGCACGTGTCTGTAGGCATTTTTTATTTCTTTTGTTTTTGGTTTTTTGATTTTGTTTTTTATTTCTTTGCTTTGTTCTTTGTTTCGTGTTTTTGTTTTGATTAATGATTGATGTGGGAAGGCCCATCATAATAGTTGTGGTACCTCCACCTGGCAGGTAGTGATGAATGAATGGTACAGGAAAAAGACTTAGCAAGTCACAGAGAGTAAACCAGTAAGTCCCTTCAGTTCCTGCCTTAAGAGGTCTTCTCCTGACTTTTCTTAATGACATAAACTGTAAGATGATGTAAGCATTTCTTCTATAACTTGTTTTTGGTCATTGTGTTTTAGCAATAGAAAGCAACCTAAAACACCTAATAAGCATGAGTGGGGGGTAGTCATGATCATGTGGATAATGCTTACTTATAGAGCACAGTTAAAGGGTTAAAGGGTTACTTAATGACTGTGTAGATGGCCCCCAAACAGCTGAATCACCACAAAGCTCCAAACTATCGAGTCCTCCTTTTTATTTAATTTTCTACTTCCCATATAGTCTACCATCTCCCAAGATCCCTTGCAGCTGAGAGAGAGCAAAAAGTGAGAATCCTATGACCTTCCCCTCTTTTTCTATTCTGAGTATTACTGATTCTGTCACCATAACCATGATGATAGCTACTTTTGTATTATTCTAATTTTGCTACATTAGCCACCAGGCCAAGATTACCTTTACTCTATGATGGTAATGGGATGATCATGGTATAGAGGAAACAGCCATGTTACAACAGGAAGGCACTATTTCATTAGCAATTTAAGGTGTAGCGTGTAACTAATACAACTAATATAAAACATTAGGCTCCAACATTCTATTTTCCACTCATTCAAACTGGCCCACCATTACAACAGACTAGGAAGCTTTGTTCCGTGAACTTTACACATGGTTGTGACCTTTTCTCTAATTCCAAGTCAATTACTTTTATTTGTTAGTGTTATGGAGAAATAAAACAATAACATCAATGTTAAAATGTATAAAATACTAATCTATAAACCTATTATTCACTATGTGCTTGGCAAGGGTGGGGTTAGAGAATGAAATTCTCATGATTGAGGATGAAATCTTATCTTGGGAACAGGAAATACTTAAAGTAAGGAAGGGAGTCAAGCACTCCCCCCCAAAAAAGATAACTAAAGCATCCTACTCTCAAGAGTTGACCAAAATTCTGATTAATTGTCAATCATCATATACTCATGGTGAAAAACATTTAATAACTTTGTTGACTTACCTAGGGATCAATAATATGGCTGTACAGCAATGTCAACTAGACAGCCCACAGAAAGGTCATTTAAACTTGGGTTTGGAGTGAGGATGCATGATGGTTCATACATAACTTTGTTTCTCTGCAGGAAATGTTGCTTACTGACTCCTATTCCTTCACATATACCCAGAGGCCAGGTCCTGTTTCACATGGCTGTTCTTCTGTGTTTTGTCTTTTGAGAACCACCCTCCTTGTCCTCTAGAAGGCAATATTTTTATTCCTACCAACAGCACATAGACCTCCTTTCTCCCCATCCTCACCATCACCCACTCTTTCTCCACAACAGCCATTCTAACAAGCAGATGGAATTGTTATTCAGCTGAACCATTATTCCATGTGGTAATCATTCACCAAAACATCACTTGGTGCCCATGTAGTCATAGCTATTAGTCCACAAAAATAAAATTAAGTACCTTCAAAAGAAAGCAAATGAAGACATGGCTTACACACCTCATTTTTTAAAGACAAATACTGCAGATAAGAATTTCCTGTCCCTGTCAGTGCAGATGTAGGTCTAGTAAATAGAGATTATGGATGCTTTTGAGTAATCCTCAACTCCAAAGCAGCTTTACCTGCTGTTCACTTCTCAGACAGCTATCCGATTATGCATACGTTCACACAAAGGTTTGCATGGAACAGAGGAATAAGCATGCCTTTGCAGACGAATAATAACTTTAAGCATTAGGACAACACAGTCTGTCTTCTGATTTTTATTTTTTTAATGTCACTCATGCTTTCAGCTGATTTAAGCTGGAGAACCTGGAGGTATAAACCTTTTATCTTTAATCCCTCAAGATGCCCAACTCCAGTAAAGAAATAGCTTGGATTCTGCTTCCAAAGGCCTCTGGCAGCCAGGCACCTGCACTCTCATACTAACTCTTCCTTGGGCACTGTTTTGCTTTACCGAGTACAGCCCCAGCTTGTTTGTTCTGCACCGGGGATTGATGGTGTGAGAGGTGTGTCAGCCATATGTGTAACACAGAAGATATATTGACAGCCCCTGGGTGAAAGCTATTATGCTAGTACCAGACCTCCTGTGTTTGGCATCACTGAGAACAAGATATGAACGAAGCTTTTCCCTCTTGTGTTGTGTCTTTTTATTTTGTTCACTAGTGAGTCAGATTTGTGTAACCTAATGTTTTAAGAGGATGCCTTTTCTCTCTCCAGAGCTGAGAGAGTGAAAGCCTTGTCACTTGCTTTAAAGGGACAATTGTCTTTTCATCCTTAGGGAGCCTCTGCTGGTTTAGGTTGGAGCTCCAAGTCAGGGCTGGTAAAGATGGAATCACTGAGCCTGAGCCTTCAGCGGGAATTCCACCTAAGCTGTTTGCTGCGAGGCAAGGAGGAAAAAGAAATTCTGGAGAGAGATCAGCTGCTTAGATCTATTGAAAGCACTTCTTCAAGGTAATGTAATTATGTTGTCTCGCAGGTGACATGCAGCCTGAATATGTAACCAGAACACCAGAGCTCCTTGCCTCCTGTCGCTTGCAGATGCCAGTGAGCAGAGAGAGCAATGAAATCTTTAAAACTGCGCTTTAGTCAAGGAGCCAGCATGAGAAGACTGCAGATTAACATCCTAAACATGTGTCTTCTAATTCATCTCCAGTCGGCAGATTACATAGGGAGAAGTGGTGGACACAAAGGCATTCTAGAGCTCAGGCTTGCCTCTGCTACTGTGGTATCGCTTACTTCTCTGCTACTGTGATAAAATACCATGACCAAAAGCAACCAATAAACGCAAGTGTTTATTTTGGCTGATGGCTTTATAGGAATGAGAGACTATCATGGTGGGATGCATGGCAGCAGGCAGAAGGCAGAAAGGCAGGAGCAGTAGGCTGGTGGATTACATTTGGTTGGCATGCCAGGAAACACTCAACTGGAATTAAGATGAGACTATAGATTCTCAAACCTTCTTCCTCTAGCAAGGCTGCATCTTCTAAAAGTCCCGTAGTCTTCCAAAATGGCACCACTGACTTGGGACCAGATATTCAAAAATCTGAGCCTAGGAAGGATGTTTTTCACTGAAACCATTACAGATCCCAAGCACTCTTCCTTCACTCTGCGGATGTCTGGGTTTGTGAGCTTCCTGAAATGCCAAGTTGGGTTAATTTCTGCTAGTGTCAACCTTATACTGCTCTGGGGGCATGTGGGCTCAGAAAGGTTAACACAGAACAAACAAACCCTTCACAGCGTAAGAAAAAACCTGGTAATAGCAAGTGTGTGCTGATTCTTTTCTACACTATGGAGTACAAGAGTTCCTTTATAATGTGGAGTATAAAACTGCCACTCATCACATCCTGCAGTCTTACTTGAAGGACTACCCAGCATTCTCTTCTGAATTACTATTTCATTCTGTCTGAGCTTACATCCTGGCCCCTCCCTTCATTATCTTTGCTAGTAGACATTGACTATGTACTGTCTTGAACAAAGGTCTTTCCATTGATAACTCAGTTTCTAGATGGGCACATTGCAGAACTGATCTGTAACTCTTTCATTTTACCCCAAATGTCTCTGTACCTGTCCCCTGCTTTTCACTCTGTGTTTCTTGTCACCTTGAGGCCTTCTGAGGTGTGTGGAGCTTTTGAAAGCACCACAATCTGTGCATTGAAGCTTAAAAGTGATACTTCCTGTGCACATATATATTTTTTCTCTGTAGTGTGCACTAGCTGTGATATATAACCGTTTAGGACCTCCCAGAGTAGCTCTAGACAGTGTTCCTGTTACATGCTCACGAAATCAACCTGATGGACTTGTTGGTATTTTAGTGATGGTAGGTTTGGTAACTGTGTATGTGAGGATAGTTTGCAGTTTTCTTGGGTAGTCTTCAGTGAATTATGATGTTAGAAATAACATAAGTCTTAGGAATGTAAGTTGGGAGTTTTGCTTTCTGTGAAGTTCTTAGAAGTATTTTTCAGAGTTTGTAGTATTTCTTTCTTAACTCTTTTTGCACTCGCTTTGCAATGGAAAGATATTGAAATCACAAAACGTTTTACTTACAGCTCCCATTTATGTAATAGTCAGATGTATGCTTTGATGGTTTCTACTATGTTTTTGAAGGAAGTGTTTATCTCATCCAGCTGTCTGATTCCTGAGCATGGTACCTTTTGTCGCGAGCACATCCCAGGTACTCTCCGGTGGTCAGTCGGAGACAATGGACAACAAGACTCAGACACTCAATGGCGGTTCAATAACCTTTTACTGATGCATATAATAGTCAGAATACACAATCCACATCAAACACATTAATCATATACTAATATAATCATACGACCTGTCCACCGATCGTGTCCGCGTCCTGTCAGTCCGCACCCGTCGAGGAGATGCAGCCGGGCCTCAGTCGCTGGTTCGGGCAGCAATTGCTCGGAACCTTGTTCCTCCTCGTGCCTAGGATATGGGATCTGGTCCTTCAGCGTCTTGGGAGTCTCGACCAGGATCGGAGGGAGTCTTGACCACGAAGTTTCCTCTTTTACCTCAGAGTCTCCGAGTGTTCGCCTCTGAGGATCGGATGGAGCACCTTCACTTCTGTTACTCTGGAGTCTCCGAGTGTTCGCCTCCAGAGATGAGTCGTGAAGCTCGGGTCAAGCTTGGTGGCTTTGGGTCTGCTTTCACTTTATATACTATATAGTTACTAGGTGACCTCACCCTAGTAACTAGGTGAGGTAATCCTCTCTCCCTATCTATCTCTACCTTTCACTCTGTTACTCCTGATAGTCAGGGTGTAACCAGGTGGAGTGTTCAGAGGTTGTCCTCTACTTATCTCTGCTCCACCCTAACTTCCTAATCACACTTGCACACTTCTATCTATGTCACTGCACACATTAAATGATGTCATTCAGGCTTAGCCTAACTTCTCCAAAGGACTTTCATTTTATGCTCTTTACACCTTTGAGTACTCTAGCGTTTGAAGTATTATTCTTGGGTAGGTGTCGCGCGCCACCTCGTCCGCAAGGAAGACACGACACCCAGGCTCTTCTTTCAGCAGTTTTATTCAGGAACCTTGAATTCTGACTTCTAACTTACTTACTTATGACGGGGACTGACTGACTTGCTACATGTTCTCTCTCATTCCTTCTCCTTCTGACCACGGGGAAACCCGCCCGCAGCCTAAATAGCCTCTGGGCAACCAACCCCAGTACACCACTTGGACACTACCTATAGAAGCAAGCCAGATCCTCAGCCTTAGCCATATATGGAGTTGTTTACCACAGAGAGCACTCACCATTGGAAAGGTGGAGGTGTGGCTACCCACAGCTCTCCACAGGTAGGCAGAGCTTCTCAGCTTGATCAGGACCTTTGCTTGACCTATCAGGCCATGCAGGTCCCAATCCCATACTTCTCTAAAGTGTGTGGAACTGGTTTTCTCTTCTACCTAGATGTGGCCTTAGGTGTCTCTAAATCTGGATGCTGAGACCAGCCACCTAGTGACCCATGGGGTTGACCTTCAAGCTGCACTCCTGGTGGCAGCCTAGCTTTATTTAAAAACAAAACATGGTAGGTGGTGCTTGAGGATTGCCATGTGACATTATCCTCTGTCCTGTACTTGTGTGTATGCACACACACACACACACACACACACAACACATACACAATACACACACACAGAGTTTTCCTGTCTGTTTCCAAGATCACTCAGCACCTGGAAGAATTCAGTGACTTTTGCAGATGATGAGGAGGAACATTCTCAGAGATGATGAGGACCGACCTTTCACAGAAGACTCCATTGCAGAGACTGGAAAGAGGCCGTCAGACTGACAGCAATGTTCTGTGTAATGAAATATTAAGTTATTCTCTCTAGACTTGTTGATGTTTGAGTCCCACTGCACATTTTGGTGTAAACAGGAAAAGATTTTAAACCTTAACATAATGTTACATCAAAATGACACTTTCTAATTCCATTCTTGCCTGAGTTTTCCACATCCAACTCCTGCACCCGACAGTCATATTATCCCTCCACTTAGGGATGACATCACATCTGTTCTGCTGGCAGGGGCTTCAGAGGCACAGCCAGAGAGCCAGGCCATCTGTTATAGGGACAACAGCCCAGGGCTCTGGTGCCATTCAAAACTGAACATCCTGGAAAAAAAAATGCCCTAGAAATAACCCATAAATAGTTTCCAACAGTGCTGAAGTCACGTGAGAACAAGAATGTTTCAAGTCCCAAATGTACAAACGATGCCCACTCTGGCTTTGCAGCATGCTCCTTCTTGACTCTCTTTGAAAGTCAGCATAGTGTTAGCATTGTTTCTTTCCAGAGAAAGGGATGCATCCAGACGTGGACATATGGGGTGACTGTGCCTCTGGTCCATGAATTCATCCTCCTAAAGTCTAAAAACTTGAAAGCTAAAGTCTTGGCATCCTTTCAGCTAGACTCTGAGGCAGCAGCCTAAGTGGATCTTAATTTGAATGCAAGGATATAAATCAAATGGAGAAGACTCTATGCATATTATAAATGATTGGGAACAGTGCATAGGAAGCTGCCTGTGTTGTCCACTGAAAGCCTGCTGAGGTATCAGAATGAAGCACTCTGTCTCTCTATGTTCAGTGTTTAGGTGCCCTCTTTCCATGGAGGAGAAAACACATTCTCCATATGCATGCCTTACCAGGTAGAAGCTAGCAGTCACACAGGCAGACCACTGCTTCTCTATCACAATGATACCACTGTTCTAGTGTTGCCCTGTCTGCAGTTTTAATAGCCACTTCCAACCTTATTCCTTCCCATAATTCTTTGCTAATTTAATAGCTAAAACTGATTGTGTTTAAGATGAAACTTGTCTCTTCCATTTTTCAGACCCTTACATAAGCCTGGGCATGTGGGGGAGGACATTGGCCATCATTCTTCCTAGCATAGGCATACCCCAAGTTCCTTACATTCTCCCTCTTAAATTTTTCAAGTCCTTCTTCCCTCCTTCCTCCTCCCATATTCCACTCTCTTTTTTTGACTAGAATTAAAATGCTGTCATAATAAAAGCTTGCCACAACCTACATCAGAAAAGCAAAACATTTTTACAACATTAATTTGGGAGTTAATTCCTTTCTCTCTTTATTTTTACTCTTACTTTTTCATTTCTTTTTTTACTTTTCTTTAATATTTATTTTTTCACTAGCTTATATTATTACCTAAATGTTTTATTGTGACAATGCAATGTGTGTATATAGTTGATCTTTCTCTTGGGCCATGCTGTCTTCTACATAAATGCCTTCTGGTCTTCATAATTCTTTAATATGCCCTTGACACTCTGGTTAAACCATTATTTTTTAATTAAAATATAATTATAGCATTAATTTATTCATAAAGACAGCATCCTCAAATTGCATAGCTTAAATAAAAAACCAAGTTGCTATTGAAATTCTACCCTATATTGCTTTTTTACTATACACTTTCTTAGGGAATTCCTTCCAGTTCACCATGTATTTGTTACTGGGCTATATTATTACTCTGCTTGGCATAATATTTTACATTTTTCTTTTTGGACAATATCTAATTCTTCTTTCAAGTTCACATTTTAACATCACTTCTTTGAATGACATGGGAAATGTTTTTTGTGCAGGAGTCTGTTTGGGGGCCCCTTTTGTGATCAATACCTGGAAAAGATTCCCAGAGAAGAATTTAATATGATATGACTGTAGCAAAATGCTCATCTCATTCCAGAGGCACCACCAAAGCCAGGATAGCTTTGTGACTTTGAAGATGCATCTCACTTGTAAGAAGTAAGCTTGGCCTGTATCTCCCAGAGTCCAGGTGCCACCAGAGAAAGGATGTGCTTTGACAAGGTATTCCCTTTGTCTATGGTGTTAGGGATCAAACCCAGAGTCTTCTGCAATCCAAGCAAGTTATCTGTTCATCAAGCATATTTCTGATCAACATGTCACCTTTCAGAGGTTGATGTTCAGCGGCTACTTTCCCAGATTCAGTCATGAGGGAGTTCCAGGGCTCACACGACCTTCATGGCACTTATTCCCTCTGTCTCTGTCTCTTTTTAAGATCTCTGATAAGCTGACTCAGTCCTGTTTTATTTCTCCCTACTTGTCTGGAAATAGACATTCTCTAATTTAATGGTTACTCGTTCATTTTAAGCATGTTTACTTCAAAATTTTTTACATATATACACTATTCATATGATATTCTGTGATATTTAAGGACATTTTATAGAAGAATATGTTGTATATTGAACTTTTCTCCTCATATCTTGTTACCGTTCCTTTATTCTATTTTCTCTCTTGTTAATTTCACTTGTTCTTTTGTCCATACATAGGCATGTATGTATTGTATATATGTATGTATGTACACACATAACTTCATTTTTCTTAGTAGCTCAATAAGATTTCACTGTGTGGGGGGAGGAGTATATTTTTTTATTTGTTCTCTGTTGTTGGGCACTTAGTTTTCATAATTTAGTTATTGTGAATAGTGCTGTAATAAATATTGATGTGCAAGGAGAGAGAGAGGGAGAGAGAGAGAGAGAGAGAGAGAGAGGGAGAGAGAGAGAGAGAAAGGGTAATCCCCACTTCTACATCTTAACTGTCCAAGACATCTCAGATCCTAATTCCCTCCAAGCTCCTCTGACCTCAGATAGTTTTGAACTGTGTTTTTCAACAGCTCTCAGTCCATACTTGCTTTCTTCTTGCTAGTTGGAGAGATTTTCCATTATGCTTCCCATTCATAATTCACATGCTCTCCCTGTTTCTCACTCCTTTTGAGAGTTTGTACTTTTTCTTTTTAAAAGTATCTTTAAAATTGTTTTATTTATTTACTGGGGTGTGTGTGCAAGGGCGCAGGTATAGTGGCCAGAGGGCTACCTGCTGATCATCACTGTGACTCTTTCCTTTGACCACGTGGGTCCTGTGGATTGAGCTTAGGTCCTCAGGCCTGCTGCTGGTCAGTGCCTTTAGCCACTGAGCCATCTCAGGAGCCTCGGGTCCCTTTCCCTCCGGGTGTCCTCTTGAGTGGTTCTCTTGGGAAGGACTTACTCCATGCAGATTGTCTTTATCTGAATTCTCTTGTTTGCTTCACTCTTGATCTACTGCTGAGTTATTGGAACCATCAGATTTTTAATGATGATTTTCTGCATGTGACTAACTAACTCACTTATCCTGATTTTTGTTGTTTTGGAGGTGTTTGTGGCTAATACCAGTTCCTCATGAGGGTCTCAAGTGGGACCTCAAGTCATGACATCCCACATTGCTAAGAAAGAAACTCTTCAGTTATGGAGTAGACTTCTGGGTTATTACAGTTTATTCTCAATCAAATTATTTTCTCTACCAGAAGAAGAAAGTATAGAAGGAAACAAGTGGAGAAAAATTCTTATTCATGCTCACAAAAATCCGCACTGAAGCAACTTAGCCAAAGTCTCTACTTTGGCTATTTACCCTAACCTTTATTATTGTAGAAAGCAAACTATTTCACCCCTGCCCCCATTACTGATGCCTCTACCAGCTCTTGAGGCAGTACTAGAATTAGTCATTTTCATTGTTATTTGGCAGAGAATTGGCTCATTCTGCTAGGACTGCAGAAGGAGTGGGAGCTGAACCCCATCAAGTGAAACAAAGCTTAGGCTTCAGGCGAAAATGAATTCCTAACAGCTAGGATCTGGACCAGCTCCTCAAATGAAGCAAACTGTTTCATTCAACTCAGAAGATTTCCTTAGAAGCCATTGTAATCGGGGTATCTCATTATGTCTGTGGAGAGGAGGCAGAAGTGCTTTCTCTGATAATGTGCAACGGTGGCCAGACGACCACCAGAACAATGAATATCACTTTTGACTTACTCTGAGTTGATGTTGTCTACACATTCTCTTATATTTTTGGTTGTGAGCCTAGCCTTTAACTGCTGAGCCATCTCTCCAGCCCTGTCTACACATTCCATGGTTAACAACTATGGATATTTACTGATGCTGTAACATACAGAATCTACCTATAATACCTACCTTCTATTTACAAAAAGCATCTGTGATCACTTATGCAAGATGAAACATTGTTCCAAAATTATGAATAAAAATGAGGGTCAATTAGTGTAAGAATGAATAAATACATATATCTCAGAGCTTGATTTGCATGTAGGGTAACATACAGTTATTTTCAACTTTAGAGGTTTTGAATTAATATCTTCTATGGGTTTCTCTCCTCAGCCCCTGCCTCCCATACAACTTAAATATTCAACACTCTCTAAGATGCTATGCTAGAAACACAAACTTACCTAGGGATTTGCAATAAAATAAAAAAGAGAGTTTATGCTCAGGTTTGGTAGGTAACCTCCATCAAGGCTAAGAAATTATTAAGAGAGCTAGAGAGAAGTTAAATCATCCACTGTACTTGTAGAGGACTAAAGTATCTTTTTCCAGCACCCATATGGTAGCTCAGAATCATCTGTAACTCCAGGTCCAGGGGATCTGAGGCCACTTTTGATCTCAGTGCTCAACATGCATACATGTAGCACACAGACCTAAATCTAGGTGAAACACACATAGAAATAAAATAGCAAATCTCTCTCTCTTTTTTTTTTTTTAAAGAAAGCAATCATTAGGGAAAAAAATCTATAGCAATAGCAAATCACAATTTCCTGACAACAAAACAAATGCTATCCTGTGAATTAAAAAACAAAACAAAACAAAACTTTATGCTAATATTAAAATGAAAGTTTTTGGAAGCCCTGCAAATTTTGAGTAAATATCATTGGATTTCAGATAAGAATGTCACCCTGGCTGAACAGCATCTAGCTCTGTAGGTTCTGGTATAACACAGACAATAAGCAGAATGATTCTTTCAGCCATTACCCCCTAAATATTCCACTTCAGAAAGGTATTACATTACAAAATGTGGTATTGGTTTGGTTATCCTGGCATGAAGAGCTCTGGGTTTGCTCCTCAGTATAACATGGTGGCACACCTATAACCTCAGAATTTGGGAACACCAAGAATTCAAGGCTATCTTTAGCTACTTTGCGATTTTGAGCCCACCTTGGGCCATGAGAGATCCTGTCACTAAAAGGTAGTTTGGGGGGAGGATGGCTAAAATATCAAATACTTGGCTTCTAGACATATTTTTCTTTATTTTACACTCCTTTTCAAGCTTCTCTTCCTCTCTGTGGCACTCACATGGGCATCATAGCTTACACATTACTGAGCTTTCTCTTTACCTAGGCTGTCTTTAGAAAGTGTCACTAATATTTCTTTATGAAAACTTCATGTGCCATGGATTAGCTCATTGCAACATCTCTTGCTCAAATGAAGTCCAGGAGTCTTAGTTATCTTTCTATTACTGTGTTAAAACACTATGACCAAGGCAACTTATGAAAGAAAGTATTTAAATTTGAAGCTTACCATTTCAGAGAGCAAGAGTCTAACCATGGAGCAAATGTATGGTGGTAGCAATAACAAGTGGATTAGCAAGTTGGAAACAAAAAGTGAAACACTGGAATTAGACAAGTGGCTTTTGAAACTTCAAAGTTTTCTCTGAAACTTTGAAACAGTTCTTACAGTGAGGCCACACCTCCTAATCCTTCCCAAACAGTTCTACCAACTGGGGCTCAGGCAGTCACACATACGAGCTCACGGGAGCCAATCACATTCAAACCATCACACCAAGTGCAACTTGGTGCCTTGATTAAAGGGACCTGTGTTATGAGGCTGCTTCTCCACTCTCTGGTTCAAGATTATAAATATAAGGTGATTGGAATTAGAATTCTCCAACTGCAAAAAGTGAGGGTGTGAAAGTGACATCTGTTTGAGCATCAATATACTTCAAATTTTGGATTTCAATCATTTTTTAAGCAAGTCTTCCTTATGCTGGACTTTGTGACCTTCAGTTGATCGTGCAGTTCCAGGGGGAAGAATGGACACACGCTGTGATTTAAAATATTGTGAGCTGGGGATGGCAAAAAGATTCAAAACTTAGGGTGTCTCAGCTATTCTCTCTCTCTCTCTCTCTCTCTCTCTCTCTCTCTCTCTCTCTCTCTCTCTCCATTCCCCACCCCCCTTTTCTCTGGTCTTGGACTTATTCTGTAGGAATTTTTCCTACCTGTTCTTCAAAGTGTCTCTCTTGAGGAACCTTTTCAGTGGCCCTTGCACAGACTCTCAACTCTCTCTACTCACACCTCTAACAGTCCAAACACTCAATAACCTAAGTCTTGACACTACCCTCTGTTGTAAGCCTTCTGTATTAGTCATTCATCTCATTGCTGTGACAAAATACATGACAAAGGCAATTGAAGGCAGGATGGGTTTAATGTGACTCACAATTCTAGGGTACAGTCTGTTGTGGTCTGTGTAGGGACAGGATGTCTGTGGCAGCGTCATCACAGCAGCGGGAGTTTGAGGCACCTGATCACACTACAGCCAGACAAGAGGCATGGAGAAGTGACTGTTGCTGTTCAGCTCACTCTTCTTTTCATTCAGTCCAGGACCCCAGCCTATGGGACAGCACCATCCTCAGTGAGAGTGTTCTGCCAATCTGAGTGATGCAGTCTAGAAATTCCTCATAGATTTGCCCATCTCTACAGTCCCAACATCACAAAGGTCAGTTTCTGTGCTATAAATGGTCAGGTGGTGCTCATTTGTGTGCATGCGTGTGTGTGTGTGTGTGTGTGTGTGTGTGTGTGTGTGTGTGTGTGTGTAGGCTAGAAATCAACCTTGGATGCTGTTCCTCAGTAGCCTCCCACCTTATTTGTAAAGTCAGGGTCTTTTTTATAGCCTATAGCTGGATGAGGCTAGTGAAGCCTGTCTGGCCAGTGAGCTCCTAGGATCCTCCCGTCTCTGCTAAGCGCCAGGATTACAAGTGCATGCACCACCATGCCTGGCTTTTTTTACATAGGTTCTGGAGATTAAGTTCAGTTCTCCTGCTCATCTAGCAAGCACTTTTCTGACAGCTATCCCCCCAGGCCCAGGCAATGCCCATTTTTAAGAGGATTTAGCATGAAGCTTTCTGGGGTTTCCTCTCAGCCTGAACATGTCTTGGGCATAGGTTGAGATGGCATTTCCAGCTTTAGGTCGCCTAGAGGAGCTTTTCTGTTTTGTTAAACGCATTGTGAATTCACCACGGACTGTCTACTCACATTCCAGGAAAGCTCTCTATGGCCTTGCTCCTACGGAATCTAGGCTGCCTTTACAATGGCTCCCTTGTCATCCTGAGACACTGGTGGCCACAGACAGCACAGCATGGCCATGCTTCAGAAGCCTAAATCTTTTCACAGCATACTTTGGAATAATTTAATGCTAAATCATGTTTGGTTTTCAATGGTTGCCATAGAAATTGACTGAATTTGGGCAATTTATATTGAGATCTCTGACAGGTGAACCAAACCAGACTAAATAATTAACAATACAGTGAAAATACTTGAGTAGAGAGGTAATAATTCTAGTGCTTGAGAGTTAATGCAGGTGGGGTGGGCGGAGCTTCTAAGATACTCCAGCTTCTGTTCTGGCCTGTGTCAGGGGCCTCCCAAGGAGAGAGAGCATATTCAATCCCTTTTCCTTTTATGTGTGGCTGCTGAAGATGTTCCCTTTTCATATCAGCCATGCCATTAGAGAGCAAAGTGAGATGCTGTTTTCTCATTAGCTGTGCACATTCTCTCAGTGGCAGCAAGTTTATGTTCTACTTAAAGACATATCAGTGAGATGATGCTTAAAATCCCCGTGTTAAATGCAGACTCTAGATTAAATTGAAAGATGCCTTAAGAAAACACATTAAAGATGCAGGTTAAGTTTAATTGGTAACTTGAATTAATCTAGAAAATAAAGCAAAGCTTATGAGTAGGAACTCCAAGGTTAAGCACAGAACAACAGTGTAGACCAGTTACTGATTCATTACACCTCATTGACTTGGCTTTAAACAATGGTTTTGAAATGCAGAGTCACAAAAGCAGAGCTGAGAAATTACCTAGCACTTCAGTTGCTCCTCCACTCAACTCCAGAGTTTATGTAGTGCTGCTAATCAAACCTGGTCTTCATCCTCCTAGGCAGGCACTCTGCCGATAGAGATTCTTTGTGAGCAGAAACTCTGTGGCTTCTGCGAGTGGACATAGGTATCAGATAAAGGGAACAGGTGCTAGGTGGATCAGCTAACTGACGTTTTACTTCTGTTAGGGACATAGACCAACAAAGGTTCTAGATAAAAAGTGTGGAATCTTCTCTCTCTCTCTCTCTCTCTCTCTCTCTCTCTCTCTCTCTCTCTCTCTCTCTCTTTCTCATGTGTGTGTGTCTCTGTGTGTGTGTAGGTCAGAGGTCATTTTCAGGTTCTATCCACCATTTTTTTTTTTTTTTTTGAGACAGGCTTTCCCACTAGTTGGGACTCACTGATTAGGCTGGAATGGTTGGCCCGTGAGCCTAGTGATCCTCTGTCTCTTTGTCCCAGTTCTGGGATTATAAGAGCACACCAACACAATTGCTTTGTTACATGGGTTCCAGGCATTGAACTTGTGCTCAGATCCTTCACTGTCTAAGCTATGCATGGTCTTAGTCAGGGTTTCCATTGCTAGGAAGGGACATCATGACCTCGGCAGCTCTTATAAAGAGAAATGTTTAACTGGAGTGGCTGGTTTGCAGTTTCAGAGATTTGGTTCATTATCATCATGATGGGAAGCAAAGCAGCATGCAGGCATATCTGGTACTGGAGAAGGTCCCTACATCTTGGCCTGCAGACAACGGGAAGTGGTCTGTGACACTGGGCTTGGTTTGAACATGAGTGTGACCTCAAAGCTCATCTCCACAGTGATGCTCTTCCTCTAACAAGGCCACACCTACTCCAACAGGTCATGACTCTTAATAATGACACTTCTTTGGGGGCCATTTTCTTTCAAATCACCACAGTACCCAGCCCAGAAAGTGGAAGTCTTCTTACTTCACTTCAAAAACATAGTTAACTACTTTCTGTACATCCTTAAAGAAAGAAAAAATGATATTTATGTATAAAATCTGTATATATAATATCATTTTTTACATTGTTAAATGCAATTATACCATTTACATTCACTGTACCTTGATTTTTTGGCTATCAAATTAATAAATCAACACATATACACATCATCCTATTTCATGATATTAGTGCTTTATTTTATATTTTATGAAATTACTATTTTATTCAATAAATTTTATACTTATAGATATGTCTATAAAAAAAAAGTCTGGCAAGGAAGGCAGAGATGTTCTTTTTCACAATCATGTGTCCAATACCTCAAGTGTTCAGGGGCCCCTCAGAACACTAGCTTATTTCAGCCACATTGGAGTGTTAGTAGCACTGAATTAATCTGGCTGTCTGAGGGTGGGAACAACAGAAAGGGAGGTTTGAACACCTGTGACCATATTGCCATCTCCCTGGATGAACACGGCAATGGTGGGTGAGTACTTCATTTGCATGGTTTTGCAGGGCAGAGAAGCATGTGTCTGTGCAGAGGCTTAGGTTCTCCCGAGGCTGCAAGTCTACTGACGGTGCTGCTGACTTCCCTACTGGAGAGGACGGTGGCACAGACAGTGACAAGAAGCAGCACACAGCTGGTGGCTGCAGGGTGGCCATCTGTCCAGTGAAGTGCTACCAGGCAGAAAGAACAGCAGACCCTCACATCCACTTCTCCTTTAGAAAAAAGGGTTGGGCAAAATGTTCAATGACCCAGGAGTCACCTGACTTCACTGTCACATGTCTGGGAATGCTGACAGAACCCAGTGCACCCCAGATGCCTTGGGGTCACTAAGAACAAGAGAATGGCAGAATGCAGGTTAACTTCAGAAAGCCAAACAGCGAATCAAGAGAGCAGAGAGCCAGGTGAGAAGATGAGGTGGAAGTACCCCTGTCTGAGGATGGTACGATCTCATGTGTAAAAAACCCAACCCAGCCCTGAAAAAAGTCATTTCATCTATGAAGCTCAGTGAAATTGGATAAAAACAAAATGAAGATTTGAAAGCAACAGTGTTTGTACACCCAGACTAAACAGAAAATCAGAAAAACAAGAGTATCCGCAGTACTACCCTAACCAGGAAAACACTAGAGCTAAAGAGGTGAAATAATTTTGCTCTAAAAACTATAAAACAACAATAAATTAGTAAAGAAAAACAATAAAAGAACAAACTTTAATAAGCTAGGAAGGCTTAATTTTATTAAAATGCCCATGTTACTCAATGTTACCTTAGAGGTAATCTAAAACCATATTAAAATTCTCCTGACACTTAGGATAAAAATAGAACAATGGCTGGGGAGGTGGCTCAGTCTGTAGAGTATTGTACAAGCCTGAGGACCTGAGTTTAATCCCTAGAAGTCACATGAAAAGCTGGGAACCATGGTGTGTATTTCAATCCCATTGCTGAGGAGGTACCAGAAACAGATGGAACCCTGGGAACCAGTGGGCAGTCAGCTTAGCTTAGCTGGAGTATCAATAGACAAGACAGATGCTGCCTGCAGAGTGAGACCTGAGCTTGTCCCCTGGTCTTCACAGGCAGGCACAGACATGTGCACATGCAGTTACATGTTAACATGAACCCAAGTGTCCACACACACAAGGGGTGGCAGTGGGGAGCGGAAGAGAAGGAACAGAGAGATCTAGAGTTACTACAGGGCCCCAAAAGACCTTATCTTCAGCAAAAAGAAACGGCAGTGTACTTCCTGATTTCAAAATGTATGAATACACCCCAAGGAATGGAAATTGAGACACCGAAAGAGCCACTGTTGATGATATAGTGTACAGGAACTGAATCCATCTGAATGTCCACTGGAGGATGACTGGATGAAGAAGGTTCAGGGCATACAAAGCCCAAAGCCTTTCAGAAGTAGACCAATGTGGGTAACCTTGGGAGCAGTGCTCCAAGCAAAATAAGGCAGCCTGCAGAATGTCTGCAACTTGAATCCACATTTAGGAAGCCCCTGATGTCAGCATACCCAGAATCAGAGTGGAGTGTTACTTTCCAGGAGCTAAAGAAAGAGATGGGCATAAAAGTTCAGTTATGCAAAGAGAATGTTCTAGAGATCTTCTTGCCACTATATCCAGAGGCTGGGTTTATAGGTATATCCGACTAAGATACATTCCAACACTGGGCTTCCTTCAGGTGCATGTACTTGAGTTTGTGTGTGTGTGTGTGTGTGTGTGTGTGTCTGAAGTAGAAATACATATCTTAACGTTTTCCTAGATTTGACTCTTCAAGTATCAAGTTTATTAATTTCAGCAAAATACTGGAGACTTTGCACTTCCAATCAAGGTTTACCAACATGATTGTTGTGTGACAGTTAGGGAACACTGAACACAAGTCTATTCACATTAGAAAGGGCACAGAGCACAGAGAAAATAAATGCTTCCCCCTCAGCACAGCCTAGTGAGCCAGCAACTTTACTGAGGAAGACAGAAGACTCAGAAACAGCAGCACCCTGGGAAGTCCAGCCTGTGTGTGTCCACTCATGGAAGCTGTATCCTTGGGACATTGTTTACTCTGCAGTATTGGAAGACTCTTCCTCTCTCCTAGAAAAAATGCTTTGTCAGAGGAGGCCGCTCCTCAACAACACTGCACAAAACAACAAACAAGCAAGTTTGTGAAGTGCATAATAAAGTTTTAAATTTTTCAGTTTACTTCGATAATCATAGCTAGGTGAACGCCCAGTAGGGAGATTTGCTTATAAGAGCACAAGAAGTCATACACAGCAATGGGCAGGAAGCTGAATGATCTTACTGCCTTTGCTTTTTGTCCAATACTTACAGAAAGAAAAGATATTGTGAAGTAATAAAAGAAAGTAGAAATGGGTTATAATTCTCAAGAAACTCACAATTTTCTGCTGGGTAGTCAAATCAGTTTCAGAAAATGCCAGAAAAGACCCTGAAGTCCACCTAATTGTCAAATAATTAATAGTGCAGGCAAATAGGCAAGAATTGGGTCGAGAGACAGGGCCAAGACAGGGAACCTTACTGACAGGGAGCTGAGAGCCTCTGGACCCTGCTCAGCAGCAGAGGCAGGCAGGACATCTCCGGAGTAGAAGAAGCACACTTAGTCTGAGGGACACTCTTATCCACAGACAAATCTTTCAGAAGTCAGGTACTTAAAAAAACTCACACTGCTGCATCTAGCACTCAGTTCTTTGTTGATGGTGATTGTGGTTTGGTTTGTTTATTTTCAGTCATGCCTATACCCAAGTATGTGCAAGTGTGTGTGTGTGTGTGTTTGTGTGTGTGTTTGTGTCTGTCTGTCTGTTTGTTTGAAGGGATTGCTTTTCTTATTTTTTTCCATATGTCTCTCCCTCCATCCCTTCTATCCCTCCCTCTTTCTGTTTTTTTATCTCTTTCTTTCTTTAAAATATCACATTACAAAATGGCTTTGTAGATGCGCACCAGGAGAATTTCATGGGAGCAAGCATCACCCGTCTGTCACAGTGCTTCATGATGTTACTCTGTATTCTGCTGTGTATTTCCTTTCATCATCTGTTTTTTGTCATAAGATTATTTGCCAGCAGTGATACCAAACATGTACCCTAACTCAATACCAAACTGTGCCCTAAGGCATAGTAAGCTCAAGGACAACCTGAAATACAGTCATGTAATAAGGTACCAAACACTGAGGATCTGTATTTGTCCCAGTAACCATCACTGTAGCCAGAGAAGCATGAATCTGGAAACTGGAGAGATGATTCCATAGTTAAGAACACACACTACTTACTCTTCCAAAAGACTAGAGGTCAGGTACCAGCACACATGTTGGATAGCTCATAACTACCTGTTACTCCAACTCCAGAATATCCAAACCCTCTCTTTCAGCATGGGCAGGCACCCCCCCACACACCATTACAAAATATAAAATACATATTACAAGCTTGCAAAGGAAGGGCTATGATACACTCCTGGCTTCTGCAGGGCCTGAATAAAACGTTTTTATTTATTTTTTAATTGGAGTCAACTAGCCACCAACAACACAAAAAGGTGAGCAAGCTGACATGAGCTTGCTGCAGGCACTGAACAGAATGAGTCCCTCTATTCTTCAACATAATTCTTTCCCAGCAGGGAAGGAAATGAAACTCTATCCCCTGGGGAGGAGGGGCATCCTGGAAAAGATATGAATTCTGCAGACTGCCAGCCATGGACTGTATGTCTGCTTAACATTCATGTGAAGGAGTGGAGTGTATGCAGAACTGTCCTTTACACTAGGGCATTCTAGACATCCCCAGGAAAAGCATTTTTGTTATTGTTAGGGCTGTGAGCTGACTGGCTCCTTTGTGATGGAATTGCCTTTTTCTTGAACAAATATCTGGTAGAAATAATGCAATGCTATTCATACAAGGATATCTAGAAGCTGTTTTCTTGAAAATAAACAGATGACCCTGTCACTTCAAGGAAGCCAAGTGGTAGTGTATGTTGTCTGTGACAAACTTTGAGCTTTTCAAGTGAAAATTGGAATTCTGAAAACTTGTATTCGCCACCACAATTTTAACAGCTTCCTAATATATCATGACTTTGCTGATAAGCTCTGTGGTGATAGTGATGAATGCAGTTTTCATATTGCACTAGAAAATGTGTTAACATTCGGCAGTTGTATACAGTGTATTAAACCACAGTACTGCAATGAAGTGACAATAAAGCTGTGTGAGCAAATGTCCTGTCAGAGATCATGGCCAATGTATTGTGATGGAACAGATATGGAAGATTACACAGTTGTGTTTCAAAATTCAATTTTGGTGCTAAGGGTGAAGCTCAGTTTGTAGAGAGTTTGTCTGATGTATGAAGCCATGGGTTTAATCTCCAGCAACACAAAACTAAAGAATCTACTGAGCATCTGCAATCTCAGAATTATTAACATGAGGAAGGAGGAGGATCAGAAGTCAGAGGTCAACTTCAGCTTTCTAGGGAGTTCAAGGCGAGTGTGGGGACATGAGGTTTGTCTCAAAAAGTTTTTTTCCAACATTTATAATTATTATCAGAGGATATTCTTTTATATGTATCTACAAATGGTTCTAATGCACTCCAGTCAGCCACAGCAGAAACACAAAGACCTGTAATAAGAAGTTTCTAGCCTGGCCTAGACCCAAGGTCCAGACCCACAGTCTCTTAGTCCCAAAGAATTAAACAGAAGCTTTTATTCATTACAAGATGATCGGCCTATGGCTCAGACTCATTACTTGCTAGCTCTTGCATCTTAACTCAATGCATTTCTACTAATGTATGTTTTGTCATGTGGTTCATGGCTTACCTGTACTTTTATGTGTCAGCTTACAGCTTCTCTATCTGATTCCACCATCCTTCTTCTTTATCTATGCTCAGATTTTTTTGCCTGCCTATAAGCTGGCTTGCCATAGGCCAAAACAATTCCTTTATTATCCAATGGTAATTCACACTGTACAGAAAGACATCCCACATCAAAGACCACTCACTTCTCTACTTTTTTCTTTTAAAAAAAGTAAGCAGTTATTTTGTAGACATTATGTAGCCTGTATTAATGTTTATCATGGAAGTTGGTCATTGATGTTTCTAAACAAATTAATAGAATGAATAGGACATTGTCCATGTTTACTTCCAAATGGTGATTACCAATAGCTATAACTCACACTAGTGCAAGTTCTCTGTAGTCCTTAGACCTGTATAAAACTGCTGAAAGTTCAGAAGTCTGTAAATACTGGAAAACACTATACTAAGGGCCAGAAAGCAAGTTTAGGGGAGGAGATAAAAGTCACCTTGTGGACCTGAAGTGGACATTGTTAAATTAGGGTAAAGACAGCAGCACTTGAGTAAGTTTATAAAGGGGATATGGAGCGGGCACATGCCCATCACCCTGCACTCAGGATGTCCTAGTAGGGAGATTTCAATATTCTTGATCTTTCTGTGCACATTTGAGTACAAATTTGCAGGTATCTGAGGTCATAGTTTGTGGAGGTCAGAGAACAGCCTTGGGTTAGGTTCTGATCCATTTTATTTGAATGGGTTTTTTTTTTTTTTTTTTTTTGCTGCTTCTAGCCGCCACATACACCAGGCTAGCTTACCTGGGAGCTTCTGGTCTCCGGTCCTCACTTTCCATCTTCCCTGAACAGTGCTGAGATTCCAAACTCATGGCTATGTCAGCAGCTTGCACAGAGCTTTCCAGAATCAGAATTCAGGAACTGCCAGATTCCTTGATCACTAAACCATGCCTCCTGTCTATGGACCATGATTTTGATGCCAGTCTTGGCTAAAGAGAGAGATTCCATCTCAATCAATTCCTTATCTCCAAGAAATAAAGGGAAAGAGGCAGTGGCCTCAATTGGATGAAAAGTTGGGGCATGAGAAAAGAGAGGAGAGGAGGGGGGGTGCTGGGTAAATGTCTGAATGCACTTATTATATAAAGTCAGCATTCCTATGCATTTATAATAAAAATCATATACACATATAATATGTCTAGACATGAGGCTGTGGCTGCTCTGTGCCTTGTGGAATTATAATAAGTAAGCTTGTCGAGGAGGGTCAGAGCCTTCTTCTTCCCTCCTCTAGCATAATGTGCAAAGTTGAGTTAGTTTCTGGGGGACTATAAACTGGGGAAGGTGTTCCTCACTCTCCAATTGAACTCTATAACCTTGCTCACAAATCACCTTGTTTTATAGTTAGAAATAAAACTTTTATATTAAATATAAGTATGTATGCATATTATATGCATTGTGCATACATATGATTTGATTCCAAGACCACTTGCTCCCCTTGTTTCTTATTTTTCTTCTGAAAATTTATTTTAAATGCCAGCCTTTGACTTTCGTCTCAATCCTTTCTGTACTATACAAATGATGCAAAGAATGAATAGTTTGGCCAGCTGGAAGCATGTCTTGGTTGGTAAAGCATTGGCATACTGTTGAGGAAGCCCTGGGCTCAGCCTCCAGCACTTCATAGACCTGGGGTTATGGGTACACCTGAAACACCAGCACTTGAGGGTAGAGGCAGAAAGATCTGAAGTTTAGGTTCATCTCCAGTTAAACAGGAAGTTCAAGGCTTGTCTGGGCTACATGAGACTCTGTCTCAATAAAATAAATAAAAAATGATTTTGTAGTACACAAGGAAACTTTTCCAGCAGCAAATTAAGAAGGATTCCTGCTGTCAATAATTTTAGCTGTGGTTGGTAATATTCACTCTGTCTTTTTTCTTTTGTGTGTTTTATATTTTGTTTCCTTGGTATTGAAAGTGTCATTGTTTGATATTTTTGTTCAAGTAGTAAAAATAGATAATGGTAAAAATATGAATACAAAAGGCTTTTTACATGGAACTCCTAGGTTTTGGTAATCCAATAATGATCAATCAGTATTTCCAATCACTTTTCTCTGTGAGTTTTTCTTGTGGACCTACATTGGCTGCACACTGAGGTAAGGCTGAATGCCACACTCAAGGCCACGTTATTTCTCATAGCTTGTAGATCTCAGAGAAAGAAGGGCGAGACCAGTTGTTCCTGGAATGCTGGTGTTTACCTCAACCACGAGAAAGACAAGATGACAGCCCCTGGGTAGAAGTGACAAGGGGATGAAAGGGGGAAGAGACACTGAAAATGACTTTGTAGTGCTTTGGAGAGAAGATCTGGAGAGTTAGTTCTTTTAAAAACATCTATCATCTATCTATCTATCTATCACCTGTCTATATAGTAATAAGTTTCTGTATGTCCATCTATTATCTTTCTGTCATCTATCTTTTAACTATCTATCATCTATCTATCTACCATCTGTCATCTATCACCTACGTAGCAATGTTTTTGTATATCTATTTTTCATATTTCTATCATCTATCTTTTATCTATCTCTCTATCTTCTATCTATCACCTCTCTATATCTATCTGTCTACATTATCATCATTATTATTGTCAGAATATATCTATTAGTGTGTTTACTAGTGTATATGTAGTGTATGGGCATGTGTGTGTACCCAGGTACACACCTATAAATGTATACAGAGGCCTAAGTAGGACATTGGGTGTCTTTCTCTGTCATTTTTCTACCTTTTTCTTTTGAAACAGAATCTCTAACTGAACTTGGAGCTGGGCTAGTAGCAAACAAGCCCCAGGAATATTCGGGCCTCTGCCTCTCACAGTGCTGGGATTCCAAGTGTGCATATTATGTGCTGCTTTTTATTTGAATGCTGGACATCTACATTCAGGTCCTCAGGCCGGCACAGCAAGCACTCTCCTCACTGAGCCATCTCCCCAGGCCAGCAGTCAGATCTGATAATATTTTTATGGATGTGTAGATAGTTGCTAACTTCCTATTACTCAGCTTGAAATTTTATGTCAAAATATATTATTTCCAAAAAATTTTTTTGCATTTTAGACTTAATGCTAATTTTTCTTCCCATATGAAGTTGAGTTGAGTTGTTTTGAAATAAGAAACGCTAAAATGTTGGGTCCTGTTGTCAACAGACCAGTTCGTCTTTGGGGAGACAAAGGACTCTGGGTTTATAGAACTCTGTTCTACATAGTTTTATGTCAGCTTGACCCAAGCTATAGTCATATAAAAGGAGAGAACCTCAGTTGAAAATAATTTCTATATAAGATCAGGCTATAAGTAGAGAAGACTATAGGACATTTTCTTAATTAGTAATCTCAATGGGCAAAGGCCCATCCTATTGTGACACATCTAGACTGATAGTCTTGGGTTTCATAAAAAAGCAGGCTGAGCTAGTCATGGAGAGAAAGCCAGTTGGCAGCACTCCTCCATGATCTCTACATCAGTTCTTGTCTCCAGGTTTCTGCCATGCTTGAGTTCCTGTCCTGACTTCTTTGATGATGATATGAAAGTGTAATTTAAATTAACCCTTTCCTTCTCAAGTTGCTTTTGGTCTTGGTGTTTTATCACAGAAATAGTAACCCTAATTTAAACTGGTTTTTCTCTTTTGCATTAAAAAGAATGTCTGGGGCTGGGAAGTTAGTTCAGTCAATTAGGTACCTATTATTGAAGCATGAAAATTTAAGTTCTGTTAACTAGGATTCACTCAACAATGTTGGATATGTAGCTGGGTGGTGATAGAGCACACCTTTAATTCCAGCACTCAGGAGGCAGAGGCAGGCCTGTGAGTTCAAGACAGTCTGGTTTACAGAAGGAATTTCAGAACAGGCTGGGATATACAGAGAAACTGCCTCTTGAATCCCAACCCTCTCCAAAAGTATTGGGTGTATTAATATAGTTGTGATCCCAGCCCTGGGGAGGTAAGGACAGTTGGAACTCTGGGGATCCTTGGTCAGACATCCAAGCCTACTTGTCCATCTCCAGGCTAATGAGAGACACTGTCACCCAAAAACCAACATGAATATCTCTTGAGAAATGACATCTGAGATTGCTCTCTGGGCTCTACATGACATGTGCACAGAAATACAGACACACAAGAATATCTGCTGCCCTGGAAAAGTCACGTGCCTGTTACAGATATATAAGCTGTGTTTATACAATGTAGACATAGACATTAAAAAGTTAAAAAAAAAAAAACTGGAGCAAACTGATGATTTAATGGTTTAATTTGGGCCAATTTATTTAATTGTCTTATTCTATTCTTTACTCAATAAAATAGATACTATGCTTTGTAGGAGGCTTTAAGATAGATAACCTATTGTAGCATTTTTGCCTATATTTTGTAGAAGGTATTTTGTTCTAGAATATTGGTGTCATACTTCCCATTTTAAATTTCTAAGCAGTGAACTAGGTTGACTTTTTATTTTCTGGGAAGAGATATAAATATTTATAAATGGATATGCATTATGTGTTCAAAGGACTTTTCTTCCTGACAGAATTTCTTTCCAAAATTTGAATATATTTATTTATATGAGATCTAAGGTACACTGAAAACCAGGTATTTCGAGTTAGGAAGTGGATAGTCAGTTAACTAGTCTTCTTGTAAGCATAAGGACCTGAGCTTGATCCCTAACACTCACGTGAAAAATGTAGGTGTCATGGTGGAACATATTTATAATCTCTGTGCCCAGGTTTAGCAATAAGCTGATCCCTGGGCCAAACCAAATAGGCAAGCTCCAACTGAGTAAGAGACTCTAACTCAAAGAACTAAGGTAGAAAGCCTCCAGGAGATGATGCCAGACACTGGCTTTGAGCTTCCGCATTATGCACTCTCACATACATATGCACCCTTATATACATACACATATATGCATCCCTAGGTATCTCACACTTAAGCATGTTGGAGCCTCCTAGGTTTGTGAAAGGGTTCTTATCCCTTGGAGGTTGAAGAGAAAATTTTATAGTAGGTCACAGTAAACATCTCATGTCATACATAATACATATCTGCCAGACTTCACAGCACAGTCAAGCTCAACAGGTCTGTTGTCAACTGTGAAATGCCTTTAAAGATCTAAACATTGAAAAACAGATTGAATGAAATCTTCTACCCCAGTGGTGCTGCTTAGTTTTATACATTCTGAAGTATTTTCAAGTATGTAGCTTCTACTCTGTTTGAGTAGGCCTCTGTGAAAACACAATTTCTGGAGTTTATCATTGAAATGTCCTTATATCATGCCCAGTACTGAAGTTGACAATATGTTTTTAAATGCCCCAGTAGGTTATCTGTCTTAAAGGAAACTTTCATATTCCAAAATTATCTACAAAGCTGATCTTTGATGTGAGTAATTAGGATAACTATGGCTTTAATAAGATTTTCATCTTCTTTGTATACTGGCAAAGAGTTTTCTAGAGTCATTGGTTTCTACACAGTGCTGATGTTATCCAGAGGCAAACTAAGATACTGTCAGCCTTGGAATCTTTAAATATTTAGAAGATTTTGCCACATCCAAACACAAAGTAAGAAAGTGTAGCTAATGGTGGGTGAGACACAGAGTAATTACATACAATGGTTTCTCGGCTTTGTTTTTGAGGCTGAAGGAAAAATGACTGATTTTTATGAGTCTCATGCTACATATACAAAATCATTAAGCTTATGGTTTGACTCTGAATTCTGAGTTCACTGATCTGAAGAAAAGCCGTTACTGCACTTAGGAGTTGTACTCAGTGAACTGACTGAATGAAACATGAACATAACACCCTACTACATAGGGTCAAGAAATTTGCAAATCCAAGAACATAGAATAAAGACCCTGAAAGGAAGACAACAAATGACAGCATCATGGCTGCCAGAAGACCGTGACAGATGAAGACCACTGAGTTGGAACATCATTTTCTAACAATTCTGCAAAGTTCTTACCTAATTTTATTTTACTTGAATATAATATTTAACAAAAAATGCTCTCTTTTTTGTTCTTTATTTTTTGAGATAGTGTCTCATGAGCCCAGCTTAGCCTGAAACCTAAAGATCCTATGAAGCCAAAGTTGACCCTGAACTCCTGATCCTCTTGAATTCACCTCCCAGTCACCCAATGCAGGGATTACAGGCATGCACCCACATGCTCAGTTTATGAGGTGCTGGGGATGGAGTCCAGGGCTTCACATTTGCCAGGCAAGCACTCCACCAATTAAAATACTTTCCCTGTTCTTTTTTTTTTCCCCCAAAGAAAACCTCTTAATTTGGCTTTTCTGTTAAATGCCACATTAAATAATTGCAAACCGTTTTCTACCACATTGAGAAGCTAAGTTCTTAGTTGTATATAGGCACTTATCAACAATTAACTAATTATGTATGAACGTGATCAAACTTAAAAATTATAAGTTAACAGCTCTAATATATCAACATATACATTTTGTTATCGAGTTAATTCTTTCACACTAAAAACAACTAGAAAAAGTAGATATAACTGTATATTACAATTTTAAAAACTCAAAAGAATTATAACTGATGATGCCTTCGGTGGAGAGTAAGGGGAAAGGAACCTGGAACTGTTTGTGTGACTATGCTGTGGCCCTTGAACATCCCGTCTCCTACTTTCCTTCTTGCCCTCTCCTTCCTTCCCTCCCCCCTCCCCTCCCACTCACCTTTATCTTTGAGTCACTGTAGTATTTGACTAGCTTTATAAATATGGAGTCAGACTCTGGGTACTTTAGGTAATAGCTCAAAATTTTTTCCATGTGAGTTTTAATACATGCATATATGGTGAGTTTTTAAGAGTGGGTTTATTCTATGACTGTTTAGCAGAACAATAACAGAGACCTGTACAGGCATAGGTTCTTAGGCCAGTAGTGATGTTGAGTACGGGTTTCATCTTGTAGAACTGGCTTTAAATCCAATCAGAGAAGCCTCTGTTTGCAGTAGATGATGGTCTACACAGAAATCCACCATTAGTCTAAGGAGACTACAAGGCTGCAGAATTTCCTGCCCTAAAAGAACCTCACCTCTCCAGAGATTCAGAAGCTTTTATGGAAGGAGAGGAAAAAGTGTAGGAGCCAGAGGGTGTGGATGACTATAAGGAAACTGTCTTCTGGACACAGCAGGACAGCTGCAATATGAATTCACAGTGGTCACCATAAGGTCTGTGCAAGCCTAACCATAGCAAATCCAGGCATGGATAGAAGACGTTAGGAATGACGTTTAGCTCCTAGCTGAGATCTATTGGCAATTCTCAGCTTCTGGGAGAGAAAGTGCCAGTGTCCTCTATAAGGATAGTCCCTGAAAATAGAGTTTCAGTGGGAGGCCACACATCCAAGAATATCTGGAAAGCACAAATTGGCCTTGATGAGAGGAAGGAAAATGGGCAAAATGCTGGACAGGAAGAGAAAAGGAGACGGATCTGGGAAGAGCTGGGAGAGATGAATGTGATCAAGCAATATTATACAGAGTTCTCAAAGGACAAGTAAAAGGTATAAAAATGTAAGATTTTTGTGTTTTTTTTTTTAAAATAAAGTCAACTCATACTACTCAAATCAAAAAATTCTATTATAATTATTTCAGCTGAGAGCCTGCTAGAATAATACAGACTTCTAAAGCATATAGGAGTGTCATATTTCATTAACCTATTTAAATTTTATTTAAATCAAAACTTAAGCTTTAATCAGCATGAAGTTAGAGATTAATGTTGCATTTTAATATGTATTTTGTTACTCCAAGGTTATTGAGCCTGAACATATGTTCTCTTATACTTTTTATGTTGTTATTTGTTTCATTCAAATCTTCGGTAAGACTTTGCAAAAGTTACAGAAAACAGAATCCACAGATCTGTTGCTAAAAACCTGAAGCCCACAGATAGGTGGCCGATTCCAGAGGACCCCAGTTCTTCAGGGGACAGGGAGCCAAAGGCCTTCATAGAGTTCCTTAACCAGGCTGCTAAGAGCACCAAAATGTGTCAGCTAATCTCTGACTGAAATTGTTCTGCAGATAGCAAATTGTGCTAATGGTGTGTTAAGTGCCCTGTCCTGTGAGGAGTGATATCTGGGTCTGTTTCCCTCCTTGAGTTGGCGTATAATTGTATAACAAGTTATTTCCACTATGTTTAGGCAGTGCTCTAAAGGAGTGTAAAGCTCCTTATGAGTGATATTTTGAGGTTTTAGAAGAAGAAATCATACTTCTTTCCCCCTTCACAGTTAAAAACTAATGGGGTAGGGCAGGCAGCAAAGTTCAATGAATAGAATTTAAAGGTTCGACTGGTGGATTTAGAGTTGAAATATCAGGCCTCTGTGTGCCACCACAATGCCTTCCCAAGCTTTGGCATGTTCACACTGAATCACCCATCCAGAGTCCTCAAGAGGTTACAATGATCGTCAATGAAAGCCTCTCCTCTGGCTATGCTGTGAAACACTGCACTCTGCTTCCAGGCTTGTGGCTCAATGGCCCCAGGTGTTTGGGAGGAGAGGTATCTAAGAACAGAACAAGGAAGTGGCTGGGCTTGGGGGAATCTTTCTTAATGATAGCCAGAGGTACAGAGAAATTATCCCAAGAGACCACTTTAATTATTTTTTATCCACAGGCTCCATCTCATCAAAGAACTATTCCTACCAAAGAAATTTCATGGGTACAGAAAATAAAATCTCCAGTTTAATTAATTAAAGCATATAAAACTAACTGCCAGTTAGAGAATGAGGGGAAATAACCCATGCTTCCACAAATGAATTAAAATTGCTTAAACAAAGCCAAAGAAACTTGACAAATTATTTAAATTTCTGGTACAATATATGCTAGAAATATTCCATGTAAGTCTAGTGTACTGATGAGAACACTGGGCTCCCTGGGTGGGAGAGGGGCCACTGCTACTTCCCCATTAGCTGAGATGCCATGTCACCTTTTAGATGTGAATTTGTCTTTTTTAACCCAGGCGCCTGTTAATACTCATATTCATGAAATCCAACCTCCCCTGTGTGTACCTCACATAATAATCTCATGATCCTGGCTAGCATAATGTACACCAGTTAGCAGGGTTGGGGTGAGGGAGAAGCGGGGATGGTCACAGTTACTTTTCATGTGGCTATGAAACAGTACGTGACAGAAACACTTGAGGACAAAACGGCTCATTGCTTGAGCAGTACGGTCCATTCTGCAGGGAAAGGCTGGTGGTAGGAAAGCATGGCCTTCAGGAATTAGAGAGAGTAATGCTTGTGGAGACTCAGCATGGTTCCTTCTCTCCATCTAGGTGACACCCATATTTAGGGTAGATCTTCCAGTTTAACTAGCTTAATCCAGAAACATCCCCACAAACATGTACAAGGCTTGTTTCTACATTGATTCTAGACTTCATCAATTAAGGCTGCCAATCTTGGGGCTGGAGAGATGGCTCCTGGCTAAGGACACACATTGCTTTAACAGAAAGCAATGCTTTTTCAGTTCCTAAGACCCATGTTGGATGGCTCACAGCTGCCTGTAACTCTGGCTTCTGGGAGATTGATGCCTCCAGCCTCCTCAGACACCTGAACATATATGTCCATCTCCCTGCAACACACAAACATATACACATAATCAAAAATAAAATAAATCTGAACCATTTTTTAAGATGTACAGTCTTAACCATCAAGATTTGCCATGGCATTATTAAAAGAAGCAACTGTATAAGCCAACAATATGTTAGCTTACATCACTATGGTGACCATGTTTCCATCTAAATGTATTATTATACAGTAGCATGTTGCATATCCAAATATATATAATAAAATTAATTTAAAAAATAATTATTATTTATTCATTAAGAGCCTATTCTGTACAAAACACCTGTCTAACTCTACCTTTACTTGGAGGTTCACCTCTTCAACCAAGCAAATTGTCCGCAGAGTCCCCAGGATGCACCTGGCATTCAAATGCTTGTTTGTTTCAAAATATGTGTGGTCTTCACACACAAAACTGAAAGTTGAAGTCGTGATGGTACAAAATTTATGCTCAGTTGTTGTTTATAAAAAAGAAAAAAAGGCAGGTAGTAGCGGCACATGCCTTTAATCCCAGCATTCTGGAGGCAGAAGCAGGTAGATCTCTGTGAGTTCAAGGCTACCCTGGTTTATAAAGCTACTCCCAGGATAGCCAGGGGCTTCACAGAGGAACCCTGTCACAAAACCCAAACCAAAACAAAACAGAAAAAAAGCAAAAGAAAGAAAGGAAAGTGATATGATTGTATACATAAGTGACCCACAAAATTCTTCCAAAGAACTGCTACAGCTGATAAACACCTTCAGCAATGTAGCAGGATACAAGATAAACTCAAAGAAATCAGTAGCCCTTCTATACGCTAAAGATAGAAGAGCTGAAGAAGAAATAAGGGACACATTACCCTTCATATTAGCTGCAAATAGTATTAAATA
>PVIH01002254.1:0-197296 GCA_004025045.1 Sigmodon hispidus
CAAGATTAACTCAAAGAAATCAGTAGCCCTTCTATACACTAAAGATAGAAGAGCTGAAAAAGAAATAAGGGAAACATTACCCTTCATAATAGCTGCAAATAGTATTAAATACCTTGGAGTAACTATAACCAAAGAAGTAACAGACCTATTTGACAAAAATTTTAAAACACTGAAGAAAGAAATTGAAGAGGATATCAGAGAATGGAAAGCTCTCCCATGTTCCTGGATTGGTAGGATCAACATAGTAAAAATGGTAATTCTACCAAAGGCAATCTACAGATTCAATGCACTGCCCATCAAAATCCCAACACAATATTTTTTGGACCTTGAAAGAACAATATTCAATTTCATTTGGAATAACAGGAAAGCCAGGATTGCCAAAACAATTTTACTCAACAAAAGAACCTCAGGAGGTATCACCATCCCTGACTTCAAATTATACTATAGAGCTACAGTAATAAAAACAGCCTGATACTGGCATAAAAACAGACTTGTGGGCCAATGGAATAGAATTGAGGATCCAGACATTAACCCAAAAACCTATGAACACCTGATCTTTGACAAAGAGGCCCAAAACATTAATGGAAAAAAGATAGTATATTTAACAAATGGTGTTGGCATAGCTGGATGGAAGTGTGCAGAAAAATGCAAATAGATCTGAGCCTGTCACCCTGCACAAAACTCAGATCCAAGTGGATCAAATACTTCAACTTAAACCCAACTACTTTGAACTTAATAGAAACAAAATGGGAAATACACTTCTACAAATTGGCACAGGCCACCACTTCCTAAATATAACACCAGTGGCACAGACACTAAGACCAACAATCAGTAAGTGGGATCTCCTGAAGTTGGGAAGCTTCCGTAAAGCCAAGGACACTGTCAATAGGACAAAACGCCAGCCTACAGAATGGGAAAAGATTTTCACCAACCCTACAAGTGATAGAGGACTGATCTCTAAGGTATAAAAAGAGCTCAAGAATTTAGAGCCCAAAACCTTGAATAATCCTATCAAAAAATGGGATACAGATCTAAAAAGGGAATTCTCAGCAGAGGAACTACGAATGGCTGAACGGCACCTGAAAAAGTGCTCTTCATCTTTAGCCATCAGAGAAATGCAAATCAAAACAACTTTGATATACCACCTAACACCTATTAGAGTGGCTAAGATAAAAGGCACAGATGACAGCCTATGTTGGAGAGGGTGTTCAACAAGGGGAACACTCCTCCATTGTTGGTGGGAATGTAAGCTTGTTCAGCCACTTTGGAATGCAATATGGCGGTTTCTTAGAAAGTTGAGAATCAATCTCCCCAAGGACCCAGCAATACCACTTCTGGGTGTATACCCTAAAGAGGCACATTCACACTCCAAAGGTATTAGCTCAACTATGTTCATAGCAGCATTATTTGTAATAGCAAGAACCTGGAAACAACCTGGATGTCCCTCAAGTGAAGAATGGATTAACAAACTGTGGTACATCTACACAATGGAATACTACTCAGCAGTAAGAAAAAATGATATCCTAAAATTTGCAGGCAAATGGATGGATTTGGAGAATATCCTCCTGAGTGAGGTATCACAATCTCAGAAAGACAAGCAGGGGATGTACTAACTCATTAGTGGTCTCTAAATAAACAAACAAACAAAAAAAGCCAAGCATGCCCAAGCTGCAAACCACAACCACTGAACAGCTTGGGATCAGAAACACCCTGGACTGACCCTCGGACCCTACTCCAACTATAGGAACACTTGACTCACTCTTGAGGGAGAGGATGGACAAAACTGGATTTGGCCAGGAGTGGAGACTGATCCAAACATTATTGGGTCAGTGAGACCATAGGACTGTCTACTCCCTGCCCAGGGAGGGGATGGGGAGTTGCGGAGAAGAAAAATGACCAGATATGGTGGGAGGGGGAAGGGACCTTGAATAAGGATATACAGGGATGGAAAAAAAAAATTCAGAGGGAAAGCTGAACACAAAGTAAATATATGTGTAGCAATCTTAGTTGCATTATCACCCTTGATAAGTCATGCTTATGATTTTTATCCTCTTTATAGTTGTTAACTTTTCAGCATTTTAAATTCATTTTACTGTTTTTTTTGATAAATACAAAATAAATAAATAAATAAATAAATAAAAAGAAGTCCATGTAGCTCTGGTTTGTCAACCTCTAATACTCCCTATAGCAACCGCCTTCTCTCTGCACTTTTTGCTACTCTAGGTTGGTCCATGTCAGCATTTTACATCACAATTCAGCTGTGCAGCACCACTCTCAATCCTGACTCCTGAAGCTCAGCAACAAGCCCAGCACTGGTCTGGTTTGTTATTTTATCAATATAAATGTCACCTGAGGCAAAAATCTGAGGTAGAGATCAGTTCTTAGGAAAAATATCCATAAAAAAGGAAAAGAGGCACAACCAAGAAGTTAGTCTATCATATAATCTTCAAAAAATTGCCTTGGCTGGCCCATAGGCAATGCACAAACTGAGTCCTTTCAGGTCATCACAGGTTTAGATGAAAAGATGAAGTAAGGTTTTGGTCAAGGGAGTTGTTACTAGTTGAGAACACTGAATCTCAAACTGAGCTTATGTCACACCTAACCTTCGAGAGAACTTCATAAAAACCTAGGTCCCCTTGCTAGCATTTCTGATTGAGCTATGATGGGGCTAGTGAGCTTGTCTTTTAAATAATTTCTCAATTGTTTCTCATATCACTATACAGGGATTTCACCCTGAAAATCATTTCTACAAGTCATTTCCAGAGGAGCTTGGCATCTGACATCACTTTTAACAGCTGGGAAAAATGTTTTCATCTATCTTGATGGGTGTCTGGAAAGTATCTCATAGCATCTGCAACCAGCAGAGGGTTTGAGTGAGTTGATGATACTGTCCCATCTGTCTATTTGTCAGATTTGTTTACCTCATAATGGTGCTTCACTTTTATGAGCTCATTTCTGAAATGGTCATAATAAAATCTAACTCCAGGGTTTCCATGTGGAAAAGTTACTCTACCTCATTTGCTCCTTAACTTGGTAATTGACCCAACTAGCCAATCTGTTGCTCAAGAGAATGTGGGAAGACATTGTTTTGACATCTTGTTACCACACTAAAGCTGGGTAAATATATCATCTTAGACTCTCCTGATCTGTCCATTCCGTTTTAAGGCTGTTATACATGTCTTATGACTGCCCTAATAATTTTCTACCTTTGAACAGGCCCTTCTGTCACCATTGTTTTCTTTTATGTTATATTATTATATTATGTTATATGTATTCCTAGTGATTTTCCTTAAAAAGTTAGCTTGATTGGGCTCCTCAGTTATAAGCAACCTTCAAGCCTCCCTGGTGCTTCAGGATACAGGCACTCATGCAGGGCTCTGCCCTAAGTGACCTTGTTTTCTTTTCTCTTCTCAAATACCCATGTACACTGTGTTTGCTCATCTGCTTATAGCTTCTTTCAAAAATTGTTTCTATAGTTCATCAGATAGAATGCCTTTCTCTTCATCACATCCAACTTGAAACTGCTCTTCAGGTCTTACTTCAACTGAAAACACTTCCTGTAACTCATCACACTTGACTGCATGTCAATGCTATACTGTGTCCCTCACAGTATAGCATTGACTTTTCTCTTCCTTCCTCTACTTTTGCACAGGGTGGCATGGCCTATGAAACCGATCTTTGCTGTAGATCAGAGAAAGAGCTACTTTTACAGTTCCTCAGTTCCAACTAATGGCAAGGCAATGTGCTTAACATATAAAAAAAATTACACAATAGAAGGTAGTTATTTCTCTTGGAGTTGGAAAAAACAATTTTGAGTGAATGTGAGGAGAAAAAAATGGAGCATGCAAGTAGCTTCTTGTAAGTAAAAAATTAATAACTGAGACGCCACCAATTATGCTTACATACCAAATATACAAATGGTTTTAAGTTTAATGTTTTGTAATATTCTCTCTATCATGAATGTTTATAAATATGTAAAAAACATAATTTTTTGTAGTTTACAATAAAAATGAAAATCATAAATGATAATTAACTAACAACATTTGCTTCTTTTTTCTTCTTCTCTATTACTGTTTTTAAATGAAGAAGTATTTATTTAGGAATACCTCACAAGAACAAAGGCGGTAGAGACTAAAGTCTGACTTTTTAATCACAATCACCTACAATTGCCTTCCATGTGGGAAAATTCTTTTTAAAAACTTGTGAGAAATAATCATGTAGTATCATTTTAGTTGAGATGTCAATAGAGGGAATTAGAAGTCAATGTAGTGTAGTAGGATAAAATGAATTAATTTGTGATTTGGTTCACATAAGCTTTTTATTCAGTCTATGTTCACTATTGAACATAGATATTTGCCATTTGCTTTTTAGTTCTTTTAGCCTCAGAGAACTTCCTCCAATTGTCAAAAGTCTTTTTAACAGCTACTCAGAGGCTAGCCCAGTTACAAAGGTGACAGGTTAAGGGACAGCCTAGGAAACATAGCCAGCCACCCACAGAAAATTTACTATAGTACTCAGGTATATGGTGCTTTGAAAAATGATTAACTGAAAAAAAAAATCCCAGTGAAATTAAGTTTCACTAAATTCTTTTTCCTTTGTTTTTGATTATTAGTCAACCAAAAGAGGAATGGCTGCTTCTCTGAGAACCTAGGGAGAGCAGGGGAAATGACAGTTGTGGTGGCATACATGCCTATCATTCGTCTGCTAATCCACAGTGAGGACATGAGAAAGAGCTAGACTTGCCACTGATGCATCTGTTCCTGGATTTTCCTCACGCTTCTCTGAAGCCTGGGGTGCGTTGAAGTTCTGACATCTCTATGGTGCTCATCAGTTAATCATAAGTAATAAGCAATTGAGGCAGATCTGATAACTGTGAACTCTGGATCACTTCTGTAGATCCCAGTTTATTTTATTTGTTCTAATGTCTTATATATCTACATTTAAAATCTGTATTCTTTTTTGACACTGTCTGCCCTGTATATCTAAGAACCAGTCATCAAATATGAAAAGAGTTAAAGAATCTACTTAAACAACTTCAACCCTCACAACTGGATGAGATCAAATGCTTATAACCTATTCATCCCTCTATGATCGATCTATCCATTTATCTATATATAAATTATTTGTTAACTATCCACTATGCTTAAACTTGATTAACTCTGATGTAATCAACAGTGTTATCTGTGGATGGGTAGAAAATTTAAATATGCGATTGGGAAGTGGTAAAACTGTGGAAGGGAAGCAGATTGTTCAGAAGATTTTGGACATTGTGTCTTTCGTTGGAATATTGTCCTAGCCACTTTCTGTGTCCTCTCTTTGCTTCTAGGTTGCAATGATATACATGTTCACATTCTCTGCCTTGTTACAAGATCAGAGCAATGAATCTGATCAACCTTGAAGAGAAACCTTTGAAATTATTAGCCAAAATAAATCATTTATCTTTTAAACTGTTGATAAAGTATTGATTTCATCAATAAATATATAGTATCTATATATCTACTGATGGTTTTATTTCTCCTATTAAATTCTGAGGAATAACTACTTCTTAGTTATGAAAGTCAGGTAAGTTCTGAGCAAGAGAATCTCAAGAATGAGCTCTTTATATTGTTTCAGGGCTGTTGAAATTGCTTTTCTGCTGTGGTTAAGTTTAATGTCATTGATGTTAATGTATTCCATGTCAAAAAGGACACTGGTAATCCATAGCACTCATGAAATACATTGTTGTTCAATCTGTGACCTGTGAAATTAAGTGTGTTTAGAAGGCAAGGCAGGACTAGGTTGCTAACGCTTCACAATAGTTTAGTGAAAATAAATAGTATAATAGGGTTTGCTGGCTGCTTCTAACTATGCTAGAAAATATAAATCAAGAAAACAAGCTTAGTGATTTAAATTCTCACCTTAAGGTCTGTATAAAAGATTTGAAAATTTCATGACTGTTCTGAGAGAAATTCATTTACCTGTCATGGTTGGGTCATGATTTACTAAAGAACAAATATAAAGATAAATGCTATAGATGAATAAAATATTTGATAAATGAAATTCCTCTAACACTATAGAGTTTCTTTTTCATGGTTCCAACAACTTTTAAGAAAGAAAGAAATCCTGAAAATTGACATGAGATATGTGATGAATTATGATGACTTGATTAAAAAAAAAACCCTTCTGACTTTCTTTGTCAATTAAAGTAAATTGTTCATTCTTGTTTGGATATGTCACTTTATCTTTTCCAAACAAACAATGATGACTTCTCCTGATGGATAGTTACCTCTCAAAGCTTTTCTGTGCAGTCTCCAAACTCCAGTTTGCTCTTGATGTCTTCCAATGTCTATAACCAGGCTCAAGAATCAGCAAACATAAAAGAAAAGGTATAAATTATGACCTAAAATAGTTAGAGTATTCACGAAGACACATGCTTGATTTGTTTATTTTGAAGAAACTTGTAGACTGTGAAAAGTACCTTAAGGATGTGAGAACAGACTGGAAGGAATAGTTATATTAAACCTCATATACTACCAGAGACCAACCACTTAAAGGCTGGAGATTTAATATTTTAAGTATAATAGCTAGAAATGTCTCTAATTGGTTTTGTAGAGCTGATTGATACACAGACTCAAAATATCACAAAGCAAAAAGGGTTAGATTGATTGGCACTTTTCTCATTTAATGTATCCTATATACTACAAAGGTACATAAAAGATGCTCTACTAACTTGTAAGAAGTAGAATAGAATAGTAGTCTATTTCTTTCTGACTGATGAGCCAAAAAACTACAAATTTGGAGTCTTTTTCAGAACAGGAGAATACTCTGTGACAGGTCTAGCCTACTTTAGCAGCTCTCTGTTGCTTAGATTACACACCCTAAAAGATACAGCAGACATGTCAGATAGGGATGTTATTCTAACCCTTTTTCAATCTCTCCCACACTATTTATTCTTAGGATGTTGGAATAAACTCATTTTATTCTGAATATGCAACTATTTTTATGAAAATCTCATATTTTCATTTTTAATTCAGTGATGTTATTTCAAACTCATTGAGAACTTAATAAAATATGATCATATACATCCCAGTTTCACTCTCCAAATCTTCTACTCTCCTAGCACATCTTTGTTCTTATTTTTTGATAATCTATTAGCTTAGTCAGTACTGCCTACCCATTTGTACATGGATATGGAGCATCCATGGGAACATGTGCAACACCAGGAACTACATCACCCTCAGATAATGATTTTCCTTCCTCTGTAAGCTTCCAACTGCCAAAAAACTCTTCAGTTAAGGGTGGATGTTCATGAACTACTCTCACATCCATGCTAGAATTTTGAGTAGATTGATCTTGTGTAGGTTTTGTGCATGTAACTGTAGCCGATGTGAATTCATGAGTGTAATAGCCTTTCTCTTTAAAGACAAAAATGAAACAACCAAAGAAACTTGCTCAGATGTATAATTTATGATAACACTTAATTATTGACTATCAGATTATCATATAAACTGAATTTCTGAGTTATCATGAACTATATATGACCCTCAGCCACCATGTATAAAGTTGGATACACATAATAGTATTCTGTGATAATATATTTTATATTTAATAAAGTTAGCCTGAAATAGCAAAGAACAGAATCACTCACCGTCAAGCCATGAGGGCCAGAGGGCCAAAGGCAGACAAGAAGTATGTGCGGGGCTACCAGACTAAGAAAACTCTGGGAACAGGAAGATAAGAGTAGAGATGCCATGGAGACCAGTAGAGACCAGTAGAGAAGTCAGCAGATGCAGAAGATGACTATGCTGCTCTGAGAAAAGATACCTAGCCTCATAGGTTAGTTTAAGAATTAAGACTTGGCAAATTTTATGCCTGGGCTCTAGGCCAATCAGCATAAAATTAATGTAAGTATCTGTGTGTTTCTGTGGGTGCAGATCTGTGAGTCTGGGGGCCTTCAGGTCTGCAGGTCAGAATCTCAGAGCAAGGATGGAAAGGCTGGGCAAGAAACTTCTTACAACACTATTATACTATATCATGTAAGCTACTCTCTACTGAGATCATCCTTTGTTGAATATTCACAAAGGACACAAATGTTCAACCTCTGCTTGTTTGCAAGTCAGCCATTCACATAGTTCCCAGATCTGCTAACAACTAAATTTCCAAATAAATTCCTCTGACATCACTAATCATCCAGCTGAACTAGAGGCTCCAGTTTGTAAATTGCTACAGACTTATATACGTTAACTTTTTATGTAGAAAATGTGAACAGCCATTGGTAATGCTGTAGTTCCAACTGCTGGGAGGACTCCCTGTCACCTACAGTCCTTCACAACCCAAGTGGGATGGTAATAATGCAGTTGAAGAGCCATAAAGAAAGTGCAAGCCCTTTCTTTCTCTATCAGATGGTTATTCAGAACTCCCTCTGAGAGTACAGATGCATGTAGTAAGAAAGATAAGGTGTGCTGAAGAAGAGAAAAATAAATGTCTTCCCTAGGGAAGAGAACACCAGCTGGTTACCCAATACCAAATGGTCATCCCTAAAAATATTCATATAAGTAACATTAGATAGACAGAGCAGTGTTCTATTTATGACTCTGGGGAAGGGTAGACCATTGCATTTGAAGGAGTTCAAGGGGGTAAAGTTTAGAGAGAGAAAATGGAAAGAGAAAATGTAATTATAATCTCAAAGAATAATATAAGTTTAAAGAGAAAGGTAAGAGGTAAGAGGATGGAAAATTGTGTTTTGCCTATTTCCTCATATAGTTTACTTTGTTTTCAGTACCTGATTATAATCTCATATGTATTGCTTTCACTTGATAATGGGATATTGATGTGGGATGTCTTTCTGTACCCTGAAAATTACCATTGGATAATAAAGGAATTGTTTTGGCCTATGGAAAAGCAACTTATAGACAGGCATGAAATCCAAGCATAGATAAAGGGGGAGGAGCTTCGAGCTGCCACCCAGGGGAGCAAGATGTAAAGAAACACAGTTATACCTCAAGCCACGAGGCAAAACATAGATTAATGAAAATGGGTTGAGTTAAGTTGAAAGAGCTAGCTAATGATGAGCCTAAGCCATAAACCAAACAGTTTGTAATTAATATAAGCCTTTGTGTAATTACTTTATAAGTGGCTGGGGGACAAGAGGTAGGGAGAATCTTCTAGAATGCAGGCCTAAACAGGTCAGAAACTTCTGACTACAAAAATACTGCATGAATTCTAGTTAGTGTATAATGAAAACTCACAGCCAGATATTGGGGAAAAGCTGGAATATCAGAGAAAGGAAACAGACCATGCCACAGTCAGTTCTTACCCAGCCAATTTCTCAGTCTGAACAGGGTAAATTCTGCCTTCAAGGATCCTTTGCCTATTTGGTCACTTCACTTCTGCAGAATGCCTGAATCTCTGCCTCTAATAGCTTCTTTGCCCAGTGGTTTCAATTCTGGTTCAACTCTGCACCATAATCCTAAAGTTAGAATCAAAGGTGTGAACTACTTTTGTTTGGTTCTTAGGCCTTGAACTTACAGAAATAAAGAAAGATCTCTGTCTTCTGAGTGATAGAATTAAAGACATGGGTTATCACTTAGTCATTCCCTGTGATGGGATTAAAGGCAGGAGTTACCATTTTGTCATCCCTAGTGATGGGATTAAAGATGTCTAATTATTTCTATGTTTTCATAAAATTTCTGTTTCTCTTATCTAATCCTAACTAATGGAGTTTGTAAATATAAATTAGCTCAAATATATTAACTTTCTTATAGGAATTGAATTCTTAAGCAAAGTGAGAAATGCTTTTGAAGGAAACTTTGGGTTAAATTACTGCTAAGGTCAGATTAGCAGAATGAACAGATGTTTCCCCAGGAGCAGCCAGCATGGGTTTTCAGTGAAACAGTGTACATTTCTGCAACTTTATTTCTTAAACAGAGACTGCATACTGCAGTGTAACTAACTCTAATGAGTCTGGTTGTCCTAATTCTAAGGAAAATGTGTTCTCAGTCTTAAAATTGGTCTACTGTAGTATCTCTAATATGTTTGATTTCATATTGAGGATTGTTTTTTCCTGAAGTAATTTATAGAAAGAATGGATAATGTTACTGTTCAATAAAATAGAAGAAGAATGAATTTTTGAGAAAATGTTTTTTTCCCTGTTAACCTGTATGTTACTATACTTTGCACCAAGTGAGGATGTTTGTGTATATTAGACTTTTAGGTTTGTAAATAATAAGGATGTGGTCGATTAGAATTACTTGATGAGTTAGACCTTCTCAAAATCCTACTAATGTAAAGACCTGTATAGCCCTTCCCCATGTGCAAGCACAAATGCATACCCAGAGGAGAAGGCTGGAAGATAAGCTCAAGTGTCATTCTCAGGAATACCGTCCATCTCCTTTAATCCACGATATTTACATTGAGTTTGAGATGACAAACCAGGATAGATTGACCAGAAAGCCATTCCTGTCTATAATCTCTCAGTTTTGGAATTACAAGTATACAGACCAAACCCTGTATGTTCATAAGGGTTCTGAGGATCAACCTCAGGCCCTTCAGCTTGCAAGGAAAGTACTTACTGACAGACCAATCCCCATAGCCTTTTGTAAGGAGTTTGAATTTACATTTTGTAGTGTCAGTGAATACTGAGACACATGCAGTTATCCTAGCAAAAGTCATGTGACTATTCAAAGAGTACATAAGGGGTGTTTAATAGCCTCATATCCCTCAATTGACAATACTGTTGATGATAAAAAATAACCAAGGAAAACTAATTTCATCTCAGCTCCACAGTCACTTTACAGATCTGGTTCTTTCAACTGAAAATCCATGCAAACAACTTACTTTTGTCTTTTAACACATTAATGTTCAATTTTCAGACAACTCGTTTTGAGTTTCTGTTCAAAGTAGGAGCAGAGTTGAATATGTTACATCCATCCTTTCTCTTCAGCAAGAGGACCTTCCAATCGACTAACCAAGCCTGGGATTTGCATCATGTGGTGATTTACAAATTGTGTATAGGAGTCAAGATGCAGGAAGCTTCAGATATATCAGCACTTCTGATCACAAAATAAAGTACATATGCTTAGCCCTCTTTTTTTCACAGGCTCCTTGAATCAATGAAACTGTCAAAGCTCAATAGCACCTGGAAGGTGCACTCAACAAGTATTCATTGTCAAAAGATGCCAGAATGGCCTCCAACCCGAAGGAATTTCAACTCAGGAACACTATTCCAATAAGAGTTACAGCATTATTACTGTTATTATTATTGCAATCCTTCTTACCATCTGCCTTTGAATACTGTATCCCCAGGTATTTTTCTTTCCACTTGAATTCTGAGGAACAAATATATTTTTTTTTTTTATTTGGTTGGTTGGTTTTTGCTCCAAGTTATTTTCACAGCAGTGAGCTGCTTTGGTTGTTGACAAGAGTAGTTGCTGCTCTGAAAGAGTCATGAAAGCCCTATTTGCTGAAAGAGAAAGCGAGAGTGTGTATAGACTTAGCAACAATGCTTGAGTGATTTGATATAAAGGGAATTTAGCTGTAAATTGCAGGAGCTGTAGTTCTTGAGGCAGCCGTAATCTGTTTCTCTAACGTCTGCCTTCTACTGACCATCTTCTCTCCCTTTTCCTGACTTAGAAATTGAAATCCACTTATGAGGCTAGAGAAATTAATCGCTGCATACACACAAACTTAGACAGGGTCAAAATCCATACATATTCTGAAGCCTTTTTCAGTTTGAAGATTTATGGACCTACTGCAGGTGAACTCCAAGCTTGGATCACATCTGCATTTTTAAATTACCTACATATTTTTTAATGTGTATGAGTGTTTTGTCTACATGTATATCTGTGTACCATGAGTGTACAATACCCATACCCATGGTAAGTCAGGAGTTATAGACGCTTTGTGAGCTATCATTGGATACTGGAAATTGAATCCAGGTATTGTGAAAAAGGAACTAGTGCTCTTAAGAATGGAGTCATCTCTCCATCCCCACCTCCTCATTTTAAGGACTCAGAGGGTGACTTTCTCAGTATGAAGAATCTAAAACACATTTTGAAATAAAACCATTGAAATTATTGTTTTCTGATATATTTTATAGCTTATCCATTCTGAGCAATTTTTAAAAATAGATTACAATGGAGAGAAAATACAATAAAATGATTTCTCCTCTGGACTATATTGGTAATGAGAATATCATGACTTAAGTGAGTGACTTAAGGGGAGTTGCCAGTTCCACTGTGGTCTGACATATTACCGAGCAGGGAGGCACCATTGTGTTTATTTAAGTTCCTAATTAGAACTGCAACTACAGCCAGAAAAATACGTATCACGTGACAGTTTAAAGGACAGAGTTGTTCTATGGGGGATCAGAGAGAAAAAATTAGAGAAATACTTTTTTCTCACCACTAGAATATGAATGTAATATAGCATGAAAAATGAGTAAAGACAAGATGATTTTGCTGTGAAGGGAACAAAAAGATATTTCTGCCTCATTGGAACCCATTTGTCTGTTTGGAATCACAGTGATCTCCTGGGAATTCACCAAATCGAAGACATTTCTGAGTGGCAAACATCCTCTTTTCTGTTCTATATTGTAATTTAAAAGATTGTTTGACTCTGAATTTTCCCAGCTAAAGCATTTAATAAATGACTTGTGAAATTGTGCTCAAATTCTTCTTTTGAGACCAAATGTAATTAATAGTGTTTGGTGTGCTTCTTCAGAACATAAGCCTAGATGAAAATCTCAACTATTAGCCTTTACTGTGCTACATGTCAGTTAGACAATCCTGGGGAAATATTTTGGTCTCTGTTCTTATCTTCATTTTCTGAATTACTAGACTAAAACAACCAGACCTATTCATAAAGTTGCACAAAAGTTAAGTGATATCATACATAAAATGCTTAGCACAATGTCTGGTACATAATAAAAGCTCAATAAATGTTTGCTATTTTTAAAGTTGCAAGCTTTTACAACCTTGCAATATTTGTAGTAAGCTTATCAGATTTAAATCTATAATAGGTTTGTATGTATAGCAAAGATCCACAAAGGTACACTATGACTATGTGAAGGAATTTCAGACAGGGTCAAATGAGATAGAAGGAAACTTCCAGAATTACACAGAAAGGTAGATCTGCTGACAACTGGAAGCTAGGTGGAGACCATGGATATATAGCTAAGCAGGAATTTCTTTTAAGGGCAAGCAAGTTTGAAAGATTGAAATTGAGACACATAAAAGATATATCCAGAATCTACAAGGGCATAAGGAAAAGTACTATGCTGAGCTACATGAATATTAAATCAGAATCTACAAGAATGATGGTCAATCTCAGTTGTCAACTTGATAGGAATTAGAATCACCTATGATACATATCTTTGAGGGTCTGTGATGGTATTTCCAGGGAGGCCTGCCTAAAATTAAAGACTCACCCTGGGTATGGGAGCATCATTCCTTGGGCTGGGGTGCAGGATTGAATAATATGATAGAACAAGCTAACCACCAGCATTCATCTCTCTTTTGCCATGGAATTGGACATGCAATGCAAGCAGTTGCCTAATCCTCTTGACACCTATTGTTTACATAATGATGGAATATTTCTTCCTATGGTGAGCCAAAATAAACCTGTTCTATCTTAAATGACTTTACATCAGTTATTTTGTCCCCATAATAATTAAAGTAACAAAACGAGCTATAAGGTAATATTTGAAAAAGCAAAAAAAAAAAAAAAATGGAAATAGATCAAAGATTAACCAAGCCATACCAAGTGAGACAGGGCATATAGAAGATAAACTTTACCAATTCACATGTTGTGTACAGAATGTTAGTCAATGGGATTAAATAGTTTTTCCCAAAGTAGGAGGTAAGCAGAGAGAATGAACTGGAACTGAAAGGCATTCTCCTTTCTGGTTATCCATTCATTCTTCAAAAATGCTTACCACTTATATTGTGCAAAGCACATACTCTAACTAAAGATTCTACTGCCACAGGGCTCACTTTTCAGTGATACCGAGATGGTCAAGGAGTCCACCAGTCCACAACCAAGCCAGAGATTAAGTCATGAACATGTGGCCAGAAACCTGAGTCATGGTGTTGGCTGGCCTAGCATTTCACTTGCAGCCAGTTAGCCTTAAATTCTCTATCTTGTCCCCAGAAACCTCTGTAAATCCTCCTCTGCCTCTGAGTACAACAACTACTTGACTGGACTACTCTAGGAAGTCAAGTCTCATGATAAATTATGTAAATTGTCTTTGGATATTGTTATTTGAATATTAAGTATTCCTATTTAATATTAGGCTTTGACTTGTTTCCCAGGTAGTGATGCTGTTGGGCAACTGTGGAAACCTTGAGCCTGCAGCCTAACTAGCAGAAGCCAGTCACTGGGGTGAGTCTGGATGACACCTATGTCTGGTTCTAAGTTGGTCTCTCATCCGCATTGTTCTCTAAGATGTGAAGAGTATCTATCTCATCATCTTCCTGACCAATTCCCCTTGCCTCACCTTTCACACCAGGATGGACATAGGTCCTTGGAAAACAGGAGTCCAAGACAGTCTTCCCTTTCTTAGTTGCCTGTCAAAATTTGTTAACAATGATGAGAAATGTAGCAATGCAAATCATAATTAGTAATGTATTCAACTAAAGTAGGTATTTTCTTTTTTTTATTTTTTGTCCTTCTCATAAGCCTACATCAGTGAGTATCAGCCCAGTGGAAGACTGCTGAACTTTACCTGATTAAAGCAATGGCTACTTCATTTAAACCACCAAAGAAAAAAATTAGAGATATGTTTCTTTAATTGTAACATTATAAAATAGATATAAATAAGTGATTGTTCACGTTACTGTGAGATTTTTGTAATTATCTTTGTTTTTCTTCTTTATTAGCACTTTTTAATTTGACAATGTTTTCTGTTTTTGCTCCAAAATAATTTTGACAATGAGATGTTGTAACAGTTGGTGGAAATAACCAATATTACTTTGTTAATCCATTACTTCCTTCTATTCTTCATAGAAACATAACTTCCTTGACTTCTGGTGATGTCATTTCAATGGAAGCTTTTATAGAGGTGATATTCATAATTCTAAAATACTATTGGGGAAGTTAATAGTTTCAAATACACAGGATGTGGAGTCACCTACAAGACAAACTTTTGAGTATTTCTAGAAGGGGATTTCTATGTTGAGTTAACCAAGGTGGGAAAATACAGCATAGATGCAGGTGATTCCATTCCCAGACTGAAGTTTTGACTGAATCAATGGGACAAGTGGCCTGAGTGGCAGCATGAATTTCTGCATCCTAACTGCAGATGCAGTGTGACCAACTGTCTCTTGTACCCATTGCTGTGATGTCTTTGCCATGATGAACTGTGCATTCAAGCCATGAGCCAAAATAAAGCTTTCCTTCTTCAAGTTACTTCTCACATATTTAGTCACAGTAACAAAAAGGTAACTGAGAAGTTTTTGAATATTTAATTGAGGATGTAGATATATAATCTGACTCTTTTCTCATCATATTGTGTCCAATAATTTGGTAGTAACAAACTGTGCACATTGGGAACTAGAAAATCTTTCTTACAGATAGGGCAAGGGACACACACACATAAGTTCTTAAGTTATCTTTTCTCCTGGTCTACAGTGGTCACAAGAAAAAAACAATATAATGATAATTCCTTTCTCCATCTCTCTATTGGCTGAACTAATGAAAAGCAAATGGCTGAATCCACCAACTTGTCATTTTTTAAATGGAGCTGGAAAGAAGATTCTGAAGTACAACAGAAGGAAGGACAGAAATTGTTAACTGAGAGCTTTAGAGATAGCTGAGGTTGCCAACAAATACCAGGATGTAGACCAAGAGAACGGGGCCATGATAAACTCTTTAGAGAATGCAGTCAGATTCTATCCTCTGTCGCAGGCTTCTTTCTGTCCATGACCTTAATAGTATTCCTATGTTATAGTACAGTCCATGTTTGCTTTATGTCCTGTCATAGTTTGTTTTCTGTTACATGCACAAAACACTGTGGCTAAGGGCAACTTAGGTGAGAAAAGGGTGTATCTCAGTTTACATTTCCAGGTATCAGTTCATAAACTAAGGGAAGTAAAGGCAGGAACTCTGGACAGGAACCTAGGACAGAAGCCATGGAGGAAGGCTGCTCACTGGCTGTTTATTTTACTTATGCTTAGCTAGCATTCTTATATAGCCCAGTCCTATGTGCCTAGGGATAGTGCCACCTGCAGTGAGCTGAATCTTTCAACACAGACAATTGATGAAGACAGTCTCCTACAGACATGGCCAGATGTCAATCTAATTGACACAATTTCTCAACTCAGATTCCTTCTTTCCAGATGACACTAGGTTTAGTAAAACTGACACACAAAGAAGTACCAGCACACACTCCTTGCCTTTCAAAGTCCTCACAAAATGCAAAGGGAAAATAAAGAGTTGAGATGCCAAATGGCCTCTTCTTTCACTGTAATAACTGACAACAGTGAGCCAAGGACTTGAGAATTTCAGATTTGTGGCTTTTAACATTAAGATATGTTTCAAGATTTTTGTTATTTCTAGTGATAGTAGTGTTTCCTTGGTTAGTACTTAGTGGTCAAGATTTCCATTACTATTTTATTAAATAATAGAATTTGAAGTGATATAGAAAACATTGTTTTCTCTACCTAAATCCACAGGAAACACTCCATCCTTCAAGATATAGCACAAAAATATTTTCAGTGAAATAATTTTCTCTATGTTTTATAATTAATTACTTCTTTTTCCTACCTTAACACTTTTTTGTATTGTTAATATAGCACTTATTAAATGTGCATTTACTTTGCAGCTTTTTGTCTTTGCATATCAACATTAAGCTTATAGTTAGCATTTTCTATATACTTAAAATACATTTATCAACTGAATCAAATAACAGATACATTTCATTTAGGAAAAAGCAGATAAGATTGAAAAGGACAAAGAGCTTTCAACATTGTCTAATATGAATTTCTTAGATTATAAAATTTAAAACTGAGTCTCTGAGCTGAAGAATCACTCCCCCTCTTCCAAAGCCTCATACCTAATTAGTAGCAAAGTTGGACATAAGTCCTAGATGTCTAATCAACTTTAGAGGGTTTAAATGATTGGGTGCTTTTTCAAATTAAATTATGTGTGTGTGGTTGGGGATGAGGAGTGGGAGGAGAGGGGAAGGGAACTGGTGTTTGGAGGCCCAGTGTTGTTATCCAGGCTCTTCCCACCATGTTATAAAACAGACACCCTCATTCACCTGGAGCTGATGAATTAAAGGAGGCTAGGTGACAGGGAGACTCAGGAATGTGGCAATGGAATTATAAGCAAAGGTTAACACATTCAGATTTTTTTTCGTCTTGCTTTGTTTTTGTTTGTTTGGTTTTATTTTTAAACATGAGTTCTGGGGACTGTGTTCAGGTCCTCAGCTGGCTTTTTCTGTGGTTTCTGATGATTGGACTACAGTGTGACAAGAACTTCATCAATGGAACCATCTCCCAGGCCCTTTTAATCCAAGTCCTCATTTTGAAAAGAAAAATTATTGAGAATTTCATACATGTATACAATGAAATATTATCTGCCTCTGCTCTCCCCCAAACTCTCCCATAATATCTCCAACATATGCCTTCCTAATTCCGTGTCTTTTTCCAAAAAAGACATTCTCTTGCAAGAAAGAACATTCACATATTCACATGAACCAGAGAATGTGCCCAGTCCTTTCTCCCCCCACCCCCCGGCATTCTCCAAGGAGGGCAAGGAATCCCAAGAAGGGTCAGTTCACTCTGGCATATCCAGTTGAGGTAGGTCTGAGTCCCTCACCCCAGTATTAAGGCTGAGTAAGATGTTCCCCTGTTGGCAATGGGCTCTGCGATACCAGTTCATGCACCAGTTCTGGTCCTATTGCAAGAGGCTCCACAAACTGCCCACACTGTTCAACTCAAGTCTACATTCGGAAGGTTTAGTTCCTTTCTATGAAGATTTCTCAGCTGTCATTTCAGAGTGAGAGAGCTCCCAATAGCTCCATCCAGCCATCTCTGTGGATCTCCTCCTCATGATTCTGATCCCTTTGCTCATATACTCTCTCCTCTTTCTCTTCAGTTGGACTGGGAGCCTGACCTGGTGTGTAGCTATGAATCTCTGGTTCTGCTTCTATCCATTGCTGAATGAAGGTTCTATAGTGACAATTAAGTTGGTCATTCATGTGATTATAGGGGCAATGCTGTTTAGGCACTCTCTCCACTATTGCTTGAAGTCCTAGCTCTCTCTTCTTATCTTACTTAGAGAAAACTTCGTTGTTTTTTTAACCTTGATAGATGAACTTTATTCTCTGCATGTATCATTGAATAATATTCTATTTCGTATTTCAGCTATTTATATTAACATACATGAAATCCTTACATTGCGAAGTTGCTTAAAGCCTGGATATTTAAGTGGAAATTTTGGATTAGTTTTAGATATTTCAAATATACTTTAGTTTTGATCAGCTTTCCTGCTGAGAGTTAGCATTTCCTTTTATTTTAGAACACTATGTATTTACAGTGACAACAGGGATCCCTGAGATCTCAGTATTCTCATAAGTGAAATGATGCTCGATCCTCAGGAGACTTTTGGTGCTAAGTAAGCATTCTGATAAAGAGGTCCATTGTGTGGGACCCCAGTGGATATCAACAAGTATTCACTGATTGTTACTCTATATCTTGAAAGTACCCAGGGCCGTTAGGAGGAATTAAATGTGTTTCTCATGTTCAACACCTCTAAACTGGGAAAGTATCTCAAGAACAGATTGAATTGTGATAAAATGTGGGTTTGTCTGAGTGCAAGGTAGATGAGAAAAGTGTGTGAATGAGTGTGAATTAAGAATAAGGTGTCAATGTGTGGAGAGTCTTTGCCTGCATGAGCCTTCATGTAAACTTTCTCTTTTGAACTGGAGTTGAGGGAGGCAGCATTGTCACTACCATGAGGCCGTATCTAGGGTATCTAAATTGGAGTGGGAGCTTTTGGAAATCTCATGGAGTCTACAGTTGCCATGGGAGATCATGCAGGTTCCGGTGCAAATCATGTTGTGTTACAATCAATTTGGTTCCAGACACCTTGTGAGTACTGACACACACATTTCCCTCTGTGTTGTCTGTGGCATTCTATGTGTCTAAGGCATTCAGGAGAAAGATAAATTCTCACATTTATACCACAAATACTCAAACCCAAGATTTATTATAGAATTTTCTTTGTCTCTTCTTCAAATGTTTTGCTATGTTATTGCAACCTATTAAAATATTTGTGCTCATGTATCAGCAATATATTCCTAGTACAGCTCTTGTTAAATATTTATAAAATATTTATAAAAGTCTAAGCATTCTATTTTTCTATACATAGTTATTAGATATTTTCTTGACATAAATACATATATGATTAAATGATAGGCATTTTTTAAGTTATGAGAGTGTAGACCTAAGTTTATTCTAATCTTCCTGAAGGAGAGCGATTAAAACTCATATTCCAACTATGTTTGAGAAGACTGACATATTTTATGTTTCTTAATTATCTTTAAAGTTCCCAATTGCATTACTGTTGAAAAGACTCAATTTACTATGTGCTGATGAAAGAATAAAAGAACCTCCCAGACAACTGCTATTTCAGATGAGAAAGTATTTCACTCCTTTGTGCTGTCAGAATATAAAACTTTCATGTGAAGAGCGGTTTTGACCTTCTTTTGTTCTGTTCAAAGTCATAGCATCCTCAGGTCAAGACTGACATTCAATACAAGTGTAAAATATTAATTTAGTAAAAAAAAAATCAGTGTAAAGATTGTCTGTATTTATTAATTGGCAATGTCTTTATGTCTTTTCTCTTAAAATATTTTACAATATATGAATGAAGTCTCAAAATGAGCTCAACAAAATTGATCCATGTCTTGAGGTTTTTATTAGTCTACTGAGATTTTTATTTTAAACCTTCTCCCAAATTTCCTGTTCTTTCTCCAAAGGGTGACTTTATTCAAAGTCTTATTTTTGTGCCCTTTATGACCTTTTTGCCTCTGTGACTTTTGGAACTACTGTGGAGAGGCTGGTCAATCAATAGTAGCCTGGAGTAAAGACTGTTGCATGTATTGTTCATCTGAACAGGATCAGGAGCAGACAGCCTCCACAATCTTAGGTTTACATGTGCATAGTAGTCAGTCTTTCATAATCATAGTTTTCATAACACATTTGCTTATCTCATATACCTGTGTGTGTGCATGCACATGTGTGGAAACATGTGGGTCTATTTGTGGGAGCATGTAGGTACATGTGCAGGACCACATGGGTACATGTATAAGAGCACATGGGTGCATGTGTGGGAGTATGTGTATACATGGGTGGGAGCATGTGGGTACACATATTTATGGAACCAGAGGTGAATATCAAGTATTGCTCCCCAGATACTATCTAGCTTTCTCTTTGAGAGAGGGTATTGTCTTACTATATAATTTTTTAGTACCTGTTTAGAATTTTTAAAATCTCATTTAAATGGTAGTACCTGGAACTGTCTTAGTCATAGGTTTAAATTCATGGTACATTATCATATACCAGACCTCACTGTGCTTCATTTAACTGTCCTCTATCAGCAGCCACTTGCACAAACTTTGCTTCTTTTCTCATCTCATCAAGATATTCTAAGTATTGAAGAACATACATTTGTATATCCTAACCTCATAAAATATCATTTTGACTGTTCTTTAAAATTACATGTAAATCCTTTGTATCAAACTATCTTTGCATATTTAAAAACTTCAGATTCATTCTTCAAGAATTTCATTCATGTAAACAATTTAATTTGATCACATCACTCTCCAAACTATTCAACTTCTCACAGACCTTCCCTATCATGTTTTCTTATCAATATCATGCCCTTTTTTTATAATCTACTGAGATCAGTAATGGCTGCTCATAAATGCATGGCTAGAGAACCAGCCACATCATTTTAAACTTCAGGAGTATATTAACCTCCATCAGGTCATGAGTGCTGTGGTGGTTTGGAAGAAAATGGCTCCCAGAGGCTCATATGTTCAAATGTCAATAATTGGTGGCCTGTTTGGGAAGGGTTAGAAATTATGTTCTTGTTAGGGGAGGTGTGTCACTGTGAATTGGCTCTGAGGTTTCCAAAGCCCACATTAGGCCAGTCTCTCTTTCTAGTTCCAACTTGTTAGTTGGCAACAAATGTGGTCTCTTAGTTATTTTTCTAGTGCAATTCCTGCCTGTTCACTGCCATGCTCCCCATCATGATGGTTATGGACTAACCCCATGAAAATGTTAGCAAGGCTCCTATTAAATGCTTTCTTTTATACATGCCTTGATCATGGTGTCTGTTCAATGCAACATAAAACTAACTTAGACAAATACATATCTAATTTATTCCTCCTAATTGTTTCACAGGATGTCCATCATTATTAATTATCTATTTTCTCATCTTGGTAGTCATGTGTATACCATAACTCTTGGGTTTGTGTAGGCAGAAGTAAGAGAAAATTGTGTATAAGAATGTTTAAGGTGCTAAAGTACCTGACTGCGTTATTATTGTGTTATTTTAGCATATGCTTTTGAATGTTTCTGCTTCAGCTCTACTGTCCTTCCCTATTTCATAGTATAAAATGGGGGAGGAGAGGGAACCAGGATTTCTTCAGTAGTATCTTCAGATCATTAATTTTCCAGTGAGGAATTTTATTTCACTCCTATGGCATATCAAGCATTGGATTTCAATAAAGACATGTAGCAACCTGTGTTAATTTTATTTTCAAGAGCTGAGAATCTACAGCTAATTTTAGAGGTACACTCTTGTTTCTGTGTGAAGATGAGGTTGGACATCTGGGAAATGCAAGCATGAGATCACACCTTTACTGGGCACATTTAACATATGTAATGCTGAACTGCTATCTATGCTAAATAAATATTTGAGCTATTAACCACATTATGAGCCACAAACCTCACAGGGAAGAATTAATGGCTCTACAAATGACTGAAGATTTATTTGAAGTTCTGAGGAAAAATTTACTCTGGGGGAAAGATTTATTCACATTATTGCAGTGATATATTTGCTGGTCATGTTCTCACCTTCCAAGCCAAGTTTGATCTTTGTGATTTCTTTTTTCTCTTTGATCTCATTCCTTAAAATACCTTCTTTCTCTTGGTGTAGGGAGCAGGATTTGACATACAAACTCATCTTTCTCTCCTTACTGTACCCTCCCAGGCCACTTGAATACAACTCAGAACTTTCCACTATACAAGAAGAATAAAAACATACAAACAAAACCAATACAAAGTAAACAATTTTCCTTGACCCTTTGTATTATGTCAGCTAATATCTTACATTCTTCTCAACAAGGGTTTTGTAAGGAGGTTTTACCTTTCCAGTACAAGCCACCCTTAGCATTCCACTGGAGCTAACACTGTCCTGGGGGCTACATTCACCATGTTTTAATTTTTTGTTTTACTTTTCCTCCTGTCAGCAAGTGACATGTAAACAACCCGCTCCATCACTTCTTAGCCTTTTGGCTAAGATAAAGTGTAAACAACTTGTTCCACTTCAAAATTTTCCATATGGCTGTCTTGCTTAATTTTAATTTCTAATTCCCTATAAAACACTTTGCTTCCTTTGCTCATAACAGGCCAACTCTGAAGTGTTCTTTAGCTCTATTAAAAGTGCTCTGTCTCCCTCTCTCTGTTTCTCTCATGCTTTTGCACTACTTCACTAAACAATTTTATTACTTCTTTAACCTCATCAATTTATCAGAGAATATTTAATCTAAATCTTTATTACAGATATTGATGTCTTTCTTAACTCTATCATAATCTCCACATTGAACACCTTAGGAAGCCTGTAGATATGTCAGATTAAATGTGTTCCAGCTGTCTTTCACTCTACTTCTATTTTGTTAAGTTTGGTTTCTTTGTATTTATTTACCTTATAGTTGATAATTTCACACATGTATGTGTAGATGGAGTTTTCCTGTGCCATGCCCAAACAATCACTGAGAAACTTAACATTAACTACAAATGTTTGGCAAATAGCTCAGGCTTGTTACTAGCTAACTCTTACATACAAATTAATCAATATTTCTTATCTGTGCTTTGCCATGTGGCTTGATACTATTTCTTAGTATGGCATACCCATCTGCTCGTGACTTCCCCAACTCCACTCTTCTTCCTTCTAGCATTCTCAGTTTGGTTCTCCCACCTAACCTTATCTTGTTCAGCTATTTGCCAGTCAGCTTCTTTATTAAATCAATCCAAGTGAAAAGTCTTTACAGTGTATGAAAGGATTATTCTACAGCATGTATGTAATGAATTTTGGCCATTTTTGCCTCTGGCATTTTCCTCTTTCATTTCCTCCTGAAACCCTTCTCTTCCAAACATGTCTTCCTTTTACTTCTATGAGTTTTTTTGTTTGTTTGGTTTTGTTCTGTTTGTGTACATTTGTGTGTTGGGAGAGGAAACTGAATTTAATAAGCTCTCTGTATGAGCATGGATAAGACATTAATTACTGGAGCATGAATGACTGACTAATCAGTGGTTATATCACAGAATAAAACAACATCCTTTTTCCTAGTAACCATTAACTGGAAAGATTTCCTTGAGGATTTGTATTGTATTAGTCCTTTTTCTATCCTTGGTAGGAAGGTGATAGGACAAATTTTAAGCTGGTCTTAAGGTAGCCATTTCTGCAGTATATTCTTGAGTATCATGGGCACATCATGTTCAGAAGACAGTGTTTTGTAGCCTTTTTTATCTACTAGTTTCTACATTTTTTTCCCTGCTGCCTCTTCTGCCATGTTCTCTGGGCCTTAGAGGGCATGATTTAGATGTCAGATACAGGGTTGAGTACTCAATTGCCACTTATACTCATTATTTTGACCAAGTACTACTCTTGAATTTATCATGGCCTATGGGGGAGGGGAGAGAAGCTATAAGAAAGCTGCTGAGAACTGCATTAATCTATGAGGATAAACATGCATATTTAGAAAGCAGATTGACAGAAAATCTATTTATCATAACAAGAGTGGAGTAACCCATAGGTACCAAAACCACTCCACCCATGAGCTCCTATGGAGCAGGCCTCAAAACTGATCAGAAAGCAATTGGCTACCTCAGTAACATTCATGCCACTATTGTACCAATGGGTATATCCTGCCTAAAAGGTCAGTATTATAATAAGCAGGGTCCACTGCTGGGTAAAACTATTGTTTACTTTTATTTTCCCCAAGCACCTTGCTTATCACCTTCTACTAACAGAAAGCTAGTAAACATGGAAGAAACTTCTAGGTCAGTATAGAATGTTCTCCAAACAAAGTAGGTGATATCATTAGTGTATAGAGCTGGTGAACAGTAAAGAGCAATAGACATATTATTTGTAAGGCCTCTAGTACCTCCCTGACCCGAAATTCCTCATATGATTTGATATAACCATACTCATAGAATCTAGGAAAAGATAAACTGATTTTAGTATGCTCTTTACTTTCTCAATATTAATATGTAATTAATTTCCAAATCATAATAATCATACTTTCAAAATAAAAACTCTATTCATTATTCCACTGTTTAACCACTTCTATTTTGGCTCAGCAGCCACAGTAAAATTTTAAAATCCCAAATGAGTCCTTGAATGTCTTTAATTGGTTCCAACAGCCCAGGCAATGCCATTAAACAGCTCATTGGCTATTACTGTCCATCACACTTCTGCTTCTTACCCTTTGTTTTTGTCAGGTCCAGTGAGTTTTAGTTTTTCTGCCCATCTATCTCTCTGCCAGTATCTTACTCTGTGGCTGGAATGTGTTTCTTAAAACACATTCCTCCACTTAGTTGAACAACTTTTAGTCATTAGCACATGGCTTACACTTCACCTTCCTAGACTCATCCCTTTTTGAAGACATTATATTGTACCATGTACTTTTCTTTCCCTGATGTTATTTAATCTTGTAATTATTTTTCTTATTAATTTTACACATTAAAAGAAGTGTTTCAAACAGACCAAATCACAGCATTCATTCTCTTGACACCGTGCCTAATACTTTAGGAATTAAAAACATTGGATGAATGAATGAATACTTCAATTCACTCTTCAAGACTCACTCATGTATAATCTCAAGGAAACCTTTGCCTAGGTTTTGCCCGGTATTTTGACCTAGCATCCCTTTCCTTCATATGCCAGACACTTCCCATTTTTCTATATTATCTTTTTAGAATTTGGTAAAAATGTTCTCAGGAGCTACCACTGCTGAATTCTCTGTCAGAACTCACAGCATTAACTCCAACTTGCCTGGGATAGCTGGAATTCAACATCTGCCATCAAATATCTGTATAATTTTTTTTCTTTTTTTACTATTATTAATAAAGAAGCCACATTTTCTATCCTTGTATACCTTTATTCAAGGTCCCTTCCCCCTCTCACCACATGAGGTCCTTCTCTCTTCTCCACATCTCCCCATAAATATCTGTATAATTTGTCATGATCTCTGTTTCAAATACCTCTTCTATAAAAACAAAATGGGAGCGATTCTTACAAGGTAGTTTGTTGTGAAGATAAGATGACAAGAACACATAGTAGGCTTAATAAATGTTACCATTATTCTTAACTGTGTAGGCTATTTTGTATATTCCAGAATGCACTGTTTTTCAGTGACTGATAAGGCAAATTACCTAAGGCAGTGGTAGAGAAAGAGAATGAGAAATGAAATTACAATTTAAATTAATCCATTTATTCTTTCATATAAAATATGTATTTATGTACTTATTTCTGGGTTCATTCCAATTCATCTTCCACACTGGAAATAAAATTGTATTGTAAAAATGCAAGCTTTCTTGCTATTTCCCTAATGAAAATGTTTTCAATGATTTCTCATCATCTAAGAAAAAATTGCATAGAAGTTTTAGCATTGAATGAGATATTCCATGCAAGTCTTCCTGAATTTCCTCCTTACACTCTTTGCTCCATCCTATAACTTCCCTGCTTCAGTCATACTTTTAACAACCAGAAATAAAGGCCATTAATAATGAAAAAACCATCAACTGAAACTTAACAAGACAAAGAAAATTATTTTGTGAATTGACTAATATGGTCCATACTCGTTGAAAACGTGATCATTTTGTTATTGGCTGTACAAGTTTACACTCAGTCCCACTAGCAATAGAGAAGTATTTCCTCTGACTTCACATCCCCTGCAGCATAGACTATCATCAGTGTTTTTGATCTTAGCCATTCTGACAGGTGTAAGATGGTATCTCAGAGTTGTTTTGATTTGCATTTCCCTGATGGCTAAGAATGTTGAATACTTCTTTAAGTGTCTTTTGGCCATTTGAGATTCTTCTGTTGATAATTCTCTGTTTAGAATTGTACTCAATTTTTAAATTAGATTATTTGTATTTTGATGTCTAGTTTCTTGATTTCTTTATATAGTTTAAGGATGAATCTTCTGTTAGATGTAGGGTTGGTGAAGATCTTTTCCCTATTCTGTAAGCTGCCATTTTGTCTTATTGACCTTGTCATACATTGGCTACTCACATCTTCTTTTGATTCTGGAATGCCTTTCTGAGCAGCAGAGAAACCACAACTCTAAATTCAAGATTTTCCTTTCTATACTAAAGTGAAAATTTACAGGTATTATAGTCTAGCAGTGCTTACAGAATACACAAAGAGGAAGAATATACGTTGAATTTTAGTGTGACAGCTAGTTTTCATGGTGTGTCTGAAAGTAGGAGAAGCACAGTAATGATACACTGTAGTGTCCACTCAAGTGGATGTACAATCAACAAAATCATTTCCACTGCACAAACTTCAATGCTGTGATTTGTTCAGTTGTTAGTTTACAGTGTACTTGGTTTTATCACTTAAATTAATATTGTTGAAAGCACATATGTTCAATTTTCTTATTGACTGTATCTGGTTGTTTAGATATTAGTGAATACAAACAACTCCCCTATATAAAATGTATGAAAACATTATAAATAGATAGAAGTACTACCTGGATGAGAAGTAATCTGAAATTCCTGAGTTCTTATTCAAGACATTTGCTTAGTAGAAGTATTAGCTATGTGCTAAGTAATGTGGGATGTCTTTCTGCATGCTGTGAATATCATTGGTTAATAAAGGGATTGTTTTGACTAATGGCAAGGTATCTTAGAAGTAGGTGGGAAATTGGAGCATAGATAAAGAGGAAGGAGGGTGGAGTCAGAAAGAGACATTAGCAGATGGAAATGAAAAAAGATTAGAAAGCTGCTGTGAGAAAAGATGACAAGCCATATGGCTAAACAAGGTAAGAATAATGGGTAAAGATTAGATGCAAGATCTAGCTAGCAATATACTTGAGCCACAGGTCAAGCAGCATGTAATTAATATAAGGCTTTGTGTAATTATTTGGGACTAAGCAGCAGCAGGACTGAGAACAAGTCAAAACCTTGGGGCGAGGCTGGAAAGGCCAGGCCAGAAACTTCTTACCACAGCTAAGTATAGGAGAAAGTCATATTTCTATTTATATGTTATTTCATTTTCTCCCAGAATCAGCTGATGTGTGTCCCTAGTCTCTCATGTAATCAGTCAAATACAAGATAGCTTGTCTGTTTCACATTTTATCATCTCTGAAGACAAATTGGTACTTGTTTGATCTCAAAACAAAATTAAAATATAAAGAAAGCTCTGCAAACTTCTTTTAAATTTGTTGTCTTTTGTAAGGTCTTTGGAAAGCTTGACTTTACCTTAAATATATAAAGCCTCATTTATTAATGTGCTAATTTTCATTTAGCAGTGAACTCAGAAATTGAGAATCTACTGTATGCCTGGGACTTTTATAATTATAATCATAACTCCAAGTGTGAAATTAACAAATCAGAGATATCATACCTGACAGCATAGTTTACTGAGTGCATATTTAAAACACACCCCATTATTCTTTGCTTTCACTGGAAAGATTAAATTAGAGACAACTTTTATCATGTTGAGTATAATCAGTACACTATACACACAGGGAAGTACATATGTAATAAATGTACCCAGAAGAAACAGACACTCACTTTTCCCTTGAAGATTTTTGAGTATCTTGGATACTGAGAATTTGAGCTAGGAGGTTTTAAGGAAGGAAGAATCAGAATACATTTTGACTTTAGTATTTATAACTTTATCTTTACTCTACATCATATATTTGCATATATTTGAACATATATACAAATGGAAATGATTTCCACCTCTCTATTGTTATTATTTATTATTATTAATATTTGTAGAACTATTAGGGAGGCTGAACTGATATTTCAGCTAAAAGAACCTAAGTTTGTTTCCCCACATCAGTGTTAGGCAGGTCTCAACTAACTCCAACCCCAGGAGCTGATAACAGTAGGCATACAAATGCATGCACACATACCCCACACACACTACACACACACACAGGCACACATGCATACTCTTTGATCAAAGTTAACATTAAGGTCAGAGGAGTGATTGAGTAAAAACACTTGTCAATGACTTCTGAGTATGATTCTTCAGATCCAAGAAGCAACAGAAAAGCTCTGACTCTTAAGTTATCATTTACTTCCATACAATTACCATGGCACATGCTCTTACCTTCCAAATAAATAAATAAATAAATAAATAAATAAATAAATAAATAAATGCAATAAGAACTTTCAGAATTTAATATTAGAGTGCAAACTTTTCACCACTTAAATATAATCTTATATATTTCTTCTTCTGAATTATTGTCAAAATACTTTTGAGAAACAGTCTTTAGCTTACACCATGCCTGAAGATGCTATGCAGGCTTCTGGGAAGGAAGACTTTGATGGTTTTATCAAGTGCTGGATCTTACATTCTAGTATACTGAGCTGCCTGGTGAGAAGTACCCACTGGTGCAGTAGTGGCAAGATAGTTATGGGATAACCAACCACTTTCTGATTTTTTTTTATGATGTCTGACACTATAAATCAGGCCAAAAGCTCATACCTGGGGAGATCATAGGCCCTAGCAGGGACCTACTGTTTTATTTGTGTTAAACAGGCATGCTATCAAACTGCCTTCTTAATAGTTATGTTTGTTACCTTAGAATTCATTTGTTTTCAACTTTGGTCAGAGAAGACTATTTTCCACACTGGTTAACAGTTAACTCACAGTCCCATAACACTTCAAAATCTCAGCTGTTGGGTGAATCATTTATTTTAACTGTGTTCCATCCAAGGTTCAGGGAACATCACAGGAGAATGGACAGAGAGAATGGTAGAGACAGAAGATAAAGAGGAAAGGCTGACTTTTGGACTTAAGAGTTGTTGTATAGCAACTCACAGAAACTTACACTGTTAGATTGTTGCAGCCACGCCTCCACCTGCAGAGGCTCTGGCTCTAGGGCATGTCTGCATGATTTCCCTTTAAAAAGCCCCAACCACATGGGAGACTCTCTCTTTTCATCTTCTCAGCTCCCTACCCACCCTTTCCTTTCTTCCCCTCCCCTACCCATTCCTTTAATAAATCTAATATGGCTCTTGGCAGCATGCTAGCCAGTGCTTCCACATGCAAAGTACTAACATTGACTACCTGCATAAGACCTGCACAATTTCAAGCCAGTCAGCATTCAAATGCAAATAAGAGAGAACTCCAGGCTGTCATCTGTGTTTTTAATCTTAGCCATTCTGACAGGTGTAAGGTGGTGTCTCAAAGCTGTTTTGATTTTCAGTTCTCTGATGGCTAAAGACCTTGAGCAATTTTTCAAGTACCTTTCAGCCATTTGTTATTCTTATGATGAGAATTCCCTTTTTAGTACTGAACCCCATTTTTTAATTGGATTATTTAGGGTTTTGGGCTCAAGTTTCTTGAGTTCTCTATATATTTTAGAAATTAGTCCTTTGTCAGTTTTAGGGTTGGTGAAAATCTTTTCCCATTCTGTAGGCTGCCTTTTTGTCTTATTGACTTGTGTCCTTGATTTTACAGAAGCTTCTCAGTTTCAGGAGGTCCCACTTATTGATTGTTGTTCTTAATGTCTATGCTACTGGTGTTATATTTAGGAAGTGGTCACCTGTGCCAGTGTGTTGGTGGGTATTTCCTGTTTTCTTTTCTATCAAGTTCAATGTAGCTGGGTTTATGTTGAGGTCTTTGATCCACTTGGATTTGAGTTTTGTGCAGGGTGATAGGTTTGGATCTATTTGCATTTTTCTACACAGTACCATCCAGCTATGCCAACACATTTGTTGAAGATACTATCTGTTTTCCATTGAATATTTTTGACAAGGAAGTATTCATAGGTGTGTGGATTAATGTCAGGGTTCTCGATTTGATTCCGTTGATCCACAAGTCTGTTTTTATGCCAGTACCAGGCTGTTTTTATTACTGTAGCTCTATAGTATAGCAAGGGGATAGGGTCGAGGAAAAAAATTCTCACAGTAATGTTTGGCTGGTGCTCTGAGGAGCTCACTGAATCAAGAACAGCCACCTGGGAACCACCAGGGAAAGGAACTAGGCCCTCCAAGGATTGGCAACTATCCACTGACATGGGCAATATGTGGACCCTCAAAGGGAGGGATCAGACTGTGTTTCTGTGCATGGACTGGCACCTTGGAGTCCATTTCCTCTAGAGGAACACCTAACCCTGGTCTTGATACTAAGATGAGGAAATTGGACTTGCCTGGAGTAGATGCTGAGTTAATCCATCTTGGGACCTCTTGCCCTTTCTGGGGAGGGGATAGGGGGATGGAGAGGAGGGAGGCTTGAAGGCTCACTGAGTGGGGTCGGGAGGGGGAAGAGAGTTGGAACAAGGGGATACATGGATAAAAAGTTCTTTATTTTATAAAAATAAATTTTAAAAAATTAAAAAAGAGGGATCCAGAAGCCTCACCCTTGTTGGAGAAGTTATTAACAATAGATCAGCAGATGAGTACTGAGATGAGAGTGACTGTCTTTTGGAGTTATGACTACTAGCAGTTAACCCACGCTTCAGTGGATAGCCTGACATCCATGTGCATACAGGAAGCACTAATTGAACTCAGGGGTTAATAAATACTGCTCCCCTCACACACATACACACATGTACAAATAGAAGATATAAAGTTGGGAGGAAGTTGGGTTTGGGGACACTAGAGAGAGTTAAAATGAGGTAACGATGGAAGAATATGATCAAAATATACTTTATAAGCATAACAAAGAACAAATAAATGTATTATTTAAAAAAATCTCTTTCCACATAAACCTTCTAGGATTGTTCTTTAAATCATGGTTTGACCAGTATTATTGAGAACCCTGGTAAATTAGGCATTATCTTAGGCTGTCATCTGTATCTGAGATGCAGTAAGCTCAAGTAGATGGCACTTGTTCTATCTTGATTTCAAATGTGGGGGAAAATTATACCTATAGGTACTATTTATATAAGGGTATCAAATGTATATCCCATCCTCTAAGAAACATCAGAAGAATACTATTGGCTGTCAAAAACCAACCAAGGCAGTGTAAGAAATAGCTCAGCTATAAATTACTTGTCTTGCAACTAGGAGGGCTTGCATTGGGTCTTCAGCATATATAAAAAGCTGTACATGGTGGCATATGCTTGTAATCCCAGAACTGTAAATGAGGCACAGGTAGATCTCTTGGGCTCACCAGCCATCCTGCTTAGCCTATTTGGGTTCTGGACTGGAAGAGAGATTCTGTCTTATAAAACAAATGACATCCAAGGTGATACTCTTGCTCCCACATGATTGTACTCACTCAAGAAACCCCACCACTGGGCCTGGAGGGATAGCTCAGTGGTTAAGAACACTTGACTGCTCTTCCAGGGATCCTGAGTTCAATTCCCAGAAACTACATGAACAAATAACAAAAATTAAAAAGAAACCCTACCATACACATCCACAATGAAAAAACAGTCAAAATCACTGGTCAGGAGGAGAAGGTAGTTTGAACAAGGAGATACATGGATAAAAAACGAGACTTTATTCTAGAAAAAAAAAATTTAAAAAGCAGAGAGAGCTTTTTTAATTCAATTCTTTTCTAGTTCTTGATGCTGTTTCTCTTTTGTGATTAGCAGTAAAAATTCTAAAAAGTAACTGAGAAAGAAAAAGCCCTCTTAAGGTCAAATCACTTCAAAGCTAGTCTTAAGGAAAGGGGAGGTTCTTGGACTCTGATTCTGACAAGGAGATGACAATGTCTGTGCTCTACAGAAGTAGGTGAGCCCCAGAGCCTATGAACCCAATCCTATCTCTCCACTGTTGAATCAAGCACAAAGATGACATCATTGTGAACTTCCTTTAACTGCTACTCTTTTTTACTGATTCAAATATGAAGCAAGTTCACAGCAAGCTTCCAATGAATTGAGTTGTGTAGTTTTTCTGATCATGTCTTTGGAGGGAAGAATTGTTGATTATTTTGCCTCCCAATAACTTCTCAACATAAAACTGTAACAGGTTATCAAATTGTTATTAGTTGTTATACTTGCCAAATGTTTGAGTAACTATAAGGAAATAAAAAGTGGAAACATTTATATTGTTAATATAGCTCAGGGCTAAGACTTTCTCGATGACAATAGAAGATTAGCATTTTCTGGTTCATTATGTGCTTATTGTGTTTAGAATGTTTTGAAGAAATAAAATTGACATTGACATTGTATCACCTCTTTATGAAAAACTTCGTATAGGCAATTACCACAAATTAAATGGCTAAAACTAACATGCATTCATCATCTTATGGCTGCTTAGTTTTAACATATAGTATATGTCTCAATAGATGAAAATTATTATACCATCAGGGTTGGTATCTTTTTAGCTAACTAGAGGAGTTCCTCTTTGCCTGTTGTTTTCTGGTTACCAGAGGATGCCCAAGCCTATTAACCTGTACTTCTAGCCCTGCCTTTATACTCTACAATAGTCATTGTATTCAACCCTAAGTAAAACCACCCTGAGACTCACGTTCTTTCCCCACTCTACCAAGGTAAGGAGCCTTATGAATATATTGAGTCTGATCCCATAATCCAGAATTACCTCATTGGAAGGTCAGTTGTTCAGTAATTTTATTTGTATTGACATCTGCTTTTTTTCTATGTAAGCAAATATATTACAGATTTTGGGAAATGGGGTTCAGGCTTCTTTGTGGAATGTTTACTCTTTCTAACAGAGCCAACACGTACTATGAGTAAAAGTGTTCTTCTATAGTCCTGTCTGTAGCATATTGCCACTCATTGTCTCAGCCACGTCACATAAAATATTTAGAGTTGGAGTCATATGGAAATGAGCTTCAGAATCAGATTTGAATCTCTTAGGTTTCTGGATTTGGCCAAGAGAGCTAGTCTGTCTCATTGTCATTGTGCATCTTCAAAACAACTTGCATTTCAGGACTTGCATGAGGACAGAGAACATATAGCTAAAGGCCTATTAAAATTGTTAATTTCATTGTCTTGAAATTAAAGAAGAAAATCTAAGAGAAGGTTGATTTTCTTTGGTCTTGCTTCTTTTGTGTCTATGATGACGATTAATAATAATCCTAAAGATGTATCTAAATTATCTTTAAACTTTTATTAGAAAGGGAGTTGCTTGGATTTGAGAAGGGAGAAAATAAAACAGATTATCTGAGACAATGGATCTGACCTAACTCTGAGCCTAGAAAAACTTAAAGTATTGCTGGGTCAACATAAGTATTGTTATTTTCCATTTGTTCTGGCATGCTAAGGCCAGGTGTGGATTCAAGCAGTGATAGTTGCTCATGTACCTATATTGGAAGCTAATATTTTAGACAAAGATTCCTATGCTCAGCAATAAAATTTGCAGATGACCTGACAATCTCACAAAATCCAGATGTGTCCAAGTAGCAGAGTACTTCCTACACATTTGGGCCCCGCTTTGAGGTGAATGAAATTTTGGAAGTAGAAATGGATAAAAAATTTTTAATTTTCTAAAGTAACTTTTTTTTTCCATTTTAAAGTACATCTACACAATGGAGTACTACTCAGCAGTAAGAAAACACGATATCCTAAAATTTGCAGGCAAATGGATGAATTTGGAGAATATCCCCCTGAGCAAGGTATCACAAACCCAGACAGATAAGCAGGGTATGTACTCACTCATTAGTGGACTCTAAACAAAAAAGCAAAAAAAAAAAAAAAAAAAAAAAAAAAAAAAAAAAAAAAAAAAAAAAAAAAAAAAAAAAAACCAAAAAAAAAAAAAAACAAAGCATGTTTAAGCTGCAAACCACAACCACTGAACAGCTTGGGATCTGAAACATCTTGGACTGGCATCTTGGATCCCACTCCCTCCAGGGGAACATCTGACCCAGTCTTGATGTTGGGGTGAAGAAAGCAGATCTGCCAGGAGTTGTTGCTGGACTAAGACATTTTGAGACCTTGGGACCTCCTGCCCTTGCTGGGGAGGAGATACAGTGATGTGGAGAAGAGAGTGTGACTGGAGCGGGGGTGGGGGGAAGCTTGAACAAGGAAATACATGGACAAAAAATATGACTTTATTCATTAAAAAAAGAAACACCATGAAAAAACAAAAACAAAAAAGATGGTATATAACATATGTAATCCTAGATTTTTTTCAACTCCAAATTCATTGCATTTTCAAATACATATGAACTAGCAATTAATAATTATGTGCCATTTAGCCAGCAGTTTGTGTTAGCTTTCTACATAACTAATGTACATAGACAATAAACTATTTCATTCTCCTCCAAAAAAATAAAAAATAAAGTCTAACTCATAATGAGCTATAAAAATATAATGGTTACTCAACTTTCCAAATGTATAATATGACTTGATTATAAACAGAATGTATGAAAAATACATTTTAACAAATTTCCTTATTAATTTGCATGGTTTGTCTTAATGTCCTAAATAAATAAAGATTCATGAGAAGCAAATGGCTATAAGGTTCAGATTTTTTACTCCTCATGGAAATAGTAAAGTAACATTCTCTATTCATTGGAGAATGTTTCCACAGTTCCTAGCACTAGACAGTTCCAAAGTACTATTTTTTTTTCTGCTTATAATAACATGCAAAAGCAACTTTTCCAAAAGGCTCACTAGATATAATGAGAAATGTATTTGAATGACCCAAAATATACTTATTCCATTTAACCAAAGTGCATATGCATTTTGATATTATTTGTTTTAATTTTTCCATGTGTCTCATAGAGCCAACCAATTTGAACTATTCTAGGATGCATTCACTTATGAATGCTTTTACCATTCCAAATGGCTCATAATAGCATATTTGGAACTGTGAGAGTTGATACTCTAAATGGATGTTAAGGCTCATAATACAAATGAAAAGCTGTTATTGCATAAAACTCAAGTCATTTCCTAGAGCATAATACCTCTGCAATTTAAAAGACTTACTCAAAATATAAAGAGAAATTAGACAATATGGTGACAATTCCTGTGCAAACTTAGATTGCTGAAATCATTTTGGAATTAACCTTCTGGGATAGATCAGCTTCCGAACACATAAACAATTATTTGTGTGACAATAAGTAAACCTTTGACTATGGAATAAAAATACCAAATTACTAACAACCAGAGGAAATAGTCTTCCAATAACAAAATATACCTCCTGAAAAAATATACATATATTTTTACAAATTTATTTTAATTATATTAAGGCAGAGATATCAATCTCTTCTATGGGCTTAAAGAAGGCAGCCTTAGTTCATATGGACTACATGGTGTAACAGTTAATATGGGGGACATTGGGGTGGTTTTTTGAACATCATATATTTCTATAAAGCAAATACCTTATTTGGCAATATATATATATTTTGCAAACAAGTTTAATTAATGTTCTTTACTGTGTAATCTTTTCTATTTTTTTCTGAAGTGTATTTTCTTACTTATTTATAAGTAATTAGGACCTTTGGGCACATCCTTCCTTCTCAATACTAGGTGCACTCATTCTCTCAAACTGGGGGCGTTTTATTTTCCCTACACCATCTTCTGACATCTGACAATATCTGGAGACACTATTGATTATAAACCCAAATTGATGAGCTGCAACTAGGATTATGTGTGTAGAAATGAGAAGCTTTGTTGAGTAGCCTGTGATACACAGACAGTCTTCCGAAGTAAAGAAATATCCTAGACTAAGCCAAGTATGGCAGCACATAGTTGTAATCCCAGTACTCAGGATGCAGAGGCAGGTAAATCTCTGTGAGTCTGAGGCCAGTTTGGTCAATATAATGAGATCCTATCTTTGTTTCTGTTTAGATAAAAGAATTACTAGACAAAAACATGCTGATCATACCAATGTCAAGAAGGCTTGACATTAAATTAAATTAAACAATAGCAAAATCCACATATATTATTGGTTTTCTAGTAAAAATATTTGGTTAGTAAATATTTATAGAATATCTATTGATTAGAAGAAAAATTTGAAAAGTAAGTTTTCTCTTCCATTGACTATTGTAGAGTTTCAAAAAGATTGGTGAGTTAAAATTTAGTCAAAAAAATATGTCAGAGAAAAAGAGAGATAGGGAGAAAGGGAGGGAGGGTGAGAGAGAGAAAGAGAGAATTTGGACATTTGCCCACACTAGGGAGCGTTTATCTAGTAAGAGTTTATTCTGCACCCATCCCATTCTTAGAAAGATCAAGATGTTTCACCAAAGAGATTCCGAGCCAAATACCACAGGAAGGCTGAAATATCAAAGAGGGGAAGCCCCACAGTCAATTCTCACCTAGCTGTCTTGCAACTTCCTCAGCCTTGATCCTGGTTGCTTCTGCCTCTGCTGGGTTTCTAAGAGGCCTTATATACCCTTCTCTTCAGCTATATCCCATCCAGGTTAAGATTAAAGGTGTGAACTACTCCATATTGTAGCTAGCCTTGAACTCACAGAAACAGGGAAAGTTCTGTCTCTGGAGTTATGGGATTAAGGGTGTAGGTCCCTACTCCGATTTCCCTGTTCTGGGATTAAAGGTATGTGGTATTAAATCTCAGTTGTTTGTCCTTGTACTCAATTCCTGAGCTGTCTGCACAGGATTTGACTGTGTGCTGTATCTCAATATTTCAGGTTTTATTAAATATGTAATATATCAACACATCAAGGTAAAATAAAAACTCATGAAACTGAGAAATTTGTGTTTTAGTAAAAGACCTGGCTACCAAACTAACAAATACTGGGCTTCTCTGCTATCTAACTGCTACTTTTAAAACAGAAGCAAAACTAAAACATTTGCAACTCCCAGGAAAATAAACTTAGACAGTGAGAAGAAAACAAAAGGGCATCTATAAATGCTTTCAGAAGAGTAAAAATAAAAATACTACATACCCAAAATACAGATACAGAAGAAATGCTCATAAATAGAAATACATTAAAAGTAAGAAAGTTCTCAAATGAAAAACTTCAAATTATACCAAAGCTAATACAAAACAGAATGTAATATAATTTAGAGGAGAGAAAAAAGAAATAAAGTTGAAAGAAATCAATTGATACACAACAACAAAAGGTAGACTTTTTGCTAGATGGGATAAGAAAAAAGAGAGAATGCTCAAATTACTGAAGCTGGGAATGGAGCTTAAAACATCAATTCCATAGGGAAAAAGTAAGTGTAAGAGAGAACAATGAAAAGTTGCATAATTGTACCCCCAAATATTTTACAACCTATATAAAATGGACAAATGTCTAGAAGCAGTCTACTGAGACCAAATTACAAAGACAAAAATCCAAATTGACGTAGAATATTTAATGTCTTATCAAAATAACCTTTATTTAAAAAGAAAAATATCTTTTATCAAGGAAGAGTTCCATACTTTGATAACTACAATGATAAATTCTAACATTTGAAGAAGCATTACAAATTATGCTCAAACTTCTCTTCAAAACTAAAAAGGAATGCACAATTTGTAGTTAATTCTGTAAAACCAGAATTTGCCTGATATGTAGAAGACATAGTATGTTCATATACCTGTGATCCAGGAGTGTTTGGAATGTGTACTGCTTCCCTTTTGCTGGTTCAACAAATTAAAAATGATGCCACAGCTTTAAAAATGCCTCTTGTTCTCTTTACTGTTGCATTGAACTTCTGTCTTGGATTGCCTAGTGTGTTCTCTGCTCTGCATCTCACAAAACTCAAATCGAGGTGCTAGGGGATCTGTCTTCCTTTTAGATGGCTATTGGGAAGAATTGGTGTACAAATGATGCTTCATGTTCTGAATTTCTCTTGCTTCCATGTTGAATATCTTGCTGGCCCTGGGCTAACCAATTCCCAGAGACTGTAAATAAAGTGTCTTGAATGCACTAGATTAATAGGTTAATAGATTAATAGATTAATAGCCAACACACCAGCAATTTCTTCATCAGTTTCTTAATTCTTGGCCACAGTTTACTGCCCCTTCTCACATGAGGGCCAAATATCACACATCCAAGGACAATTTTTATTCTTGGAATCCCTGAAAGTATTCAAACTAGTCATTTTTAAGTCTACTTACCCCATCTCACCTGTATTTCCCTTTGGACACCACAATAAGTTGACCTGTGATGATCAGTCTCAGTTTTTGACTTGACTACATCTGAAGTCAATTGAAACACTGAGCAGCTGGGCACACCTGTGAGTGGTTTCTTGACTAGATCATTTGAGCTGTGAGTGGTTTCTTGACTAGATCATTTGAGCTGGCAAGACCCACCCTAAAACTGGGTAACATCTTCAAGTGGCAGCCGGAGCAGAAGAACATGAAAGAAGGAAGCTTTTGGTTTTTTCCTGCCTCCCCTCACTCTCATTTTCAAGCTCATTTATTCATTTATTATTATTCTCCTGATGAAACATTGCTTTGCCAGTCTTCAAACCAAATTCTTTAGGATTCCAACATAGACTGAAGACCAGCAGCTCTCTAGGAATTCTTTGCAATCTTAGCATCACTTTGAAACCTGTGAGTCATCTAGTTCATAAGATGGAACAATTACCAGATCTTTCCACTGGGGGCAGCCATTGTTGGACAACTCAGACCCCAGAATGTGTAAGCCATTCTAATAAATCTCCTTTAATGATTGTGTGTGTATTTATTATACCAATTCTGTTTCTTTAGAATGCCAAGACTAATATACCATCTATGTATCTTTATAAACGTGATCGTGTTTTATCTCTTTTAATTCTGTTGCTATGACAAATATACTGATCAAAAGCAACTTTAGGGAGAAAGGTTTTGTTTGGCTTGCAGTTAGATGCGACAGTCCATCATTGAGGGAAAGCACAGCAGGAACCCAAAGGCACACATACTTTCTATTCTACAAGCATTCCATCCGACTATAAAACTCACTTTACAGCCAAAAAAATGTAACAGGATCCTTGGAGTACACTGTGTTGATTGGCTGACAGGCAAGCCTATGTTTGGCTGGCTGGCTTACATAGTTCAGAACCATCTGCCTAATGAATGTTTTGTGCATATTGGCCTGGGTCCTCCTTCATCAATTAACAGTCTAGACAAACATGTAGCCATGCCCAGAGGCCAGTCTGATCTAGAAATTTTAAAATTGAGATTGTCTTTCCAAATAATCCTTAGGTTGTGTCAAGTAAATAGTTAGAGCTAATCAAGGCAGTTTTTAAAAAAGTCTTATCTAATAAATATTAATCTATTTGAAAGTAATTGTGAAAATTATAAAAATGTTTAAAGTAAATACAATTTTATGTTTCATGTCATTTTTATTTTTGAAATAGAGTCTCAATTTGTAACCCTGGCTGGCCATGAAATCTCTGTGTAGACTAGGCTCATCTCAAATTCACAAAGCATCTCCTGCCTCTGTTTCTTGAAGTGTTAGAATCAAAGACATGCATTACTATGCCTGGTTAACACAATTTTAAAAGTGCTTAATTTGCTGATTTGTAAATTAAGGGGGAAGAAAAGGTAAAACATACCTAAGCTTAGAAATAAATAAAACAAGTACATCTATAACTTGTGTCTTTATATTTTTATTAGTTCTTTGAGAATTTTATACATTTTATTTTTATTGTATTACCTCCTTTCCTGGCTCCTCCCAGATACAGTCCTCATTTCTATACCCACCCTATTTAATGTCTTCTTTTTTTTCCTCTAAGCTTTTTGAGTCTAATTTGTGCTGCCTATAAGCTCTTGGTTGTATGGCTATCATATCAGTGCCTATAAACTCTGAAGTGTATGGTCAACCTATCAATGGTCACTAAATGGCCGTTAAAGAATATTAATCTCTCTCCTGGTAGTTACCATTCACCAATGTTCTTCAGCTAGGGATGGTATATTCTGCCTATCACCCCCTTCTTTTTATTCTTCTTTGTATTATTATGAATAAAGTCATATTTTTTTATCCATGTATCCCCTTGTCCAGACTCCCATCCCCCTCCCACCCCTCCCAGTCACTCTTTCTTTTGCCCATCACTTTATCTCCTCCTTCTATACTGAGATTTTGTCTGGCTTGAACTAATTTCCTTATATAGTTCATTTCATTGAATTTAAACATATTATGCATGTATTTCATCCTAGAAATAAATATATCTTAAGGTTAAAAATATCCCTGTTATCACAATGTTATATTAAGATACTTAATGAACCATGTAGATTATACAATATGCACAGCAATCATTAAGTGATGGTGTCTCCAAGAATGATGCGGGAATAAATGAGGCTTTATAATAACTCATTCCTCACTAAAACCTCCCAATATAGGGAAGACATTTGAAATTAGTGGATAACTTCAAATCTCTATGAAAAACTTTATACATCATTTTTAGAAAAAAGTACACACTGATGAAAATTAAAATTAAACATTACAATTTTCATTGAATTCCTTTTCTAAAGGCAGTCATTCAGTAGTTTATGAATTCACTGAAGTAATTTGCAAATCTTTAGTAATGTTTCCCATTTTAGAGTGGTGTCAAGGAACAAGTTAAAGAATGATTAAAGCTGCCTTTCCATTAAGACTTGCAGCAGCTTGTGGGATTTGCTGTCTAATGTTGTAGGGGGGAAATCACCTCTTCTATTTAGGGGAAGTAACTTTTTCTTTGCAGCAAAAGATAGGGGGATAGAGGAGTCTCTAATGACACTTAACTGTTGAGAATATGGTCTACACCTTCTAAAGGAGGTCTGGCCTACAGGTGAAGACACCCGCTGCTTGTTTTCATCTCATTGCTGTCAAGTGGAAATCAAGGCCAGTTCTGCAAGGTCAGATATGTTTTTTTTTTTTAAAAAAAACACTTATTTATTTATTTATTTATTTGCCTTGGTGTTTGCCTGGAACTGGAACTACAGACAGTTGTTAGCTGCCATGTGGGTGCTGGGAATCGAACCCGGGTCCTCTGGAAGAGCAGATGGTGCTCTTAACCGCTGAGCCATCTCTCCAGCCCCCAAGATATGTTTTAAGAAAAATTAAAATGCCACATTTTCCGTGAAATCTTTTGATTCTTCATTATTTAAATTTAAATCTACCTAAATTGTAAAAGAAAATATTTGAAAAATGACATATGGTAGACTCAAATAAATCATGAGGGTGATCATCTGAATACTGTAACAAAATGAGAAGGAACAGAAAACCCCAATTTAGTCTCAGTGAAGGCTGTCAGGCTTCTCAAAACATATTGGGATAAGCTAAATTATACTGACACTTGACAAAATAAATGCCAACACTATGAAAATAGGGTAATGTTACTTGATCTACCTTCATTATAAAATTTATAATAAAACACTGCAAATATTCCTCTCCCATTAAGTTAATAAAAATATCAATGACTGACTCTTTTGAGAAATATACAAAAAAATAATAAAATTTACATTTCCTATTAGGAGTATAAGTTTAAGTTTTCATTCAGAATAAAAACTTAGGATTCTATGAGCATTCATTAAAACTGCACACCTAATCATTTCTTGTAACAAATTATCTTTAAAAATTAGACAAATAAACATAATTAAATAAGGGTTTTACTTATAAAGTTAAATACAATAATCTCAAATAACAAAATAGTTGCCTTTTTATTTATTCATGCATTCACTCAATAAATATTTAGTTTGAGAATGTTATGTGTAGTTATTATTAGTAAACCAGATGCCTCTGCTATCCTGATGCTCATGTTGTGATATGAGAGAAAACAATATAAGTATGGCTACTATAATCGATATTGTATCAGGCAAAATACCTTGAACTCTCAGAAAAAAACATTTTTTTCATTAAAAACCATAGAATAGCCTTAACCCACTTTGTATTAAAATTGTTGTGTGTACTAATGTGTACTTAGTAAATGAAAACAAAGATTTCTCCAGATTTAAAATTATTTCAGTTTTACAAAACAGTAGTCTTTGACACCACAAACATTCAAAATATATAACTGATGCTATATCACCTTCTCCTTTTCTTGGTTCTGGGATCAATCTTAGATCTTTCTTGGACTCAATGTATGACATCATTGGAATGATTTGGAGAACTTATTTGTGGGATGTCCTCAAATTGTCATCTTTTTCTTCAGTGTCACTATCTAATTGGTTATTCATTCTATGATTTTGATAGTTTGGATTCCTGAGAAGCAGCCCTCTCTGACACTACAAGGCTTCTTCTTCTTCTTCTTCTTCTTCTTCTTCTTCTTCTTCTTCTTCTTCTTCTTCTTCTTCCAGCCAGTTTGTTTGTTTCTTTGTTTTTCTTTATTTTACCCTTAAAATCACTTTAAATTTGCAGTTGCTCTTTTTTTAAAAAATGTGTGTCTGTAAGTGTATGTGTGTGCATGTATGGATGGATGCTAGTGCATGTATTATACACCTATGCATGTAGAGGCCAGAGCTGACATGGGTAGAGTGCCTTCCTGTTTTGCTGTTCACTTCAATTCTTTTCTGGACTGACTAGCTTTTATTATAAATTTTCTGAATTCAGATTATTTTTCTTCTTTTATTATGAATAAAGTCACAATTTCTATCCATGTATATCTTTATTCAAGGTCCCTTTCCCCTCTAACCCCCCTCCAGTCACTCTTTCTTCTTCACATCTCTCCATCTCCTCCCCAGCAAGGACAGGAGGTCCCTAGATCCCAAAATGGCTTAATTCAGCATCCACTCCTGGCAGATCACTTCAATTTTAGAGAACAGATCTTTCACTGAATATGTGTGTCTCACTGTTTTAGTCACTGCCCCTTACCAGCTTCAAACAGCCAACCACACCTAGCAATTTTATGATGCTGAGGATCAGAGTCAAGTTCTCAAGCTTCTCAGCCAGGCATTTATCCACTTAGCCTCTCCAGTTCTCTATTGGCTCATTAAATGATTTGATTACCCACTCAATCATCCAAGTTCTTGCCTCTTGTATAATTCTTCTGTAATTTAGAAATTTAGAATTAAATAACTTGGAATTAATTGATATTTATTGAGTATTTAGTACATCTAAGAAGTTGTAATAATTATAGACATATAGAAATAAAAGAAGAATTTCATTAATCTGTAATTTCCCACTACTTTACATTTGTTTTTTTTTTCACATTTGTTAATGAAAAAACACAACTTACATCATAAAAGGAATAAGAGTTTATTCTGGAACTATTTGAGTTACATGGTAACACAGACTTTGGTCACCCCAAGTTTCATGTTCCAACATGGAAGCAGTTTCATGAAGTCTTAATCACTTTTTGGAACACAAAAAGGAATAAATCTAGGCAAGTTTAAAATATATTGGTAGGTACACAAGAGAGGCAAATACAGAGAGGTGGAGGAAGCTTGTCTATAGCCCCAAGATGCTATCTGAGCTTTTAGTTTAGTGGAATCAAGTTGGTTCCTAAGATAATAGTTTCCAGAAAAGTTTTAATCTGTTAGGCACAGGATGTTCTGATATAGAGGTGGGCAAGGGATGGCTCTTACCACACCTAGCCTGATATGAGCTTAAGGTCTTCAAGTCTACAACATTCCAGTCTCTCCAGTGTGTTGAAATTCTAATCAACCTACCAGTGTTTGTAGACACTCCTTTTTTTCCTGGTTTTTTTTTTTTTTCACTCATGCAAACAGGACTAGTTATCAAGTGGTATAGGTAAGATGCTACCCACATGGAGGATCGGTGATGATTGCTCTTTTCATGGTGAAATGTCAAGTATGCAGTTTAAATTGCTTACATTTTATGTTGTTGGGTTTGCTTGAATTAGACAGGCAATTTAAACAATTCCACCATTTGCATGGAAAATTAGCAAATTATAAATCAGTCTTGTGTTCTCAGAACTATAATGGGAGCAGCAACAAAACCTGGTAAGATTAACAACATCAAGAAAAGTAGGCCCTGGTATTTTCAATTCTGAAAAAAATGACTCATCGAATAAAAATAATATTGTGGACTACTGATTCAAAGGGACATTGAATTTTTTCTCATCCTAACAAAACTCTAGATAACTTGTACATAGTGCACAGCATATTTTCAGTCTATGATGGCTGTGCTCAAGTTAATCTATGGGAGATAAATTAAAAGACAAAGCAGGTAGAAATAGAATTCCGTTTCTGTAATCTCCAAAATACTTCACTTGTTTTATAGTTTCGTATTTATAACATAAATTTGATTGCTTTGCAGCTAGATTTTTTAAATACAATATAAGAAATTAGCTAATAGATATAAGCATATTATTTTATCATTATTATTATTGGGTTGAAACCCCTTCAATGATGGCAAGAAAGAAACTAATATGTACTTTTATCATTTCACTGTATTGTGAAGCTCTGAAAAATGCTGGGATCCCAAACTGGAAAAAAAATCGAAGAGGAAAGAAGCTTAGAGAAAGCCTTAAATACTAGGAGCCAGGAAATGGAGGTGGAGTCACTGAAAGTGGGAAGCTCTGCAGTGCTAGAAAAGCCTCCATGACCCCTGGTACTCTGCTGCACTGTGAGGGCATCAGTCAAACAAAATAGCCTACCTAGTTCCTTCCCTATACTGCTTAATGTAGTTCCCAAGTGGGGAGGAATAAGAGGACTGGCTTCCTAAAGTACAGCCTTATATTCTATCTAGTGCTGTCTCCAGGCAGTCAAGCTTAGAGACCCCTAATCTCTGATATCCCTACATTTAAAGTCTGTGTAATATAAGGAATTTCCTTTTGCTCTGGTTACCAAAAATCCATCTCAGCTCCCTTTCTACTAAACCTTGCAGTAATTTTCATTATTTAATGGCTCATCAGTTAAAAGCAATTCTGCAGCCACTGCTCCAATTCCACAGGATCTCACTACTCACTTCTGGCCTCCACAGTGGTATTCCCTAACACACTCAGGGCACCACACACACATACACACACACACACATTTGAGTCACATGGAAACACAGATTTAGGTCACCCCAAGTTTCATGTTCCAACATGGAAGCAGACACACACACACATGAATGTCAAAGATAAAAAGAAAACACCATGCTATGATCAGCCAAAGGGCCATTCATGATTCACATTTACAAGAACTGAGTACCACTCCCTTATATCATGTCATCCAGGTCCCAGCAATCTCTGTACTTTACAGACACTCCAACTCTTCATCAGTACTTCATTAACTGTTGTGAACAACAGTATTCTTCAAAAATAGAATTTTGTATTTCTAAAAATAACCCTCGGTGGCAGCCTAGGGGAAATGGCTTAGCAGTCAGTGTCTATTGTTCCTGCCATAGACCAGGGTTCGGGTCCCAGTGCTCAAACCACAGTCTAATAACTGTGTGTTAATCTAGGTCCAGGAATCTTTTTCTTGCATGGGCTCTCTCTGTGCAGTTGTGGCTGACCTCATTCTTGCTAAACAGACCGGGATCTGCGTTCTGAGTGCTGGGATTAAAGTACGTGTAACCATCCCAACTGTAATAGAATTTCTTAATTTCTGTTTGTTAGCTTATTTGTCATTAAAATTGTTAAATTTATTTTTTCTAACAAAGAGGTTATAAGAGAAATTTCTTTTTAAAAATTTATTTAAAATTTTTTTATTTAAAAGATTTTTTATATCACCCCTAGTCCCCCTTTCCTTCTCTTCCTCCTATATGCTTCCCAAGTGCACCCCCCCATCCATTACTCAGTGAGATAAGGCCTCCCATGGGGAGTGAACAAATTCTGGCATATCAAGGTACAGCAGGACCAAGCCCCTACCCCCTCTATCAAGGCTGAGCAAAGTATCTCTTTATAGGGCATGAGTTCCAAAAAGCCAGTTCATGCACTGGGAATAAATCTTGGTCCTACTACCAGAGGCCCCTCAAATTTCCTGAGCCACCCAGCTGTTACTCACATTCAGAGGGCCTTGTTCTGTCCCATGCAAGTTTTTGAGTTCAGGGTCAGTGAGATCCCAGTAGTTCAGGTCAACTGTCTCTGTGGGTTTCCCTGTCATATTCTTGACCCCTTTGTTCATATAGTCTCCTTCTCTTCCACTGGACTGGGAGCTCAACCTGGTGCTTAGCTGTGGATCTATGCATCTGCTTCCATCAGTTACTGGGTGAAGGTTCTATAATAACAATTAGGGTGGTCATCAATTTAATTACAGATAAGGCCAGCTCAGGCACCCGCTCCACTATTGCTTAGAGTCTTAGCTGGGGTCATCATTTATGAATTCTTGGGAATTTCCCTTGCACAAGGTTTCTCCCTAACCCCCAAATGGTTCCGTCTATCAAGATATCTATATCACCACTCTCCTTCTCTGTCCCTTCCTTAACTCAACCATCCTGTTCTCTCAAGTTCTCTTTCAACTCTTCTTCCCATCCTCCCATGCTCCCAATTTTTTCAGAAGATCTTACCTACTATTTCCCCTTCCCAGAGAAATCCATGCATGTCTCTCTTACAATCCTCCTTATTGCCTAGCTTCTCTGGGCTTGTGGATTTTAGCCTAGTTATCCTTGAACAATTTCTTAGAAAGAGCTTTGCATTATTTTAAAATGAAACACTTAGTGTTATTACTTGTGGCATACAGATAATTACAATAGAAAAGTATCAAGAATGCAATGATACAATCAGGTATTATTGACTTAAGACAAAATTAGTAAAATCCAATCTGTAGGTAACGATATTAATTACTTCTTGTTATAATCCCCAGTATGTGTTAGAGGGTACTTTACTAACACTCTTGGATTAAGTTATTTCCTAGATTATGATCATAGCCCAAATTAAGTCTGGGAATGTAATAAAAAAATATTTCTTGAAAAACCTATGACCTGATTGCTTATATGTGACTAAACAATTACACTGTGCTTTTTCAGTTAACTCAGTTTTTTTTTAAAAAAAAATAAAATAACTTCATACTTCTCACTGCCAAATAAAATCACTGGATATGCACATTCCTTCTAGGAGAAAACTAGAGTTCTGTCCCTTGGGCTGCACACTGAGAGAGAATCTGAGGCTTTCGCTCCTGTCTCTTCATTTCTGGCACTTGCGATACCTCCTTCCTCATTCTCAGGACAGCAATGAAGAGTCTTAGCTCAGAACCGTACAACTTTCCCTTTGTTGATGCTCAGAGAGGCAGAGAAGAATATAAACATCTGAAGTCCTGTGCTTTCAGAACCTGGGATTCAGATTCAGAGAGAATGAGCAAAATACTGTCCAGTGTGGGCATCAAGATTGTGAAGATAAATGCTGTTTTCATGAGGGGCAGCTATTTTACAAGGCAAGGGAACTAATGTTTAGAATAAAAAGTCCAGTGCAGGAGAATAGCACTTTTGTTGTTTTTAGGTACTTTAAAGGCTACTTAACAGTTGATTGGCAAATAAGTATTTATGTGATACAGAGGCGGGAGCATCTTAGTTCAACTATATAATGAGTTACATGAGATTCTGTCTCAATAAACAAAACTGTTTAAATTGGATTGCATGGTGAATTTCAGCCAAGGGAACATTTGCTTCCTCAGCTCACTGATCCACCACCATCTACCCATTAATTAAAAACATGTTCCAGATATCACTTATATGGAATTAGCTTCTCAGACTCATCTAGTCATAAAATGTGGGTCTCTTTTTCCTTGAGGGAGAAAAAGTAGGTTCAGAGGACCATGAACATGATGGAAAGAACTTACACAAGTCAGCTGCAGAGAGACAGCTAGTTTTACTGGTCCAGGAGTAAGGTATAAAAGACTTCTCAGGGTATGGGCAAGAAGGACTGATTGGTCATCACACAATACCTAATTATCATACGGGAAGGAAGAAAGAGCAAGCCTTATGTGCTCAGTTATACAGCTTTTGCAGGGAGCCCTGTGCAAGATCATCCTCCAAATAAGATCAGGCATCAGAGCTTAGAGGCACTCTCCAAATAAGGTTAGACAGAGAAGAGGAATCCCTGTTGAAAAAGGGAGTCCTCCATTTTTCCTAGAGCTCGGAGAGCTCAGTGGACAGAGTGGACTGCAACCTGCTTCAACAATGAAGTCTCCTCACCCTTAACCTCTCTCCTAACTTCCATTTTTGGTGACAGGGTTTCATTATGTATCTGTGGCTGGGCTGATACTCTCAATGTAGAGCAGGCTACTCTCAAATTCATAGAGAGCTACAGAGTCAAGAGAGAGAGAGAGAGAGAGAGAGAGAGAGAGAGAGAGAGAGAGGATGCAAAAGGTGGTAGTGATATTTTGTTTGTGTTCTAACAAATAAAACTTGCCTGACAACCAGAGGACAAAGCCAACCACTAGTTAATGATAGAGGCCAGGCAGTGGTGTCACATACCTTTAATCCCAGTACTTGGGAGGAAGAAACAGGAAGATCAGGAGTTCAAGGCCACCCTGGACTACAAGTGATTGATTCAGTCTAAAAGAGAAACAGAACCTCATACCTTTAATCCCAGTACTTGGGATCTTATTTGATTCCAGTACTTGGGAGGTACAGGCCTTTAATCCCAGTTCTAGGGTGTTGGAGACAGGAAGTGATATAGCTGGGTGGAGAAGAATATAAGGTGGGAGGAGATATGAGCTCAGCCCACTTTGGCCAGAGGATTTGATAGAGGTAAGTAGTCTCTTTAGTGATTGACTCCTTTACTTCTCTAATCTTTCAGCAGTTACCCCTGTATCTGACTCTGGGGTTTTGTTATTAAGATCAGTTAGGATTTGTGTTACAGAAAGAAGCCCATTGCTAAAGGATTCTCACTGAAAAACACATTAATAATATCACCTATAACACCAAATAGTAAATATTAAAGTATTTATACCAGAAGTAGATAGAATGGTAATTGGCACACAGCAAATACTCAGCAAATATTGCTATCATTAATCATTGTTTTATGTAATCACCCTTGTAATAAGTGTTTATTAAACATGTAAATAGAAACTTTCTGTTCCTACTACCCAGTTCCAAATAACAGACTCAGATGCTGAATATGAATTGTAAATGATTAGTCAAAAGCTCAGGCTTGTTAGCAGCTAACTCTTGCACTAATATTATCTCATTTCTATTAATCTATATATTAATGAGTGGCTTATGGCATTACCTATCCTCTAGCATGTCTTACTTTCTGTGTGGCTAGTTGGCATCTCTCTTGATGGCATCCTTTCTTCTCCCATCATTCCCTCTGTATCAGACTGTCTTACCCAACCTCTTTTTGCCCTTCTATTAGCTAATCAGATTTTTAATTAACAAATGAGATTAATGCATTCTCATAGCATATAGAAGGATTATCCTACAGCAAAACACCTTGTCATTCAAGGAGAAATATATTGTGAAGAAAATAAAGTTTCTCTCTTTGTGAAACACAATATTTTGTAAGAAAAAAATACAAGTAAAATGCTTGATATTAAATAATATGAATTAGATGAATAGGGTCCTTAGAATATGGGCATGAAGGAAGTGTGTAAACCTGGGTGGATAGAACAGTCTCTGCAAAAGTAACATTGAAACTTGGATCTAATGAAAGAAGTTGAAGAATATTTTAAGTGAAAATATAGGCATTTAAAGAGAGTGCTGTATTCCAGGCCCCTCTGGAAGACCATTGGTGTTCTATGAAGTGCTGAGTTGATGAGGACTGATGGAAGAGGACCTAGGAGTACAAACAGAAAGAGTAAGATCTCATATCTCAGAAAATGAAGGCAGAGTTTTTGCTCCAGTCTATGAAGCTATTATGATGGGCTTGACCAGAGGTCATGGTGGTATAGACAAAACTGATAGCTATGATGATGAAGAAGCATGGTGATTTCAAAATATATTTTGGCAGAAAAGCTCTCAGTATTTATAGTGGATCCTCTGTGAAGGAAGAAGTAATGCTGGGAATTAAGACTGACATTTGGTTTTCTGGCTTGAACAAAGGGGCAAGATAGGGATTGATTCTGATAGGAAAGCACAGCGGAACAAAACAGTTAAGAGAGAGGCAGCAAGGGAAGGAGAAAGAAAGGAAGGAAGAAGGGAAGGAGGGATAAAGGAAAAGTAAATAGGAAGGAGGAAAGAAGGAAGAACCTTCATGCATGCTCTCCACCACAATGTTTGATAGAGAAAAAGAGTTTGCAAAGCACAAATGGAATTTTCTAGAAACTTAGAAACACAGGAAGACATTGCAGCATGTCTCCATCAGTATTGTATCTGAAATACCATGTGTAGCCCCATAGTCAAGCTGCTACAGTGACTGCAGAGGCACCAGCCAATGTTATTATAACAGCATATTCATTCTTTTCAAAGTTAAAGGTCTGTCAGTATTTCCATTATAAACTCCAATTTTCAGGGGTTTATGATTTGGCTATTTTAAAATTACTTCACGCTGAAACTTGCAGGCAATAAAACATTTTTAAAAATAGGTTTAATGCATTTTGTCAAGATCTAGTTAAAATATTGCCTAATTTTTCTGAGATAAAGTGCCTTTTAGGTAATATATTGTGAGACAATTATTTAATTAAAAATACTTTATTTTAAGGCTATTGAGAACAATTATACTGATAATCGTGCCGAATAGACTTACAGAATCACAAATGCTGGGCTACAATGTGAAGATTTTTATAAAACTTGAAATATCCATCGCCATTTTGTATAAATATTTTTCCATACAAACATCTGTAAATTAGTTATGATTGTTCTAAGAAACAATAACATGTTCAATTTTATGTTACATATAGATATTTTATTACTTTACTAGACAGAATTCAAGTTCAACATAATTGTTTGATTAACAATCCACCTTTGGCTCGGAATAAAATACCTGAATTTCCTTTAAATTCTCAGGTAGCCTCACCTGGCTTTAACTCCCTTTCTATCTGAACATGACTCTGATCTCCTAATCTTTCTTCTTGTACCTACCAAGTACTGAGATGATAGATGTGCAACACCATGTTTCTTTCTGGTAATAGAATTAATTGGTCAACATGTGAATGTCAAGTTCACCTAAGGCATTCAGTAAAATCAACTTAGTGCTATAATTCGGCCCTGAGATTTTCCCCAGAGTTCTGTATTATAAAGTCCTGCTCCCCAGAATGATGCTGTTGGGATACTGTAGATTTTTTTTTTATGGACCCCTTTCCTGCATGTAAATCTGTGCGCTCTGAGAATGCTGAGTCCAGAAGAGGGTGTCAGATCTCCTGGGAGTGGGAATTTCAGAGTTGTGAGCTGCCCTGTAGGTTCTGGGTATTGAACCAGAGTCCTCTGTCAAAGTAGCAAGTACTTTAAATTGCTGAACCCACCGTAGAACTCTTTAAGAGGTGTGACCTATAGGGAAGTGTTTAGGTCACTGAGAGCATGCTCTTAAGGGGGAAGGTGGAACATCAGACCCCTGCTTTTCTTTCTTTTCTTTCATATCCAAGCCATGAAGTAAGCAGATTTGCTTTGCCATAAGCTGTTGCCATGATATAGCAATGCACCAAAGATAAAGCCAAATGGTCAGAGACCAAATTCTCAACCTTGAGTCAAAATAAATTCTTACTCTTGGTAAGTTGATTATCTCAGTTATTTCTCCTATGAACAGAAGGTGACTAACTCAGCCAGGAAATCTGACTAAAGTTACAAAAATACTCTCTTCCCTTGTGAGGAACATGAAGAAATACCAAAAATGCTACGGAAGAAAAACAATCAAATATTTCATGCCAGCGAAAATGGGGGATGCACTGATGAATAAGAATGTACTCTTCCCTTTATCCAGTACCTAACTGAAGCAGATGCAGAGAGTCACAGCCAGAGTACTGTTGAAGAAAGAGAAGAGACATTGTATGAGCCAAGGATGTCAAGATCATGACAGGGGAACTCACAGAAATAGCCGACCTGAGTTAGGAGAGCTCACCAACTCTGGACAGACAGCTAGGGAGCCTGAATGGGACCAACCTAGGCCTTTAGCATGTGTGTGACAGTTGTGTAGCTTGGTCTCTTTGTGGGGCACATGGCAGTGAAATAAAAACCTGTCTCTGGAGCTTGGGCTGGCTTTTGGGAACTCTGACTCCAAGCTGGGTTGTTTTGTTCAACCTTGGTGCAGCAGGAGCTTGATTCTGCTTCAACTTGATGTACCATGCTATGTTGACTTCCATGGGAGACCTGCCCCTTTCTGAATGGAGACAGTATATGGAGGAGGTAGAAGGGAGATGGTTGGAGAGAACAAGAAGAGAGGATGGAAGAAAATCATGGTTAGTATATAAGATAATTAAAAAATAATAAAATTTTTTAAAATGTGCTCTTTCTTGAACAGATGAGAAAACCAAAGGAGATAGGAATAAACAAGGCCTGGGACTACAGAGGTTAGAGGGGATTTTGAGACTATGAAGGACTGTCATAAAAGGTGAAGAGAAACTCAGGATGAAAGGTAATAATACTAAGTAAATGTTCAGTGGTTGAACATGGAGAGAAGAAAAGCAGATGGGTAATGATCAAGGCTAGAGGAGGCAGGACAGACACAGGAAAACAGGGATTCGCATGACATTTATTGGGATGATATCATCATAAAGTTTAGGAACTGAGTCACACTTGCTCTACAGATGACACTGTCTGGACTTTTCTCAAGTGTTTCTTAGAAGTGTGCATGCTGTGCATGTGTGCACTTTTTATGCACATGAATATTTGGCTGGTAGGGTTCACTTCATTGGCTGGAAAGCAAACTCTCCTCGTTAAGTGAATTCAGCTCAAGGACACAATCTTTCTATTGTGCATATTTGTTCCTAGGTGCCTCTCTGTAGTGATAAAAAACATTTCAGTCTACTATCAAAAAATAAAACAAATGATTATAAAAATATAATTTTAAAAATAAATGCAGCACTGGTGATATGAGCTAAGTGGCTTTTTAGATAAATTTCTCTCTTTTAATTTGGATAATTTATTCTTGATTATAATCAGATTGAAAAAAAATTATATTCATCTTCGGCTTTACATGGGTTCCAGGGAATCCAAAACCTCCTCTTTATGCTGGAGTAGTGAAGACTGAACTTCCTGAGCCAGTACCCCAGCCCCACATACATAATTCCTTTGAAAAATTTTTTAAAGTTATTATTATTATTATTGTAGTATGTGTGTTTGGTATATGAGTATTGTGTATGTGTTTATGTGTGGTGTCTGTGTGTGATGTGTGTGTGTGTGTGAGAGAGAGAGAGCTATGTGTGGCAGGCATGAGTGTGTGATATGTGTGAAGCGTGTATTTTGGTGTGTGAGAGTGTGTGTGTTGTATGTGTATGTGTGTTGCATGTGTGTGTGTCATGTATGTTTGCCCTGTGTGGTACACGAGTGTGTGCGGTGTATCCAGGGAACCTGGGCTGAGAGAATGAATTATGGAGTAATTACCAGTGTGTACGTGGAGGTCTGAGGACAGCTTTTGGAAGTTGTTTTCTCCTTCCTCTGTGGTTGCAGGGATCACACTCTGATAGGCAGTCTTGCAAAGCAAATGCTTTTACCTGGTGAAACATCTCATTCCCCTTCCCTGACTTCTCTCCTATGCAGCATTCTGCCTTCTATCTTATCTGTCATTGAAATTTATGTTTCTGAAATGCTAAGATATTTTATAAAGAACACGATCCAACTTAGAGCAAAAAATAAAACCTGATGGTAGTCAATAAATACATTTTATAGTTTCATATTGAAATCAAAAGATTCTACTTTTTTCAGATATATGTAATATTTTTCAAATATATGTAATATTTCAATCCTAAATAGGGAATGGAAGGTAATTTGAGAATATTGCTCATACAACTGATAAGAACAAGTTTTATTTAATTGTTTTATTAATTCTTCAAGAATTTATTACAGTAGATTTAATCATATTTACTCTCTACTCCTCTCCTTGCTTCTCCTGGTTCCACCTCATCTTTTCACCTCCCTCAGACTCATGTTCCTTTTTTTATTGCCCTTATATTACTTTTAATTAAAATATAACTTACCAGTATAATTTCTAACTGTATTCTAAATGTTTATCTTTATACTGACAAATAACTCCCATCCCAAAACAAAGCCTTTTAGGCAGGAAACAGAGACTATTACAGAAGGTAACAATTGGTCAATGTGCCAAGAACTGACAGCGGGGTAACCAGGCCTAACTGATACACGTACAATCCAACTCTTACACTAAACCCCACTCTCCTTTTAGTAACCCAGTGAGTCAAGTTCATGTTGCCCAACATACTCCTGGAAGTTGGGCCATCTACTGGAGCATGGTTGATTTCCCAGAAGTTCCAGATGCTCCCTCACCAGAAGCCATGAACTGTCAATAGCTCCTCAGTTAGGGATAAGAGCTTGTAGAAAACAATTTCTGAATCAGAAAAAAATTTAAAAAATAGACAGATTAATGCATTGTGATTAATAAAAGCACATCATTTCTGAATGAGCAAAATAATGTAATATATTAAAATTAAATGAAGATTATATGGCACAGATTATGGATAATTCCTAGAAAACAAAGGGCTCCTTCAAGGTAATAATGCAATGGGAATATATCTGTAGGAAAGAATCATAAATGATCAGTGAATATAAGGAAAGTTGCCCAGTGTTCTAGGATGTGGAGTATTAAAATCAAAAGAAGAAGCTAATAGCTTTTACCTTCAAGGTTCACTAAAAACTTCTTCTAGAAGAAACATGTAATTGGGACTTAGACTTCCAGGAGACCGCGTCTATCACTATTATAGTGGGAATATGGAGGCAGGTAGGCAGGCATGGTGCTGGAGCAGTAGCTCAGAGCTTATATCCTGATCTACAGATGGAAGCAGAACACATACTGAAAATGGCAGGAGTCTTCTGAAACCTGAAAACCCACTCCCAGAGACGCACCTCCTCAGACAAGTTCGCATCTCCTAATCCTTCCCAAACAGTTCCACCTGCTGGGAAAGAGGGGTTCAAACCTATGAGCCTATGATGGCCCTTCTCATTCAAACCCCAGCAGTGGCATTGGGAAACAAACTCTCTTGGATATCGTTAAAGGGACTGACTATAAATTCCTAGAGCTTTTAAGAAAGCAAACTGCCCAAACTACTAGGATTCATGAAAGCTGAAGGGGAATAAATATAGAAGAAAAGCTAGCTTAATGATAGGGAAGTATAGCAGTGTATGAGGTGTGGAGGTTGAAAGAAGAATGACCCTCACCTCCTCATGCATTTGAATTTTGGTTCCCTGTTAGTAGAATGGAATGATGGCAAAGGTTAGGAGGTGTGACCTTGTTGGAGGAGGTGCATCAATGAGGGTGTAATTTGAGGTTTCAAAAGGCCATGACAGGCTTAATCTCTCTCTTTGCCTGCTACTTCTCGAGTACAGCATCTATCGGTTCCTGCCTTCCTGCTGCCAGACGCTTCACCATAATGACAGTGGACTAATCCCCTTAAACTTTAAGCAAGCTACCAATTTAATATACTTTTTATGGAGTGAGTTGGTCATGGTGTTTCTTCATAGCGATAGTAACCCTAACTAATGAATGAGTGAACAGCAGCAGGTGTCCACTAATTAATTTCTTGCATACAAAAGAGGACTGTGTTTTATATTTATATTTAAAGTGAGTCAATGCCAAAATAAAGAAATGAACTAATTTCAGGAGATAACAGTTGCTACTTAGACAAGAGAAATGGCAATTTATTAAGTAAATTTAGAGTTGGATAACTTGGTAGCACATAGTTTTATAGAATTCAGATTAAGCAATATAAAGATATTATGTATATGTTAACATTTTATATATAATTACATATACAGATTTATATTGGTATGATATATACATTTATACTTCAAATATGTAGTTAAGGCTGAAATACCTATTATATCCAAATAGTGATGACAATTGACATCTTGCTATCATAGTAGGAATGTTAAGATAATAATATAAATTTGAGAGCTATCAGCACTTAAATGGTACACTAATAAAATTATAGAACAATTTGAGTGCGGTGATAGTACTTGTGGAGGCAGAAGCAGGTGGATCCCTGTGAGTTCAATGCTAGCCTGGCTTGTATATTTCCAGGCTAGCCAGAGCTAAATAGTGAGATCTAGTCTCAAAACAAAACAAAAACCAAAAAGTAAAGTCCTAGGAATCCATAAGATCCTCTGGGAGAAAACTGGGAGAGGAGAGAAAGTGTAATTGGCAACAAGAATCACAAATGTTACCTACCAGTAGGACTTAGTTGAATATACATATTACCAATTGCCATATCGCTCTCAGTAAGAATAAGATATATATATATATATATACACATATATATGTGTGTGTGTTGATGTCTTATAATATTTAGTATAAATATCTGTACCTAAAACATATGTATACATATATATTAAAAATTATGCACACACATAGTAGAAGATAAACTCTAAACTCTGAATTGTATAAAATGAAGAATTATTAATGTCTTTTTCTAATTGAAAGATTTTTTACTTTATTACTGCATCTTTAAAAACTGCAGTATGAGGTTCTAGGGATATTATCCAGTCAATAAAATTGTGCAGTGGATAATGGGCAGGTATGAGGACCACAGTTTGTATCCCCAGGTCCCATGTAAAAGCTGGGAAGATATGACAACTGTTCATAAAGGAGATGAGGAATCTCTGGAGCAAGCTGGCCAGCTAGACTAGCCTGAATTGCTAGTTCAGGGTTCAGTGCTAGTTCTTCTGTCTAAATCAAAGAAAGTAGACAGTTATTAGAGAAGAATCTTGACAGCAGTTTTGGGCCCTCCACAAACATAAGCACAGAAATATGAACATGCATACATGCACACCACACATACATATACATTCAAAAACTTCAATTGAAAAATTAAATATATTATAAAATTTAACAGTCAATACTTGATATAGAATACTGAAAATTAAAGCTTAAAAATGACATCCCATTAACAATGACAGTACATATTTTATCTCTGAATCTTGTCACTTTAATATCTTCAAAGTACTGTTTACAGAAATGGTAGAGTTATATATTTATGGGGCCAATTTTACTTTGTTTAGCAGAATTCATCCATTTTATCTGTATAAGGACTTGCCATTTGTCAACTGTATCATGGGTTTTTTGGACCCAGTACCATGTAATGAATTTATATATGACCTTAATTTATCAGAATGTCCAGACTGTAAAATCATCTTGGCTGAAGATCCAAGGAAAGACAGCTGATAATTTAATTCCATTACAAATAGCACATGTCCTGGTGGTTTCTAATTTCAATCTTATATTCTAATCCCTTTGTTGTAATTGCTGTCATTCTCTCCTTGTTTTTCTCTAATTATTATGACTAGAGAAAATTCTCAATTAATCATGGACTGTGTGTTTAATCTTTGGATTTCCCAAATCCCCATTTTAACATTCTATCTTTTACTAAAAGATAAACTTTTTGGTAGACTAGAAAGTTTCCATTAAAAAGCAGCTTGATACTTATATAAAATTTTTAAAAAAGTCTAGTGTTCATGCATTATATAGAATAATGGTCTTTCTTTTTTAACCATTTGTGAATCTTAAACATTTTCCATCAACCTTTATAACTTGAAGTAAAAATATCTATAGCTTGTTCTTATAATTTTATAATTACTAAGGTAATATATACTACTACATCTGTAATCTGTGATAAATTTTGTGTTTTAAATTAGAGCTTGGTAATTGCACTACTCTGTATCACTCATTATTAATTTGCTCATAGAGCTTAAAAGATTTCACTGACAGGAGAACACTGAGTATATCTATCTGATATATAGGAGTCCTCAAATGCTCCTAGAAAATAAGCTTAAAAAGAAGGCTTATAACTTCTAGGCCAGTGTGGACTATATAGTGTCACAAGATCTTATCTCAAAAAAATGATAAAATCTTACCAGATTGACACATGTCAAACTGAAGAATGGATTAACAAACTGTGGTACATCTACACAATGGAGTACTACTCAGCAGTAAATAAAAATGATATCCTAAAATTTGCAGGCAAACAGATGCATTTGGAGAATATCCTCCTGAGCAAGGTATTACAAACCCAGAAAGATAAGCAGGGTATGTACTCACTCATTAGTGGACTCTAAACAGAAAAAGCAAAAAGCAAAGCATGTCTAAGCTGCAAACCACATCCACTGAACAGCTTGGGATCTGAAACACCTTGGACTGTCACCTTGGATCCCACTCCCTCCAGAGGCACATCTGACCCAGTCTTGATGTTGGGGTGAGGAAAGTGGATCTGCCAGAAGTGGATGCTGGGACCTCCTGCTACTGCTGGGGAGGAGATAAAGAGATGTGGAGAAGAGAGAGTGACTAAAAGGGGTGGGAGGGGGAAGGGAGCTTGAACAAAGATATACATGGATAAAAAATATGACTTTATTCATAATAAAAAATAATAAATAAATAAACAACAAAAGTCCACAAATATAACTATTTTATAAATAGATATTTTCAGAAAAACCGTAAGGGTTAGGGTTAGGGTTAGGGTTAGGGGAAGGTATGTAATGGCGATACTAATCTTAACTTTAAATTTCTCTGGCCTCAAGATGTTTTTATGTCACTTGAAAATTATTGTCCTTGACCTCATTTATCCAGCTACCTCTTGAATTCAGGCATGTACTCCACTATTTTCTTCTGTGCTATACCACTCCTCCTTTCTCGTTCATGTTTCTGAAAACAATGAAGTTATAGACATCTGTATCTGGCTTTGCACTGCATTTCAAGAAACTTGGCATTGAAAAGCTCCACAAACCCAGTAAAATTTTAAGCTACTTTATGAAAATTGACAAAATTCAAAATGCCTTGGTACAATGTTTGTTTATGTAAAAATGAATACACTAAAATTCATTGGTCATTAGAAACATCAGCAGATAATGAGCCCTTTGATTCAGGTGTGATCATCACTGTCTTAGGGCCTCTAGTGCTGTGAAGAGACACCATGACAGGACAACTCTTATAAAGAAAACTATTGAATTGAGGCGGTAGCTTAGAGTTTATGAGATTTAGTTCATTACCATCATAGCTGGAAGCATGGAGGCTGGGAGTATGGCAGTGTACAGAGAGATATAAATAAATAAATAAATAAATAAATAAATAAATAAATAAATAAATAAATAATTAAGTAAGTAAATAAAATCTCTTCTCCAGGAATCTTCAGACTGAATGCCTTAGAGTCCTCAGCAGAAAGAGAAGAGGGATCAACTCTTGTCTCCTCTTGTTTTATATTTCTTTCTCAAACTTCCTAGTGCTAAGATTAAAGGCATGTATGTTTCCCAAGGACTAGGAGTAGGAGTAGAGGACTGGGAGTATAGGCGTGGGATCTCACGTGTTAGGATTAAAGCTGTGTGCTGCCTACCACAGCCTCGCTCTGTTTGGCCTTGAACTCACAGAGATCCAAAGGCTCTCTGCCTGGAGTGCTAGGATTAAAGGTGTGGGTCACCACTCCCTGATCTCTAAGGCTAACTCTGTGGGTGGCTCTGTCTTCTGATCTTCAGGCAAACTTGATTTTTTTCAGAGCATACTTTGCAGTTTATCACCACAGGGCACCACATGCTAGGACCACAGATTCTTTCCTTTGGGTCTTTGGCCACATTCTCATCTGGATAGTAGACCTTCCTCCATCTTTGTTTGTTTTGTTCTTAAAGTCTTCCTTAGTCCTGCTTATCAAGCTGTTTGCTTATATGTACTTTAGTATTTGTTAGAAATTTCTCTGTTAAACTATTTTTACTTGGATTTGTGGTTTTGTTAATACACTCAGTGACCCAGTTGAGTAGGTTTTTAATATCTCACCCACTCTGTTTCTTATCATATCCTTGTATGCAGATCTCCCGGAACTGAAATAACAGATGGGTGTGAACAAAAATGTAGGTACTAGGAACTGATTCTGGGTCTCCTGTAGCATTTATGATAATGAACCTAATTATAAAGTTTCCAGTTACATTACTGATCATCCACTAATATTAAAAATCCTTTCAATGTTTTGAAACATTGAAATATCTCTCTGTACACTGCCATACTGCCAGCCTCCATGCTTCCAGCTATGATGGTAATGAACTAACCCTAACCCTCCTCCAATATTCCACAAATATACATATTTTGAGATACTATATACCACATTCTTTATTCTTATTAAACTATTTTGATGCATTTTGAAAAAGTTTAGAAATCTGTCCTTCTCTTTACTATGATGTGTAAGACGTATCAGATATGATCTAGGCTTAGAAAAAGCAGCTGGACATTTTTCACATCTTTAGAAATTTTGATTCTTTAAAATGTCAGTATCTGTAAAACTAGCTAGAAGGATAGTATCAAACTAGCTACCCAGGGACATAGAAAACCTCCTGCTTAGAGTCTTCTAGTCCTTTATCTGAAACCTTTTCATCTTCAGAATTTCTCCAGTTACTCCACAAAGCCTGGTGTTTTCTCAAGCACTGGGTATCAAATTCAGGGGCTAGCCTAGGCTACTCAAGTATTCAGTCACTCCAATACTCCAAAAGCATTCTAGAGCCCCAAAGAACAGAGCAGGTTACATAAATTCCAACAAAATATGTAATATTTATTACAAGTGAGAGGATAAATCACAAACTGGAGCATGGAAATGAAATCATGTAGAAAGCTGAGGAGGATACACACAGAAGCTGACACAGGGAGCTGGATATAGATTTGGCTTAGATTTTTTTTTTTGGAGTGGAGAAGGATCTCCTATTTAATATACTTTGTTGTTATGAAACAGACTAATATTTTTGGGAATACTGTGTAACTTGCGAACATTAGGTGGGAAAGTTTTCCAGGTATTCACATTCTACCTGATGGTAGGAAGAGGATATCTCAATCCTTGGACAGGCTTGGAGGATGAGAGAGAGCTGCCTTTCCAACTTTCCTCAGCAAAGCTAAGAGCTGGGAAGGCTTTCCTGGCTTATGGATGCATGCAAAAGACTGGTGTCATTTTATAGTCCCCATTATATCCTAGATCTTTGAGAGGAAGTGTACTTATTTATCATAGTGTGTAAATAATGTTTTGTTGATAACAAAATTAATGGAGAAACATACATAGATGAGCATGTCGGGGGAGTGGGGCCTGTGTTTGTAAACACTCCCTTAGGTACTGGGTACTGTAAATTGTGGAGATAGTAGTAGCTGTTTGCAGCAGCTTTTACATTTACCTTCTTGTACACCTAATGCCAATTTTGATATCTCCTTCAGATCTATCAGAAGACCCTCTGCCAAAAATGACAAAAACTTCACTTGTCTTTGCTACTGTCATGTCCAGTTTTCTGGGGACCCCAGAGTGTCACCTTTGATCAACTGTTAGGGAAATAAAAATATGGGTTGTCCTAATGAGTGCCTATTGTGTCAAACTCAAGACATTATACACTGAGGATATATTTTCCCAGGAAGGTCCAGGTCATGTGAGACTCCCTAGTACTAAATACTTTTTATTATCAAATGATTAAACCTTTGCTACCATTAAGGTGTTCTATAGTGTTCTGTTCACGACTGAAGTATGAAGGGGTTTAGGAAGTCAAAGAGTTGTGCTTAAAATCTAACTGTGAGTTTGGTAAGTGTTGAGAATAGCAGCACTGAGCTGTTAACTTAGCATCTAGAAGGCAGAGTCAGGAACATCAGGAGTCCAAGGTCATTCTCAGCTACATAGTGAGTTCCAGGGCACTGTTGTTACATGTGATGTTACATGACATGTGATGCCATCTCACAAAACAAACAAAAACCAATTCTTTAGGTAAGTCAATATCCATAGAAATCTTTTTACTTAATGTGTAAATTAATAATTTATCCGGACACTAAAACCATTCCATCCTATCATCATAGCTTTGAATTTCTCTAGAGGTTGTGATTTACTAGAGGGCAGGGTTCACATTCTTTTAGTTTGTAATCCCAAATACCTATCAAAGTTACTATTAGATTATAATTTTAGCAACTACCTTCACTGGCTTAATAATTTAATGAGGAAAAAATTAGATTTTACATGGCTAAATAAATGTAAACTGTGAGGCAGGTAGTTGAACTTTACCATGATGCTCTCTCTTGGGTCTGCTAATCTAGATCTGGAGCTTTAATGGCTCCACATTACCAGTCCCAATCTACAGAATACATCATAGAGTGCCTGGGTGTCCATACACCTGACATTCATCCCTTCCAAGTGTGTTCACCCCAAAGGCCATGATGCTCCTTTGGATCCTTTGGTACTCAGTGACATACTGTTTTTCTTGTATAGTCATGATGATACTGTCAAACAGGGCCTGTAAAAGAAAAACAAAACCAAAATGAGCATTTCTTCTGTAGCACATTTTGTATGCAGCCTCAGACTGCTCTAGGTTTACCTTTTCCATAAACTCAGCAACAAGGTGGCACTGAGAGCTTACTTCATACATTACTCTATTCCCAGTTGTGTGAGGAGTAGGTAGTACATATTTCCAGTTTGCATGAGGGCTTTGAAAAGAAAAGAAGAGCACTTGTGTGTGTGGTGGGCTGTGGGTGCCTAAAGACACAGAAGAGTGGGTGTTCTGGCTAGAGGTTTGGAGTCCCTAGGCACACCATGTTTCCTTCCTTCAGTATCTGCTTCAACTTCATACTTTTCTAACTCCTTTTTCTTTTAAGAAAATGTAACTAGAATTTTGAAACTCACTTTGTGCAACCAGGAAAATGTAGTCTTCTCTCCCACCCTCCCAAGTTGTAACTGGAATTTCCTTGTTGTCCTTTCTTTTTTTGGACTATAGTACTTGTATTTACAAAATATGCAGAAAACAGAAATTCCATAGAATACTTTTAAATACGAAGAGAATTGCTATAGAATGGTCAAACAATATCACCAGCAATCACCCTAGGTGAAAGCTTATTTAAAAACACAGGATGATCCCAAAGGAACTACTTTTTGAAATCTCTAAACCAAGCATTTATATTAAATATTCTGACATTAGAAATTTGATATTTTTTTCCTGAGGTGCTTGACTGTTTTGTAAAACTGATGGTTTTATATTTGTATGTTTCCCTTCAAAATAGAGCTCAGAAAATTAGCTTTAATACTTTAGCAATTTAATATATAATCAAGAAAAAAAAAAAGGTCAAAAACAGAAGCAAGGTTACAGAAACTAAAATCCAATAGTACTCAACATCACCAGTCTTTAGACCTGTTTCCTGTTTAATCAGCTAAAATAGTTCAAAACCATGTTGATCATAATTTGAACCATCCTGAAGCTGTGTTCTGCAGGAGCTATAACACTTAAGAACTGGCACTATTAGAAAGGTAACAGCATTACAATAAACTCATAGACAGCACACAAAACATCTTAAGACCTTAACTATAAAAAGAGAAAATGCTATTTTATTTGCCACAGAAGTGAGGAAAGAAACGTCAGTAAAATAAATTTGATAACATGACTCACACTTCATTAAAGGTGATTTCCTCAAATTCACAACATTCACATTTGGCTGAACTAAAAAAAAACTGAGCTTATAAGTGGGGCACTTATGTTCTTTCCAAATAAGTTTAAATAATGCACATGAGGTAAAGAATACACCCTTAATTAGGCTCAGCAATCTTTTCTGTCAGCTTGTTTGACAAGAATCATTAAATATCTCTTATAAAACATATATGAAATTTTCTTCACTCAATCTTAAAAGTAAAAATAAGGATATTCAAACCCAGACAATTTCACTTTCAGACTTTCCTGTTACATTTAGAATTGCCTAGACAGATGGTACAAAGTGTCCTGTGGTCTAAGAGTAATAGGGATATTTGAAGTATTTCTTGTGTGCTCCAGTTCCTCATTGAACATAATAAATTTATGTTTATTTAGAACATAAGAAAGCTCAGGTACCACATCCTATTGGCACTGAGGACTTGAGAGAATTCAGACTAAAAAGGTGGTGGTGAGGGGAAGTTCTAAAAATCATACTTGAAATTTCTGAAATCTAATCAGACCATTTTGCCTTTCTTCCTCGTTTCATATTCAGATAAGGAATGAGGTGTCATATTAGTGCATGGATCAATTGTAAACTCACACTTTTATCCTCTCCCTCCCCCGAAGTGAAAACAAAAGAAAAAAAAATACAAGTTTGATAATACATGCTTCCCAGGCTTGAAAGCCCATTAATAAGCACATTGCACCAATCCTTGGTCATGGTGGGCTCACTTTTTAAATAAACATTGCCAGAAGAAAGTCCTCAAATGAAGACCGAAGTCATTCTCCTTTTCCCTAGTATCCATGAGGTAAAGGAGACAGATATGTCCCCTACTTGCACAGGAGAGATCTCCCTTTCTCCTCTGACCTTCTGAAGAAGGTGGATGGGAGAAAAGGTAACGCTCAGTCCTCCATGGCAAAGTCTTTGGTCTTTTCCTCCTGGTCCCCCACTTTGTAGCGCAGAAGCACGCGCAGACGTCGGGGGTTGTCCCGGGATGGCAGCAGAGTGATCTCGCCAGAAATGTCCGTATCTTGTTCCACTGGCACTGGTTCATTCAGGTAGAGGAGTGCCTGCTTCCAGTGAGTTGCCGGGTGAAAAGGCGAGGTGGACAGCACCAGGGGTTTCTCCGAGTCCCCTCCTGGGAAGGTCACCTGAAACCAGATGGCAAAACCATGCAGAGGTGCGGAACCATAGCAGCTGCAGCGGAAGCGCCCGCCTACACCGGCCTCCAGCTCCTGCTCCAGACCGTCTCGAGCCAGATCGAGCTGGGCAAAGCGCTGCGGCCGGGCCAGCACGTCCTCGCCGGACAGACCCTGCACCACGATCTCCGAGTGGCCCATGAGGCAGCGCGTTGCAAAGCTTTCCAAGCAGCTCATGTCCACGCCATAGTGCTGCTTCACCTGGCTCCAGAAACCCAGACGCCATTCCAGCATCTGGTCGCTAATCGGGGCCACGAAAAGCTCGGCGGAAGCTGGCAAGAGCAGACCGCCCTCCTTCAACCATTTGGTCCGCGCGTGGAGCACGGAGCTCAACATGGACTCGTGCAGAAGTCCGTAGCCCATCCATTCACTCACGATGGCGTCCACTTGCTCCGGCAGCTCCACGGTCTCCACGGGGCCTGGCAGGACGTGCACGCGGTCTTCCAACCCGTTGAGCCGCACTACCTCCCGGGCCTGTTGCCAGATGGCGCTGGCCTCCACCGCGTACACGCGCCGGGCACCGGCCTGGGCGCAGAAGATGCTTAGAATGCCGGTGCCCGCGCCCACATCTAGCACGGTCTTGCCTCGCAGAGCGGCCCAGTTCCGCAGGATGCCCAGGCGGTAGGCGTCGGTGCGGACGCGATCGGCGATCATCTCCTCGTGGACCGATACGTCGGAGTAGCATTCGTAGTACAGCTGGTCTCGCTCGCGCTTAGTCTTCCGGGGTCGTGGCGGTGCTGCCTCCTGCTCCCCGCCATCTTCCTCCTCTGCTCCCTCCCCTCTTGCGCCGCCGCCCCCCGACTCAAGCCTTCTTTTCTTGATCAGCGACATCTTGGCGGCGGCAACCTACTCCCAGCAGGCATTGCGCGGTGCGGCGGAGCGGGCGAGTCCCCGGGACTGCTGGGATTTGTAGTTCTCGATAGTAGTCATTTCACCTCCTTGGGACGGAAGCGTGCCAAGAGTATGATCTGACTACAGGACACGTTTCTGCTTCTCTAATTCCTTTATATACTGTTTCCAAAAAAAAAAAAAAAAAAAAAAAAAGACTAAAACAAAAATCTTATTTGGATATTATTTCCGTTTTTGCCCTTTCCTTTTGTCCCTCAGTCTCTTTCTATTTCACCCATTCTTGAAGCAGACACACCCACTTAAAATAACATCAGATCACCACTACCGCTTCTGAATTATGGTGGCACAGTTCATGTCTCTTTTATCACACTTGCAACTTACTAAGTTCTCTATTCTAACTGGAATTATGACACTGAGAATGTGTAAATGAGGCAAAGTGAAAACCTAACAATACAAGATCTTGGGTCTAAGTCCAAGGAGATCCCCAGTGGACTGAAGGATCCAGGCCAAGAAGTAGCACTATGCGACTGCCAAATTTTCACCCACCATGCATTTCAACAGAATAATTTACCTTGAGTCCTGTGGTTCAAACTAAAGAACAATTAACTTCAGTTGTGTGATACTCTCAAACCCATTACCGGTGAGTGTATCTGGTAACCAGCTTATATGTAAACACAAACACACATGTTGCAGGATTCTGGTTTTATTAAAAGAAACTAAGAGCCAGATCTAGAGGAAAGGATGAAATATCAGAGAAAGGAAGCACTACAGTCAAATCTCACCCAGCTACCTTCCAGCTTCCTCAGCCATTCTCCTTGTCGATTCTAATGCCTAATCTGTCTTCCTATGCCTTCCTTAAATACCTTCTTCGCCCAGTTATATTACATCCAGGTTAAGATTAAAGGTATCCTATCCAGGTTAAGGTTAAAGGCATGAGCTAATACTATTTGGTAGTTAGCCTTGAACTCACAGAAATACAGAAAGATCTCGGTCTCTAGAGTTATGGAATTAAAGGCATGGCTCCACCACTGCCTGCCTGGGAGCCTGGGACTCCCTCTGTAAACCAATCTGGCCTCAAAATCAGATCTTCTGGGATTAAAGGCACAGGTCACCACTCCTGATCTTTCCCCATGCTGGGATTAAAGTTGTGAGTAACCACTGCTCTGTTATGCCTTGAACTCACTGAGATCCAGAACATCTCTGTCTCCCAAGTGGTGGGATTAAAGGTGTGACCTTCCTGGATTGACTCTGGGTGGATCTCTTCTCTGATATTCCAGAATGGTTTTATTAAATATGTAACATATCCCCACACCCACATACATCTCTATATTCACACTTAAGTACTTTTTTTGGAAAAAAAAACCATTCTTATCTTTTGACTACTTTTTAAATGCAATTCACTTTAAACACTGATATGTCTTCTTGTAAAGGCAGATTTGATTATTTTGTTTTCTATTAGTCAAGCAGGAACTATTAATCTCTTCAATGCCCATAACAGAAATACAATAATTTAAAAAATGTATGCTGTCTGGAGCTGGAGAGATGGCTCAGTAATTTAGAGTACTGGGCAGACCCAAGATGGACTCCCAGTACCCACACAAAGGCTCACAACTGGCTTTAAATCTCAGTCCCAGGGGAATCTATTGCCCTCTTCTGGACTCTAGAACCTCCAAGTAGGTATGTGATGCACAAATTAACTTGCAGACAAAATATCCATATGCATAAAATTGATAAATTAAAAGATCTTTTAGAAAATGACTTTAAGTGTTTCCCTAACAAGAAATAACATTTTCTCAAACTTAAAAACTGACCCCACTAAAGAAAATGAGATTTTATTTTCTTGTGTTAAAGTACTTGTTTACCCACACTAAACTTCTTGGTGATATGTAGTAGTATGAATTTGGGTTGTAAGAAAAGAAGATTCGGAGCCAAATAATTGGGGGAGGGCTGAAATATCAGACAGAAAGCATCACATTCAATTCTCACCCAGCTGTCTTGCAACTTCCTCAGCCTCACTCTTGGTCTTTTCTGCTGGTTGCTTCTGCCAGTTGCTTCTGTTTCTGCCTGGTTTCTCCAAGCCCTTATATACCCTATTCCATCCAGGTTAGGATTAAAGGTGTGTAGCTTTGAACTCACAGAAACAGAAGTTCTGTCTCTGTAGTTATGAGATTAAGGGTGTAGTTCACTACTCCTGGCTTTCCCTGTGCTGAGATTAAAGGTGTGTGTGATTGAATCTCAGCTGTTTGTCCTTGTACACAAGGATCAAGAAATTCCTGAGCTGTCTGCCTAAGATTTGACTATGTACTAGCTCTCCAATATTCCAGGTTTTATTAAATATGTAACAAATATCTACAGTTTCTTGTAAAAGTATTCTAAAAAATTTTGTTGGTTCATCTATTTTTCTCCATCTTTGTTTAAATTAGCAAAATCTAATTCTACTGATGATGATAGTGCCCTTTATCTTGGCCATTAGTCTCCAAAGGAATCTCATTGCAGCTAGCCACACCCCTAACTAATCCATTCTTCACTTAGCTTGCAAGCATCTATGAAAGCTTTACCTGAAAATCCATAAGATAACATTGTCTGAGGGATTTCTCATTCCCTTATTAGGAAAATTAAGTAACTTCAGGGGATTTCTGTCTCATCTCATAGCAACATTCCAAACTCTTCAGTGGGATCAAGACATACTGTACTTCTGACACCAATACTTCTTTCCTGGATCACATATTTGCTTATGTGTGCCCAAAGTCTGGAAAAGAACTCCCTATATATCACTTTATTAATAGCCTGACTAAGGATGCCCTTTCTTATCTAATATTTTTCAATCTAATTTGCTGGTCTTTTTCTTCATAGCTTTTGTTATCAACTATTTATATTTAGTTAATATATTTGTTTTCTAAGCAACCCCATGAGACTTGGGTTTCTGTTGTAGTCCCTAGCAGGAGAACAATGGCATCTGGGAATGACTTAAAGACTCATCTTGACTGAGTTGTTATGGCTTAACAATTACTTTTTTTTTAAAAATCTAGATGAAGAACCCAAGTTTTGTGAAGTATGACAATGTCATGATGCCACTGAAAAATTCAAATATAAATTGTAAAATATAAATATAGCTTGAATTCAAGATCTTGTCAGAAATGAGAATAGTTTTATTCCACATTTTCTTGTAGGTAGAATAATGATAAGTATACAAAGTATAGAGGACAACAGACCTGTGACACTTCCCTTTGCTATATCTTTGCTTGCCATAGAGGGGATTCATTGCTTATTCTACCACCGAGAGTAGTTTGGAGTAAGAAAGAGATCCAGATCATAGCTGCCTCAGCACTGAAGGTCGGTGGGAACTCCTACACTACTCCCTCTTCTAGACAGGAGGAGAGTTGTGGCTGTGCTATCAGACTGTTCTCTCTGTTTCCTTTGCAGTGGGTTACTCTTCCTTTCTTCTACTAATGAAACCCAATGTTTTTCAAACAAATGGACCTTGAAACAATGTATTTTGACTATCAATTTAATAATGATGAAATACATTAGAAGATATTTAAACTATGGAATAATAAAGGCTAGCTATTGTTTTATAAACTTGCTTTGGTTGAGTATACTTTATGTTTCTTGCTTTATGTTAAAGTTAAAGACTTTAATATTCCCAGCTGATGTTGTCTCTGACCTTTGAACTTTAGTACGTCCACATTTAATCTTGGTTGTCTACTTACCTATATCTGGAATTAACTAAAACCCAAGCCACTGAGCACACTATGAGGGATATTTCTATATTGGACCACTAAGAAGAATTTGCCTAAATCAGGATCATTTAACCTTGGAAGACTTACCCTAAAGTCCGGGCTACACCTGGTGGTAGCCCACATAAAGGGCATAGAAAAATAAAATGTTTGGGTCTTTGCCTACTTGTTCTCAATTTGGATACCGATTTAATCTATCCTATTGTTAAATATCAGTGTTCTTTCATTGACATTAGAATCTACTTTTTTTTACCACTTCTACATATACCAAAGACCACCTGAATTCTAGGCATTTCAGGGAGGTAGCCATTGTGGAACTAGCCAGACCATAGCTGCTAGACTACCCTAATAAATTTTGTGTGAGTGCATACATGCATATGTGTGCATGTGTGTGCATGTGTGTGTGTGTGTGTGTGTGTGTGTGTGTGTGTGTGTGAATTCTATCACTTATGTTCTTCTAGAAAATTCTGACCAATACAAGCTACTATCCAATTATCTGAACTTTCATAGTTAGTTTTAGGTGATACTTATACCTAGGAATCTGTAGGCTGTCTATTTGGTTTGCAGTCTAGAGTGCTTTCCCATATCACAACAGAGCATTTTACATGTTTTCTTATGTCATATGGTAGTCATATGAATATCAAGATTGTATTTTTGCTTTTATGTTCAAAACTTGATACATTGTTTGGGCATCCCAGCCAATTCCACACTGCAGATTCTTGATTCTGGAATCACAGGACCATTGCTATCTTCATTTTATATGACTGGGAAAGACTTGATCAATCTTCAGCAATGAATGGGTTTGTTCAGGCATTCATTCATTCAACAAATATCCTGGGTGTCTCTTTTGCATAAAATATTATTATAAAATCAGGTAATAGTCCAATAAACAGAAAGAGAAAAACTCTCTGCTGGAGAAACTTATGAATTTCATATGTAAATTAGTATGCCGCTTGCATGTCAGCTCTTTTTCCAGTACTAATTTATATGTCTTATTTCTCCCTGATGTAAAGATTTATAGTATAAAATGCATTTTAAAAACCTACTATGGAGATTGGAGAGATTTCCTATAGTATTTCAAGAATTCATTGTGATTCTTAAAGTGTGTGCTGAAGAAGGGTTAGAGAGCACAGACATGAAAAATGTTAAAAACATTGATTTGATATGAATATTCATTAAGTGATGTAGTTCTTGCCACCCTGCAGTTACTACAAAACTGCCAGCATCAAAAGAGGCACTTCTGTCAAGAAAAAGAAAATTCTTTGTAGAAATAGCAATAAAAGGTGGTGATTTTTGTGTCTGAATAGGAATGTCAAACATAAAAACCTAATATATGTTGTATTCTTGGTGTGTAGAGTGGTTTATAGAGCCATGCCATAACAGCCCCGCTATTAACTCAATACTAAACAGATGAATGACAACATCCCATGATGTTATTATAATAGATGTGATTAATTTCTTAAAAAATAATGAATTTTATTTAGGCAGCAGCAACGGGAATATTATGAACTTACTTATCAATTAAGTTCATATTTATCGATCTCTCAGAGCATAGAATATAGCATCTTAGCAATTTCAATTATCCACTTTGAATAGGGCACTCGTTGTTTCTATTATAAATTAGACAACCAAAGTGGACACAGTAGGAACAGGGTGGTATATTTTACAACATGAGAAGAAGCAATGTGCCTGTGCCTGCATGAAATGAACAATGTGCTCAAGAGCACTAGGCATAATAAGGATGAGGCAGCTTAATGAAAATCAGATATTAGGACTAATAAATATCACTTAATGAGATCTTGCCCTCTCTTGTGAAAATCTTTACTATGAAAAAAAATCATTAGCTTTTATCAGATGTATATGCTCTCACTGTATTATAGTTTGTTTCTGAGAGTGTTTAAAGAGCCTAGGAGTAATGGTTCAGGTGGAATACAGTGCTTACTTATAAAAAACAAGACAGAGTTCTATCCACAGCCCTAGAAAGAAAAGAAATGACAAGCATAACAATGAAATAGTGGCTCTCAGTGTATAGTCTATGGTCTCTAGATAACAGCAGTGGCAACACACACTTACTTATGACTTAGTCTTGGGAATGGGATTTGTCGGTCAACAGACATTTCAGGTGGTGTAATACAAAGTAAACTCTGAGAACCATTAATTACCTCAATAATTTGAAAAGGACCAGAAGTGCCACTGTGTGGTAGGTTATTATGAATTTAGCAGCTGCCACTACCACCACCAGCAATAGAGGTCAAGAGTTGAGACACAGAACAGTTTTACTCCTTGGGAAGATGCATTCAAATGTTTTTTGTAGCAAATACTTCTTTTCTAATAACACAAGACTGTTGGAAGAATTCAGTTCTTTGAAGTTGTGTATCTGAAGTTTGCCTTTTACTGGTATTGCCAGATGGGGACGTCTTTCATGATTAGTGTTCTGCTGTGACGTTATCACCATGTGAAATTCTGCCAGGCCTTCTCAGAGTGACTAGCTTATTTCTTCAAGGTCACCCTAGAGAGACTTTCTGATCTTTAGGAAAGTTCTAGTTCAAGTGAGCCTCTCCCTAACTAAGGATAATGTCACTTTTGATGAATTCAAAAGCAACTGAGTAAGGATCTCAGCTATATCTTTAAAATAAATGAAGATATGGAGAAAATGGCTCATGTTAAAATGAATTGGGGGTTTGTTCCCATTCAAGGTGACAAACACAAAATAAGTGCACGACATGTGTGTTGGAGAAGTTGGAATGTAGTTCATGGCATGTGTAAATGACTAGATCAAGTACATGAAAATCAAATGAAGTTTTGAACAAGCTATGCATGCAGTACCTTGGACCAGAAAATTGTTGTGCAGCTAGGTGCTCAGTTTTCTCTGTCAGTTTTAAATTTTCTGAACCCTGCTAATGTGGAAGGCATGCCCCCAGCAGTGGCAAATTTCTAGCTTGAGTCTCAGAAGAGAAGATTCCTGGAATGAAGGAAAACTGAGCTAAGGCCAAATTAACCCAGAAGAACATAACAGGCCAAACCTCTTCATGTAATAGAAGCAAGGAACAAAAAAGGTGATTGTTTGAGCACTGAGATATTGAGGTGGTTACCATAGCAAAAATAAAGCTGATTAATGCAAGGCTACATGCACAATGAATTATTAGAGAGACATGACCAGGTCCAGACAAAACATCACCAGTATCAGTGTCTTTGTTCTTCCAATTCTAAATCCTTCATCTTTTCCAGAGATAAGCACCTTAAGAGCAGTATAAAAGAATCAGTGACCTAGTTTATGAACTTTACATAGAGTCGTAGAGTGGTTTCCCTGGGTCTCATTTCTTTTTCTTGCCATTATAGTTGTGTGGTTTATCTATGTGATTATGTAAAGCAATAACTCCTACTTATAGTGATTTGTTTTATTCTACACTGTGAAAACACCAGCTTAATTAACTATGTTTCTGCTACACAGATTCTCTTAGATGGAAGCATTTATTCTTGCCAGAAATTTCTTTTTCTTTTGGTATTTTTTTCTGTATAGTTATTTTAACTTTTAATATTTACTAATATGTTTTAAAAAACTTAATTCTGTTACCATACTATATGTTGTATATATTCTCTGTGAGAAGCATTGTTTAAAATTTAAAGTACAAAATTCACTTACAAATATTTACTAAATACCTGATACTACTACTTTCCTCTAAAAGAAAGGGAGTAGACAGGATGGAAAAAAAATCCCTGCTTCTATGGAGCTGATATTTTTTGAGAATTCTATCAGTTACTTTTCTGTTGTAATGAAATGTCATGAGCAAGGCAACTTATAAAAGAGTTTGTTTTGGGGTACAGTGCTAGAGGGAGAGTTGACACTGGTGGAGAAATCACGGCAAGAGGTAGGAAGATCAGGGAGCTGGTTTATCACATTTAGCTCCAGCATGTGAGAAGGATGTGACCTGGGACTTTACTCTTAAAGCTCAACCCCAGTGATATACTTCCTTCAGCAAAGCTGCACTAACTTCAAACAGCACAATCCAGTTCATAAGAGTTAGGACCAGGGAAGTTGATAGCTTTAGTCTCAGTTTGAAACAAAAGGCTGAGAACCTAGGGCACTGCTAACATAAGACCTGAAGTCCCAAGGTCAGAGAATTCAGAATCTGTTGTCCAAAGGCAAGAGGAATAATAGGTCCCAGCTCCAGGAGAGAAAAAAACCAAAACAAAACAAATCATTTCTATCTTTTTCTATCTGTGTCCCCAGATGATTGGATGACATCTTCCCATGCTGTGGGTGATCTATTTCACCAAGTCTACTAACTTACAAGCTAATCCTCCTGGGGATCATTCTCAGGGACACAACCATAAATAAAGCATTTCTAGCTCTCAAGGTGTGCCTTAATGCAGCAAAGTTGACACCTAGATGCCATCACAAAGCTGCTCTAAGTCCCCATTTTGTGCTTCATTTGCCTTCAGCAAGCATCTCTGTTATTTTGGCATTTTATTCAGTGCAATGGCCCCCCAAGGTTTGTTCTTATAGGTTCTGAGTCACTCATAATCCTGCTTGAACTGAATTGTTATAATTTCACTGACTGACTACAATCACAGAACATGCTAATCTTGAGAGATGCCTTTATAAATCTGCAATTATTTGTGGAGCAGTAGTCCGTTTCTTCCCCATGGAGATTTGCTATGATCATCATATTCAACTTTGCCTTACTCTTTTTCCCAGCTGACTCAGAGGCAGTGTGGTGAGATAGCACTTCTTAATTTCAGATTCAGTGGAATCAGTATTATTTTTCCTGATAGCAACATTCCTGTCCCTTGAAGAGAATTTCAGTGAGGGACTGTCTACATTGAATTGGCCAGTGGGCATATCAGTGAAGGGTTGTCTTAATTAAATTAACTGGAAAGACCAGTGTGGACAATGCCATTCCCTATGTAGGCAGTCCTGAACTGTATATGTGGAGAAATGAAGCTGAGCAAAAAAGCATGTAGTGAGTGCATTTCTCATATTGACCATAATTATTGTACTATAAAATACTATTCCTACTCAGTCTTGCATAAGTTTAATTTATATTGAATCTTTTAGCTGCTTTGAAGAAATACTCTGTTAGTCTTCCAATAAACTTGATTATGTTTTCTATTTAGTTTTCTAATAATAGGCCTTAGAGTATTATTGGATAGTGTAATCACCATAATTAAGAATTCAATTAGTTTTCAGGTTCATGCACATAAACCCATTTTAAAGTGCTATGAAATGACTGTATAATTATTATTGGTTTTTGGAGTTTCTGTTTTATCAGTATAGGTAACATGAGAAGATACCCAGATGACTGAATCCCCTACACTGTTCTCTCTCATGTTCACAGAGCTGAGTGCTTTCTCCAAGAATGGGAAGCAGATTTGACACCTGCCTATTTATATTGTAAACTGTGTTTAGAGGCTCCAGTGTGAGTGGTTTTATTGACAGAATTATCTTTTTTATCTTCTTTTTACAGGGTAAGATTGATGTATACAGGAATATACCACTGGCTTTATATCCTTTTCATGGGCTTTGGAATTCAGTTAAAGCTTTTGTGGTACATTATTTACTAATCAACTACATTTAAAAGATACAACAGACACCTTGGAATTAATAACTCTGGAAGAGTGCAAATTGATAGTCTTTATACCCAGTTAAAGAAATGGTCCATTATATTAACATAAAAGTGATACTACTTAAGTGCCATGGAGTGAACAAAAGTAACATGGCAGGCTAACAGAATTTTAGTCTCTAAGTCAAGAGAAAAAAATGATAAATGTCTGGAAGGCATGGTTAATAGCGCAAGGCATATCCTATAAGCCCTTATTTTAGTGTCAACTCTTAGCAAAGGCAGATGAACTTGAATATCTATTTGATTAACCAGCTTTAAGATGTAAAATTAGCTTTTATAGGCTTTGGAAAGAATTTCTGGTTGAGAGGGGAAAGAGTGTAGTTTTTAATGGAGGTAATCCCTTAAGAAATTACTCCTTAGTGGTTAAAAACGTAGAAAAGCAAGATAAACTTGAAGTAAGTCTGATAAATCCTATTTTATTCATTGTCTTCAGTTTAATACATACCTCAGATCTGGATAAAAGCATGTTCAGCAGTAGCCCTGAGAAGTTTTAATCCTTATGTAGTTTTCTGCATCCCTCTTCTCCCAAGGCTTATGATTGATTATTTCCCTACCTGTCACATGTTTACAGAGTCACTAAATGGAAGGGTTAGGCAGAGCTCTTGCTTGTGAAGTAAGATAATAGCTCTTGAGTGAGACTCCGTGTGCTCTATCAGGGGTGACTATCAGGTCTGACTGGACACACAAGAGGCTTGATAATAAACCTAGGAATCTGTCCTTCTGACTTAGAGTTGATAGATGTGGGAAGAACCAGTTATTATGATGAATAAGAAAGACTGAAATCCCTACACCATTGACAATTACAAAAGCATTTCATATGTAATTGGGAGAATCTGCTTCCAAAACTAAGTTTGTTTCAACATTAATTTCAATTCATACTGTTTCACACAAATGCTATTTCTAAAATTTTCTAAATTACATCCCTGCTTTATAATAAAAATAATAAACTATAGAAGAGAAAAGAAAATTATTTCAGATATAATTATTATTAGTTTAAAAATAATATATTAAAGCTTAGCCATAGTCATATATTACTCGACTTAACAAGGTGGACACAGAATTTTATAGTTACTTTGTAAACTTGTTTTTCTTTTAATAAATACATTTCTGTTTTTAAATGCCATTTTTTAAGTAAAGGGCATATTCTATCTTTTTATTTATGCCCTATTGAAGTTTTCCCCTATTTTTTCCCTCTTTGGTGATGCTGTGTTAGCAGGGAGGTTCAGAATGTTGATAGCAGGCTTTGCTTACCTGTTCTGGGGACACATCAAATTAGTATGTAATTGGTATGTTAGCATTTCACATATGCATCTAATTCAGTCATGCCACAGACATTTTTTGAGTGCCTCTTAGTAAACCAGACACTATGCAGTGTATTGATGATACAGAGCAACTTTACAAACTAATCGGAGAGACACACAAACACACAAAATTAGCACACTGGATATGGGAGGTACATAGATAAAGACATCCTAATAAAAACAGAGAGTCAGGAAAGATGAATGTAACAAATAGGAGACCACTATGTCAGAAATTTGTCAAAGTGGGAAATCACCAACACACATATGTACATAAACCCACATGAAAATTATCTATCTCTCTATCCATCCATCCAACTACATCTCTCGTCACATACACATGCAGAGTCACATATTTTTATAAAGGCATTACTATTTATTGTACTTTCTTTTTCAGTGTGTGTGTGTGTGTGTGTGTGTGTGTGTGTGTGTGTGTGTGAGAGAGAGAGAGAGAGAGAGAGAGAGAGAGAGAGAGAGAGAGATGTGTTTGTGTATGTTCCTATTGGATGTGTGTGGGTGTTCATGCACATCTGTACATGCACACACATAGAGAGAAAGAAGCTGCTGTTAGGGAATCATCTTTCATGGCTTTTCATCTTGATTCACTGCGGTAGCTTTTCACAGCAAAACCTTGAACACACAGGTACTCTGGAATCAATCATCTCTGCCTTCAGAGGTTGAAATAACAGGGAGTTTAATTGTTCTTTAGTAAGTAAATGATCAGCATGAATGGGCATTTTTGTAAATGGGGTGATCATAAGAGTGGGTATGAATCTGAGAGGTCTGATAACTGAGGTTGATGGGGTGCATGATGTAAAATCATCAAACCATATACATGTATATACATATATATTAAAAAAGGAACTAACAGGCAGGCCACCACACCCATCAAGCATCTGTAACTGTGTTTTCAAAGCCAATAGTGTGATTTTGAAGATCTCTTCTATTTGCATAGTTGCTATTTATATTGAGAAGCCTTTGTCATTTGTTTTACTCTCCACTTTTCTAGGTAGCCATTAGACTGAAAACCCTTCTGATCTTTTGTCTGAGGGATATAGGCTGAGTTTGCAAGCTCTGCTGAGGGCATGGTAATAAGATAGCAACTAAATGTTTAATGGGAAAAATCCTCCAGTTCATCTCCTGATGCTATGACTATCCATTTCTCAACATTTCTCCAGACCTTTCCACCCTGGCTTGGCTTCATCCATACATTTGTAGGAGTGTAGTTATACACACCGAGTAGAGCTGCTTATTGGCTACCAGATTTGCCTATTGCCTTTATGTGGCTCCTGCTAGTTAATGTCAGTCTGTTGTCATTTGCCTTCTGGTTTGCAAATGGTACTTGTTTCTCTCTCCTCTCCTGTTCCCTTTGTCCTTGGGACTTTACACCTTGAAACAGAAGATGAATCAAGCAAAGTAAAAGTAACCCCTATCCCGAATAGTTTCAAGAGAGAAAATGAACATCTGTATCCAGTCAAAAACTTGTCTGCACTCAAGTCTACACTACTGCAGGACACTGTGCCAAGAGGTTATTCATAATGATTCTAGACTACAGCCATTATTATCATTGTACTGCCTTTCAGATTAATGAATATCAGCTATGTTCAGTGGCCCAAGAGCTGAAGTGTATGGACTCTAGCTTCAGAATCTGTAGGTGGGCTCACATAGGTTTGAGGTCTATGGAGTTCATGTTGCTATGAAATGCATTCCCTGTTTCTCTGCATTTGTCACAGCCAGGGATGATTGCAAACTAACCTTGGTGATTTCCATACTGAGTAGAAACAAATGGAAAACTGTCCTTTGAGCTTGATTCCCACAGCATGATTTGCAGAACAGGACTTGTGAGCTCTGTCTGGTTTGGGCTGTATTCTAATATAAATTCCTTCTTTTAAGATTCTGAAACACTTGCATTTTGATCTATTTTTGGTATTTTGTTAATTTTAAAATGTGAGCCACCTGCTTTCAAAGGAAGGTACTAGAACAGAGAATAATAAAGATGTAAATATGATGACTTTTATGGTCAAAAGCAAACTTTTAGCAGCACATTTTAAAACTTAAGTATTTAACAGTTGTTTTGCAAAACAGGTAACATGCTTCCACCCTGTCAAGGAAGCAACATTAATATAAGACTTCAGAAAGTATTCAAGTGCACATTGCATGACTAAATTATCTAATTTTATTATTGGCCAGTTCTAAATCTGTACTTTCTTAAATATTATTTTCTATAAAATCTAGGTGTAAATTACCATGTCCAATTTCCTTATAGAGCTTTTGGAATTGATTTCATAGCTTTATGTATACAGCTAGTTAGTAATAAACTATATATATATTATACATATATCTTTTAGATGTATATACATATTATTATACATATATATTTTTTCTAAGCAGTGAATAAGACAGAGTAAAAAGTAAGGTATCTGGGTGAAAATTAATATTTATAAAGCAGAGGGTTTAGAATAAGTGGTCAAAAGGTTATTAACTACACTGAATTTAAAACATAAAAGCAGTATGAAATAACACACATTTCTTCAAACAATACTTTCATTAATATGTAAATCTCTGACCCAGCAAGCAGTTTAACAAAGCTGCTTGCTATAGAGGGAATGTTTGTGTTTCCCTCATATTTATATGATGAAGTCTTGAACCCCAGTGTGATAAGGAACTCATTAGAGAGAGATTGTGCCAAGAAAGTACAGTTTTCATGGTTGCATTAGGATTTGTGTAAGAAAAAAGAAAAAGGAATCAATCAGCTGAAGGCAAGCCAGAAATGGTTTGACCAAAACACATGCATTAGTTCTTCTCATCTGCGTCTTCTATTTTCTTCATTGTAAAATCATCTCACTGATACAGGAGTACAGGTGCTCTGCCATCCTTCCTGTCTTCCTTTGTAGAGTTAAGCTGAACATGTATGCTTGTTCAATAGTCTTAATATTGATATAGTGTGGTATATTTTGAACATATATTTTGCCTGATATACCTCAAAGTGAACAGGACCAAACTACAGCCTTTATTGTAATGTACATGTTCTCTGCCCCAAGCTCCACAAAGGTAGAGTTTGTGTTTTGTTTTCTAAAGCCTGGGCAGGTTGATAATCAAATGATGTGTGATTTCTTGTTGATTCTCATTCAAGCTATTATTTTTCTTACCACCCATCTCTGAGTCCATTTATTCTTATAGCCTTCTAACTTTAACTTATTTGCTTTTGCTTGATTTTAAATTTAGGCAAGTCTCTGTTGGGGAGACACAGTGGAGAAATCTGTTTCTGTTGCATTAATTTATAGTAACTTAAAAAAAAAAAAAACGCTTCACATTTTATTTTGCTTTCTGGGCTCTAGGCTTGTGCCTTCAATATTTTCACAATGGCTTTCTGCTTTTTAGTAAAAAATTTATGCTGGATCCTGTCATGGACACATTCCAGAACTTGTGGAAACAACCCAGATCCCACTGACATGGATTTTTATTTTAGATCATCTCATAAGGACTTTAGGTCTCACAGTATGGACCCCTTGAAGTCAGCTTGAGCACATACCACATACAGATGTTGGTGCATAGATATACTGGCACACAATTCTATTACCAGTGGTTGAGAACAGCCTAAGTTTGTTAGAGATTTTATTGTAGAAAAGCTTAAGACAGAATGTCAAGGCCTAGACCATTGTAATTGCCTGTAAATGCTGTCCCTATTCACTCTATTTTAAAGGTGGGAACACTGGAAGTGTTGGCCTTGAACTGTTTCTGGAAAGAAATCTTCACATACAAAATGTAAGCAGGTTTTCCTGGCTGTTGTCATTATCTTTCTGCTTCTGTCACCCACTATCTTGATTGTTATTTCAACAATAGTGCTGTATTTCTGCTCTGTGGTCCATTTGCTTTTGGTCCCAGCAGGAAGACTTCCCTTTCACATATCTCTTGGCTCCTATTATGTGGAAATTATGGTTAAAGTGGCTGTACACCTATTTGCTCATTCTGAAAGTGACATTGCTTACTATCAGTGGTTGCCTTTGATGCTAATAGTGTTCTTTGCCTTTGATTTGGAATCCTCACAGGGTTGCTGCCCATTGGTATCCAGTAAATAAGAGTAATAAATTATCACCAGTTCTCATCCCTCTTTTAGCAAATCTTCCCTGAGTAAAAATGGGAAAAACAATCTATTTCCCTTCTGGTTTCATATTTCTTTCTTTTTAAAAATTTTATCTATCTATTTATTTATTTGTTGATTGATTGATTGATTGATTGATTGCATTCTGACTGAAGTTTATTCCCCATCCTTGCCTCCCAGCCCTTCTCCCCCAACCCTTTTCTGCCCACACCCCTCCACTCCTCTTTCATTTCTATTTAGAAAAGGACAGTTATCTCATGGATTTAACAAAACATACCAAGTTGTAGTGAGATTAAGTAGCCCCTCCTTATATTTAAGTTGCACAAGGCAATACAGTATTAGAAACAGGGTACCAAAAGCTGGCAAAAGAGTCAGGGACAGCCCCTGATCACACTGTTAGGAGTTCCACAAGAAGACCACACAATGCAGCTGTTACAGAGAGAACCTAGGTCAGCCATATACAGGCTCCCTGGTTGTTGGTTCAGTCTCTGTGAGCCCCCATGGGCCCTGGTTAGGTAATTCTGTGTGTTTTCTTGTCTTGTCCTTGATCCTTCTGGCTCCTATAATCCTTCTTCCCCCTTTTCTGCAGGATTCCCTGAGTCTGGCCTAATGTTTGCCCATGAGTCTTTGCATCTGTTTCCATTAGTTGTTGGGTGAAGCCTCTCTGATGACAATTGAGTTAGGTACTAGTGTATGAGTATAGCAGAATATCATTAGGAATCATTGAAATTTTTTCATTGATTTTTCCTTCTTTCCTTCCTTCCTTCTTTTCTTCCTTCCTTCTTTCCTTCCTTCCTTCCTTCTTTCCTTCCTTCCTTCCTTCCTTCCTGTCTCCCTTCCTGCTTCTCCTCCCTACTTTCTTCATTTCTTTCCTTTTACCAGTCATGTTTGGTTCTGTCCTGTTTCTTGACTATCCAGTCTCTGGGTTCTGGTGCTTGAGGTAGTATGAGAGGTGGGCTTCCTCTTCTCATGGTATTGGTCTCAAGCTGTTCCAGCCATTGGTTAGCCACTTCCGTAATTTCTTTGTCACCTTTATTCCAGCACATCTTCTAGGCGGCACAACCTGCAGGTAAAGGTTTTGTGGCTGGTTGGTGTTTCAGTCCTCTCATTGGAAGTCTTGCTTGGTTACAAGAGATAGCTGGTTCAGGCTTTATATCTTCCATTGCTAAGAGTCTTAGCTGGACTTACTCTCATAGATTCCTGGAAGTTTCCCCTGCAGCTTGTAATAATCATTCTTTGTTTTGTATGTTTAGTGTTTTGATTATTATGTGGTGAGGAAGCTTTCTTTTTTGGTCCCATCTATTTGGTGTTCTGTAAGCTTTTCGTACCTTTGGAGCTATCACCTTCTTTAGGGTTAGAGTGCTTTCTTCTATGATTTTGTTGAAGATATTTTCTGGGCCTTTGAGCTGGGTTTCTTTTTCTTCTATTCATATTATTCTTATGTGTGGTCTTTTCATAGTGTCCCAGATTTCCTGGGTGTTTTGTGTCAGGAAATTTTTAGACTTAGCATTTTCTTTGACCACTATGTCAATTGTATCTATCATATCTTCCACATCTGGGTTTTTTTCTTCCATCTTTTGTATTTTGTTGGTGATACTTGTAGTTTCTGTTCACTTACCTATATTTTTCTTTTCCAGAATTCCTTTAGTTTGTGTTTTCTTTATTTCTTCTATTTTCATTTTCAGGCCTTGAATGGTTTTATTCATTTTCTTCACCTTTTTCCCCAGATTTTAAAAAAGGAATTGATTAGTTTATTACCTCTTTAAGAACCTCTATCATCTTCACAAGGTGGATTTAAGGTTGTGTTCTTGGGCTTCTGCTGTGTTGGGATACACAGATCTCGCTGTAGTAGGATAAATAGCTGGGCTCTGGTGGTGCCTTATTGCCCTGGGTGACAGTGTGATCTTTTGATAGGCTCTACTCACCTGGATTTGAAGTTATTATCAGTTTAGGTGGTGATTTCTTAGTTTATATTTGTTGTATGGTGGATTTTTGGATGTTTTTTCCACTTGCTTTCTGTTTTCTTTCTGGTCTTCCTGCCTGAGTGGCCTGTGATTCTAGTGACCAGAATGTCTTCAGGTCCATTTTAGCACCTCTGCAGGGCTATTGTTTGCCTACTTGGCATCTGGGGTTTGGAGTAATGACTTGGTTTCTAAAGTTATGAGGTTCTGAAAACTACCTGAATGGCCTCCAGTAGAGTTAATGTCTTCTGAGTTCCTAGTACCTGTGTATCTTAGGACACAGTCAATAAGAAAAAATGACAGCCTACAGAATGGGAAAAGATTTTCACCAATCCTACAAGTGACAGAAGATTGATCTCTAAAATATATAGAGAACTCATGAAACTAGATCTCTAAACCCTTAATAACCCAACCAAAAAATGGGGTTCAGAACTAAAAAAGGAAATTCTCAGCAAAAGAATTACAAATTACTGAAAGGCACTTGAAAAAATGCTCAACATCTTTAGCCATCAGAGAAATGCAAATCAAAACAACTTTGAGGTTTTACCTTACACTTGTCAGAATGGCTGAGATTAAAAACACAGATGACAGCCTATGGTAGAGAAGATGTGGAGCAATGAGTATCCATTGCTGGTGGGAGTGTAAACTTGTTCAACCACTCTGGAATGCAATATGGTGTTTTTTCAGAAAACTGGGAATCAATCTCCTCAAGGATCCAGCAATACTACTATTGGGCATATACCCTAAAGATGCACATTCACACCCCAAAAGCATTAGCTCAACTATATTCATAACAGCATTATTTGTAATAGCAAGAACCTGGAAACAACCTAGATGATTCTCAACTGAAGAATGGATTAACAAACTGTGGTACATCTATACAATGGAGTACTTCTCAGCAGTAAGAAAAAAAATGATATCCTAAAATTTGCAGACAAATGAATGGATTTGGAGAATATCCTCCTGAGTGAGGTATCACAAACCCAGAAAGAGAATCAGGAGATATACTCACTCTTTAGTGGACTTTAAACAAAAAGTAAAGAACACCCAAGCTGCAAACCACAACCACTGAACAGCTTGGGATCTGCAGGAACTTAAGAGAGACATCCAGGGAGTCCCCTAGGAAAATAGAAATCTCCTTAGCTAATTGGGAGCATAAGAGGTTGCAACCAAGAAGAGGTCAGAATAAATCATGAGAGGAGATGATTAAGTGAGAGAAAAAACAAGGAGGAAGAAAAAATAAAAGAGATGGCGATTTTAATAAAGGAAGCAAATATAGGGTCAGAAAAAGACCAGATGCTCAGGAAATCTCTAAGAACTCACAGGATGTCCTTGTCTAGGACTCTAACCAATAGCAAAGGTGTTGCCTAAACAGGACATTCCCCATAAGCTAATGAATAACCACCCTAAGTGCCATCACAGAATTTACATTCAACAATGAATACAGGCAGGGATACATGGCTGAGCACTGGGCAGAGTCCCTGGTCCAGCTGATAGTGGGGGAGGAGACTCTATATGAGCAAGGGCATAGGGACTATGAGGAAAATTCTCACAGTGATGGCTGGCTGGAGCTCTGGGGAGCTCACTGTGTCAAAAAGAGCCACCTGGGAACCATCTGGGAAAGGAACTAAGCCCTCCAAGGATAGTCAACTAACTGTCCACTGACATGGACAATATGTGAAGCCTCAATTGGAGGTTTCAGACTGTATTTTTCTTCATGGAATTGTACCTTGGAGCCCTTTCTCTTCATAGGAACACCTATACCAGCCTTGATATTAGGATAACGAAATTGGACTTGCCTGGAGGGGATGCTGAACTAATTCATGTGGGACCTCTTGCTCTTTCTGGGGGAGGGGATTGGGAAGTCTGGAGGAGAGAAGATGAAGATTGACTGGGAGGGGTCAGGAGGGGGAAGGGAGTTGGAACAAGGAGATACATGGGTAAAAAATGTGACCTTATTCTATAAAAATATAAAAGATTAAGTAAACAAACAAAAACCAAACCACAACAACACAAAATACTGGCAAACCAAATTCAAGAACATAAAAAAAATCATCCACCATCATCATGTAGGCTTCATTCTAGTAATGCAGGGATGGTTCAACATACGAAAAACTGTGAATGCTATCCATCATATCAAAAACCAGATATAAAAGACCCCCACAATATCATTTTATTAGATACTGTAAAGTCTCTGATAAAATCCAACACTTCTTTATAATAAAAGTCTTGGAGAGATCAGGGATACAAGGAAAATAGCTAAGCATAATAAACATTACACAGCAAGCAATCAGCCAACATCAAACTCAAAGCAATCCCACTGAAAATATGGACAAGGCAAAGTTGTCCTCTCTCCCCACATCTATTCAATATAGTTGTCAAAGTCTTAGCTAAAGCAATAAGACAACAAAAGGAGATCAAAAGCATACAAATTGTAAAGGAAGAAGTCAAACTATCACTATTTGCAGAGGATATGATTATATATATAAATGACCCCCAAAATTCTATCAGGAAACTCCCACAGTTGATAAACACCATCAGCAATGTAGCAAGGTACAAGATTAGCTCAAAGAACAAAACAAAACAAAACAAAACACAATAGCTCACCTATATACAAATGATAAAAGGGCTGAAAAAGAAATCAGAGCAACATAATCTTTAAAGTAGCTGCAAATAGCATTAAATATCTTAGGGTAACTCTAAACAAAATAGTGACAGACCTGTATGACAAGAACTTTAATTGATTTGAAGAAGAAAACTGAAGAAGATATCAGAAAATGGAAGGAATTTCCATGCTCCAAGATGGGTAGGATCAACATAGTAAAAATGGCAACTTTACAAAAGCATTTTATAGATATAATGCAATCACCATCAAACCCCAACACAATTCTTCACAAATATTGAAAGAACAGTACTCAACTTCATATAAAGTAACAAGAAACCCAGGGTTGCCAAAACAATCCTGTTCAATAACAGAACTTCCAGAGCATCACCATCCCTGACTTCAAGTTATACTACAGGGCTACAGTAATAAAAACAGCTAGGTACTGACATAGAAATAGACTTGTGGATCAATAGATTTGAACTGAAGACCCTGACATTAACTCACACACCTATAAGCACCTGATATTTGACAAAGAGGCCAAAAAATACAATAATAAATGATAGCATCTTCAGAAAATAGTGCTGGCATAACTGGAATATGTTAAAAATGCAAATAGATCCATATTTATTACCCTGAACAAAGCTGAAATCCAACTGAGTCAGAAACCTTAATATAAACCTAGTTACATGGTACCTAATAGAAAAGAAGTGGAAAATAAATACCCTTAAACACATTGGCACAGGAAACTACTTTCTAAATACAACACCAGTAGCACAGACACTGCAACAATTCATAAATGGGACCTTTTGTAACTGAGGAGCTTCTGTAAGACAAAGGACATGGTCAATAAGATACAACAAAAGCCTACTGAATGGGAAAAGAGCTTCACCAAACCTACACTGGACAGAGAACTGATCTCTAAAATACATAGAGAACTCAAGACATTTGTGCTTAAAAACCAAAGAACTCAATTGGAAAACATGTACAGAGCTAAATAGGAAATCTCAACAGAAGAATTCCAAATGGCAAAAGAGAATTAAAAATCTGCTCAACATTCTTAACCATCAGAGAAATGCAAATCAAAACTGCTCTGAGATACCATCTTACACCTGTCAGAATGGCTAAGATTAAAAACACTGATGACAACCAATGCTGGAGGGGGTGTTTAGCAAGCAGAGCACTCCTCCATTGCTGGTGGGAGTGTAAACTTGCACAGCTACTTTCAAAATCAGTTCCTCAGAAAACTGTGAATCAATCTACCCGATGAACCAGCAATACTACTATTGGACATATACCCAAAAGATGCACATTCTTGCCCCAAGAGCATAAGCTCAATTATATTCATAGCAGCATTACTTGTAATAGCCCAAACCTGGAAGTAACCTAGATGCCCTTCAACTGAAGAATGGATTTAAAAATTGTGGTACATATACACAATGGAATGCTGCAACTCAGCAGAAAAAAAAATCCTGAAATTTGGAGGCAAATGAATGAATTTGGAGAGCATCATCTTAAGTGAGGTAACATGGATCCACTTAAATGTACTCATTCATAAGTGGATTTTAGACATAAAACAAAGGAAACCAGGCTAAAATCTACAAACTCCTAGCAGATAGGTAACAGGAAGTACTTAATCTATGGATCCCACTGGGAAGGGGCAATAGAGAAGATCTCATGGAAATGTCGAGATCATATGGGGGACTGAGCAAGTGGAGGTGGGAAGAGATCATGAGAAAATGAGATGGTTAAGTGGGAGGAGCAACAGAGAGGGAGAACAAAGAAATAGATATCTTAATAGAGGGAGCCTGCATTGTAAATAATTGTCCAGCATATAAGTATTCCTGGCACGCCACTTGGTGGATCCAAAATGATGCCAGGCGAAATAAGAATCCCTGGCATGTAATAGCCATGTGGTAAAGCCAACATGGCACCACTTATGGAGAGCATACCATTAGGCGTGGCTGTGTAGATTCGAGCCCACCTCTTCTCTTATAAAGAAATGACACGTGAAAACTCTCTCTCTTCTTCTCTCTTCCTTCTTCCCCCTCTTCTCTTCCTTTCTGGCTTTTCTCTCTCTTACTTTTCTGCTGGTACCCACCTCTGGGTAACTCTCTAAAATAAACTCTCACGTGGCACCTGGTAGTGAGCATGTGTGTCTCTCCCCATGAGCAATAAACTAACACTGAGTACTGGTTTAATAAAAATGCTGATTGCCTGAAGGCAGACAGGAAGTGTGGGTGGGGCTACTAGACTAAGAAAACTCTGGGAACAGGAAGAATAGAGCAGAGATGCCAGGAGATGCAGAGGAAAGAAGTCTAAATTCTGCTGAGAAAAGATCCTGAGCCATATGATTGAACAAGATCGAGAATCAATGGCTAGTTTAAGGGTAAATAGTTAGGAAGTTATATGCCTGTGCCTTAGGCTAATCAGAATAAAATTAATATAAACATCTGTGTATCTCTGTGGGACTGTGGGACCGAGGGACTAGGAGGGACTCCTGTAGGCCAGAACCTCAGGCCTAGGCTGGGAAAATCCAGGCCAGAAAACAAATACAAGTGTCATTGTGGGATTAGAGAGAAACCTGGTGCTAGTGAAAACATCCAGGAACCCACATAGATGTCCCTGGCTAAGACTCCAAGCAATAGTGGAGAGGGTACCTAAATAAGACTTCATCTATAATCAAATGAATGACCACCCTAATTGTTATTTTAGAACCTTGATCCAACAATGGATAGAGGTAGAAGAAGAGATCCATAGCTAAGCACCAGGTTGAGCTCCAGGTCCAGCTGAAGAGATGGGGGAGAGAGTATATGAGCAAAGGGATCAGGATCATCAGGAGGAGACCTCCAGAGATGGTTGAACTAAGCTATTAGAGCTCACTGGCTCTGAAATGACAGCTGAGGGACCTTCATGGAAAGGATCTAAATCCTTCAAATGTAGATGACAGTCATACAGCACGGGCAGTTTGTGGAGCCTCTTCCAGTAGTACCAGAGTTTATTCCTTGTGCATGAACTGACATATTGGAGCACATTCCCTACAGAGAAACAACTTACTCAGCCTTGATACTGGGGCAAGGAACTCTAACTTACCTCAACTAGATATGCCAGACAGAACTGACCATGGGATTCTTTGCCTCCCCACCAGGGAATGGATGATGAGGGAGCAGCTGGGCAGAGACTGATTAAGGACTGGGAGGAGGGGAAGAAGGGGGAGCAGTGGTAGGTATGGAAAATACTTTTTCTTAAAAAAATAAAGACAAGGGGTGGAGAGATGGCTCAGGTGTTAAGAACAGTGACTGCTCTTACAAAGGACCTGGGTTCAATTCCCAGTAACCGCACGGCAGCTCACAAGTGTTTGTAACTTCAGTTCTGTGGCAAAACACCAATGCACATTTAAAAAAAAATAAAGACAAAAAAAATAAAAGTTAAAGAAAAGAATTGAAGACCTAGATAAAATGTCATGCTCCTACTCTTCTATTGCGACCTGTTCTGTCCATGAACAAAAACGGCAAAAAGCTGCTTATTGACTTGTTCTTCATTGTTTGCTCAGGCTGCTTTCTTATAAAGTCCAGGACCACCAGCTCAGGGATAGGACCACATACGATAGACTTTCCCATCAATAACTAACAAGAAAATGTACTATAGCTGAATCTTATGGAGGCATAATTTATGGAGTCATTCCTTAAATTCTGACACTAGAGAACTCTGACTAGTATAGATTTTGGTGCTAAATGTATTTTTAAAGAAACAGTATGAGATTTTTAAGTATCTGAAATAAGTCCTCTAAGTTACTCCTTCCCCCAGGAGCTCAGGGTGTACTTAAAGTCCATGGTGTAGTGGGATTATGGTACGTTGTAATTATTTGTCCCTTCTATTAGTTTAATAAAAAGCTAATTGGCTGCCAGAGGCAGAGAGGAAGTGTGAGTGGGGCTACCAAACTAAGAAAACTCTGGGAACATCTCAGAGCAGAGCATAGACACCACAGAGTCCCTGGAGATGCCACATGCAGATGCAGAGGAAAGATGTTAAGATGCTGCTCTGAGAAAAGGTACCAAGCTACATGACTGAACATGATGGGTTAGTTTGAGAGCAAGAGCTAGCTAGCAATATGCTTGGGCCCTAGGTTGATCAGCATAAAAATAATACAAGAGTCTGTATGATTATTTGGGTCTGAGAGTGGGTCCAAACCTCTGGTCTAGACTGGAAGTTTCAGGCCAGAAACTTATTACAACACCATGGTGTAAACTACATTATCAGTATGAGAGGCATGATTAGCACTAAAAATGTTTGAAAACACAACATGAAAGTCAACTACCAAAATTAGAGACTGTGGAATGCTCATCTCTAGATGGTATGGCTATAGTATAACCCTTCCCAGAAAGGTTTGGATCATCACTGAAGAGAGACAGAAATATTATAAGAGCAAGAGGTAGTAATCATCTGTAGTGAAATAATGTTCTTTAGATATGACAACACCATTGCACACATGAACTCAAAGCAGCTATAAGTGAATGCACAAGACCTGGACAAGATCAAGCCAGCCCAAATCTAAGCATGCACACTCCTGCATGAATATGTAAATAAGGCAACATTAGTGAGATTCAGTGGATTTTTTTAAAAAAAAGATTATATAAATTGGGACAGAAAAGTGATGGAGGGAAGGAGAAATGTGTTTGATCACAACTTATATCCATGTATAAAATTCTCAAACAACAAAGCATTCAATTTTCAGAATTCTTCAATTAGGTAGGACATAGAAGAGTATTGTCACAATTTTCTGGAGGGAACGTCTGGCATTGGTATTTCTTTATTTCATAAAAAGTTATGCAAAAGAGAGTGAGGAGGGATTATATAAGCAAAGGGGTCAAGATCATGATGGGGAAACTCACAGAGAAAGTTGAGCTACTGGGAGCTTATGGGCTCTGGACTGACAGTTGGAAACCTGCATGGGATTGAACTAGGCACTCTGAATGTGGAAGACAGTGTGTGGATTGGGCAGATTGTGGGGCCTCTGGCAGTGGGACCAGGATTTATCTCTAATGCATGAGCTGGGCTTTTTGGAGCCCATTCCCTAAAGAAGGATATCTTGCTCAGTCTTCAAATAGTGGATGGGTTTAGTTCTGCCTCAACTTGTTATGCAGACTATATTGACTCCCTGTGGGAGTCCTTATCCTCTCTGAGAAGTGGATGAGGGGAAGGGTGGGGAGAAGCTGGGGCCTAGAAGGAGGAGGGGAAGGAAGGGGAACTGTGGTTGATATGTAAAATTAAACAAAAAAACCCTTGTTAAATAAAAAATTAAAAAAAGTTATACCAAGTTATGTAAACAGCTTTCTTAATTATTTTCTTCTCCAAGGACTATAATTCTGTAGATGTTGATCATTATTCAGGGCTAATGTGGATTTTCCCCATCAAACATACAGCTATATGGTATAGCTCTCGGGAGTAATATTCTTTCAAATTGCCATCTGCTATAAGGTAAGTTAATAATGCAATTTAAGGAGTCCTTCTCTAAACTAGCCATTGCAACCTGTCAGCTTCACATCTTATCATTTGGTCTGGGCACAGGCTGCCATAGGTGACGTTGCTGTCAGTGACTAGAGTTTTGATATTATAAATGGTAACAATAATAATTTAAAAAACAGCATTTGACAGTAACTTAGCAGTTGTTACATTTGTTCGTCTTAGCAAATTCCTGGTAATAGGACCAAGATTTTTATAGAATATGTATAAAAACAAAAAAATTATTGTATTAGTTTTATAAAAGATCATACTAAGGCTCAAAGAAGTTGGGAAAGTTGCTCTTGTTGCACAGTGAGTGGAGAACTGAGACTTTTTAAAAAGTAATAGACAATTTATATGGTCATAAAACCAAATATTATTTTTCTACTATCATCTATCTATCTTCATTATCATCATCTATCTTAATATGTATATTTTTATAAAAATTTATGTAATACAATGGTATCCTTTAAATTCTTATTAATCTTTATGCTTTACTTAATTTGTAAAAGCATAAAAAAAACATTAATTAAAAGCCATAAGGAGAATATTGCTTCATAGTAATCTTTAGTTCATATATATTCTGTAAATTACTAGAGTATTGAATATATGTTACTCTTAATAACTCTATGTAACACTTTTTGTAGTTTTCATGCATAAGATATTTTTATTTAATATTATAATTACCATTTCTTAGAAAATGTCTCTGAAGATCAACAATAGCCATTTTATCTTTATTTTTAGTGATGCGTATTCACTCAAATATTCATATCAACATCATGAAATTGGTGTTTTTAAGGCATTTGAAATCATACAGTTAATAGAGCTAATTTTATTGCAATTGATAGGAACTCATCACTAAATATTTATACTAGAATCAAGGGAAAAGTATCCTTAGAGTAATACTCTTTTTAATTGATGTGAACCCTGCTTCTACTGGGATATGGTCTTCATGAAAAGTCATTTAGATCATTTAACAAGAGAGCAAACCCATTAAAAATATGCAAGCTCTTAGAAAACAAAATCCTGTATACTAATTAAGTCTATTAAGGCAATTACAGAACACTATAAATGATGCAAAAGTTGTATGGGGTTTCTCCTAGTACAGGCGACAGAAAGCTAAGGAGTTCCTATTTTTCTGAATAGAGATAAAGAGTATGGGTGATTAATTTTAGCACTATTGAGTTAATTTGCAGTGAGTTAATGGCAGAAAACATTTCCACGGGCACAGAATAATGGTAGAAGATGGCTGTTTTACCACCCTGTAGTAATATAGCTGTTTGTCATTGCATGTTTCAATTATCTAGGGAGAATAAAAGCCACCTGTTGGCAAGAAAATGGAAAAAGAAAAAGTTTTGTAAAATAATTTGTAATATTCAACTGTAGTTGAATCGCTGAGGTTTTCCTGTCTAACCTGTACAATTGGGAAGTTTCTTAACTGCTGCCTTAGTACCTTTTGATGGGTGATCAAAACATTTTGACTTATGTTTCAAAAGACAACTGGAGGCTTTCTAGCTGGTAATAGGAATGTCAAATCTATTCTCTGAAAGGCACTGATTATTACATGGTCCTACTGGAAACCATACCATTTAGGAAACATAGAAAAATCAGGTGGAGGGCAATGAAACCTTGAAGAAAGTGTTGCACATATGGATTTCTGAGACTCTCTTTTCTTATGCTTAACAATTTCTTAATCAAAGTTAATAATCACTCAACACAAAAGGTTCAATAGAACCAGCTATGCCCTACTCTTAGATGGATGACTGAATTAGAAAAGTTAAGAAATTCTCCCAAGAAAATCCAGAAGCAGAAGTATTAGATTAGGACTCAGCTTTCCAATACCCCAGTTTAATGCAACTACAATAAGGTAATCTATGACACAATGCCATGTCTCCCACCCCCAACCTAGGCTGTTCATTGATGCCTTAATTGTGTGTTATTTACAGTATCATGCATTGTAGAAAATAGATTTAATATTATTTACCAAATTACAGCAGATGTGCAAAGTCAGCCAGTACAGCATGAGCATGAGTGTGAAGGAAGGGCAATGAACAGCATATGTGGATATCTAGTAGTCAGTCTACTTGGTCGTTTTGCTAGGGATGAAAGCTATCAACAGAACTGCTGGAGGCTGCAGATTCTGATGCACTGTTCACCTCTAGAGCTCATCAAAGCAGAACAACCTATGTGCTTTGCTAGTGCACTAGTGATTGTCACCCATTTAATGTATTCATACTGAAGTGTATACACATGAATAGGTATATGTTCCATGACAGAATGAAGTGATGTATAAATAAGAAAAAAAATCCTAAATAAAATTAATGGCCTGTTTACACCTAAAAAACTCAAAACTTCATGCATTCTACCTGGAAAGGCATAGCTAACTGAATTATTTTTTACCTAGTTGCAGTGTATTTTGCTGAAAGGAGGTATTTCTTAATGGAAGACTTATTAAAAGTAACAACTATTTCAAATTACAATGGATAGTTTAATAATATAAAATAAAAAATGTAAAATAAATTTATTTATGGACTAAGCATTTCCCATTCTTGTCTGTCTTCAGACTGTCTTTCCCATTGCATGAAATTTTTCTTTTTATTGAAAATAACTTTTATGTAGTATATTTTTATCATCCCTCTTTCTCTCTCATCTCCTTTCAGATACAGCCTGCCCAGCCAATTCCATACCTTCTTTTACTATATCTTCAGAAAATAAACAGGCAATTAAAGTAAAACAAAACAAATCGGAATAAAACAGAGAAAAACCAACATCAAAGAAGTAGCACAACAAACACACATACATAAAAATGCAAGCACATAAGCGTGCACACACCCCCCATTAACAATACAATCAGAAACAATAAAAATAAACAAAAGACAAGTAAGGTTAAAAATGCCCAAACAAAGCACTGAGACAAAACATACTATAAATTCCATTGATCTCTTTTGTGTTGCCCATACACTTTTGAGCAGGGAGCCTCCGTTACATATGGTTTGTATATCTAGTGAGACTCTGTAAGAGAAGAACTTTCTTTAGATGTGATTGTCACTTGGAGATAGCCTCTGGGTTAGAGATGGGGATTATGCTCACTTACCCTCTATGTGGGGAACCCCATTTGACTTGGACCTGTGAAGCTTCTGTGTGTCAGTTCTGTTGCAGATAGAAAGCATTGCTTCCTTGGAGACATCCATTACCACCGACTCTTACAATATTTTTGGCTCCTCTTCTGCATTCTTTCCTGTTCTATGAAGAGAGACATTTGAAGAAGACAGCCCATTTATTACTGAGTGTTCCAAGGTCTCTCACTTTCTACACACTGTCCAAATGTGGGTCTCTGCATTAGTTCCCATAAACTGCAAGAATAAGTTTTCTATAATGGCTAAGTGGAAGTGGGTAAAGCAGAGCATCATTGGGTATCAATCAATTGATATGTTCATTTCAAAGAACAAGAGTATATAGGTTTCTCCTGGCTTATTTATTCTAAGGTTCTCAGCTACCCAAGCAGTGTCAGGCAGCCATGGGTTCTATCTCAAGGAGTGGGAATTAAATTCAATCAGATAATAATTGGTTACTCCAACAACTTTTGGGCTACTATTGCATCAAGATAACTTTCAGAGAGTTCACCAGTTTAGATTACAAAATTTGTGATCTACAGTCTTTGGTATTCACATTTCTTCTCTGGTAGTATGCCAAGTACTTTCCCATACTATTAACACTAGTCAGCAGGGGTGAAGGCTCTAGGAAGCCAAGCTCCAGCTTCACTTCTTCTGTATTCAATGAGATATGCAGGTGTTGTCTGCAACAGGGTTTTACAGTCAGTTTTGGGGAGCAACAAATAGCCTTTGCAATAGTCTGAGTCATTTGGGGGTTTCCATGGGGACCATTTACAATTAGATATAACCCATTACATATGCTAGAGATTTCATCTGTTTGCAACAGAAGTCAGATTTCAGCTTTGTACTTCCTGGTATTTGATGTTTTCATTTGAATTCCTTTCATATATCTAGATATCTTAAGAAGCTTCTGTACTGAAGTGACTAACCATGGGACTGGTTGGGAAATTGGATAACATAAAATCAGTTAACATTGGTATTAGAGGCTGAATGCAACTTTGTGTGAAATCAGCAGGTCAGTCATCCCTATATAATGAAGACCTTCTCTCCCTTAAAAAAAACATTGGAAATTGAAATTTGGGTGTGATACCACAGTTGGCAATACCACATGTGTTCTCACACACAGATGCTGATAATGTGACATGTCCTGAAGATACTGGAAGTTTTGCATTTGAGAACTGCAAAAAATTCTACCTCATGAGTTGTTTTGCATCAGCTGATAGATAGAAAATTGTAGCTCTTTGAGCAATTGGAACTCTGAGTTAATAGTCTTCACTGAGTTCCTATAAGCCTTCGCTGAGTTTCCATGAGCCTTCAAGAGAATTAGCATAACTAAGGGTAGTGTTGGAAGCTCCTTTAGTTTGCAATTTGTGCTTGAAGAGAAGTTGATTTCCTTCAGCTCTAGTTGGTTCCTCTCTCTGTGCTTGGTATTGTGAGTGATGGGTGCACTCAGTGGTTTGGAGCTCTCAAATTTGCACTGGCTGCACACACGTTGCTGTAGAACAATCTTTGTACACTGTAAATGTTCATTGCTCTCATTGTTAATAAAAAACTGATTGACCTATAGCTGGGCAGGAAGAGATTGGGAGAGACCCTTTCACAAAGAGAGGATTTGGGATGTGGGGAGAGGAAGGGTCACATAACAAAGCATAAAATGTAGGTTAACTTAAGTGTAAGAGAATTACAGAGCAATTTCCTTCATGAATATTGATGCTAAAATTCTCAGCAAAATCCTGGCAAACCTGATACAACAACATATAAAAAATATCATCTATTATGACCAAGTAGGCTTCATCCTAGAAATGCAGGGATTGTTTGTCATACAGAAAACTGTAAATGTCATCTATCATATAAACAAGCTGAAGGAGAAAAAACACATGATTATATCTTTAGATGCTGAAAATGTCTTTGACAAAATCCAACACTCCTTTATGATAAAAGTCTTGTAGAGAACAGCAATACGGGGAAAATATCTAAATACAATAAAGGAGATTTACATGAAGCCGACAGCCAACATCAAACAAAATGGAGAAATACTCAAAGCAATCCCACTAAAATCAGGAATGAGACAAGGTTGTCCCGTCTCTCCTTATCTATTCAATATAGTTCTCCAAGTTTTAGGTGAAGTGATAAGAGAACAAAAGGAAATTAAGGGGATACAAATTGAAAAAGAAGAAGTGAAACTATATTTGCAGATGATATGATTGTATACATAAGTGACCTACAAAATTCTAACAGGGAACTCCTACAGCTGATAAACACCTTCAGCAAGGTAGCAGCATACAAAATTAACTCAAAGAAATCAGTATCCCTCTTATATATTAAAGATAAAGGGGCTGAAAAAGAAATGAGGGAAACATCACCCTTTATAATAGCTACAAATGGCATTAAATACCTTGGAGTAACTATAACCAAGAAACTAACAGATCTGTTTGATAAAAACTTTAAATCACTGAAGAAAGAAATTGAAGAGGTTATCAAAAAGTGGAAAGATCTGCCATGTTTCTGGATAGGTAGGATCAACATAGTAAAAATGCCAATCCTACCAAAAGCAATCTACAGATTCAATCCCATCAAAATCCCAACACATGTTTTTACAGACCTGGAAAGAACAATACTCAATTTCATTTGGAATAACAGGAAAGTCAGGATTGCCATAACAATTTTGCTCAAAAAAAGAACCTCAGGAGGCATCACCATTCCCGACTTCAAGTTATACTATAGAGCTACAATAATAAAAACAGCCTGCTACTGCCATAAAAACATACTTGTGGATCAATGGTTTGAATTGAAGATCCTGACATTAACCCAAAAACCTATGAACACCTGATCATTGACAAAGAGGCCCAAAATATTCAATGGAAAAAAGATAGTATCTTTAGCAAATAGTGCTGGCATAGCTGGATGGTAGTGTGTAGAAAAATGCAAATAGATACAAGCCTATCACCCTGCACAAAACTCAAATTCAAGTGGATCAAAGACTTCAACATAAACCCAGCTACACTGAACTTGATAGAAAAGAAAGTGGAAAATACCCTCCAAAGCACTGTCACAGTTGACCACTTCCTAAATATAACACCAATAGCACAGACACTACGAACAAAAATGAATAAGTAGAACCTCCTGAAACTGAGAAGCTTGTGTAAAGGCAAAGACACAGTCAATAAGACAAAAATGACAGCCTACAGAATGGGAAAAGATATTCACCAACCCTACAAGTGACAGAGGACTGATCTCTAAAATATATAGAGAACTCAAGAAGCTAAAGTCCAAAGCTTTAAATAAACCAATTAAAAAATGGGGTTCAGAATTAAAAAGGGAATTCTCAGCAGAAAACTTACAAATGGCTGAAAGGCACTTGAAAAAGTACTCAACATCTTTGGCCATGAGAGAAATGCAAATCAAAACAACTTTGAGATACCCCCTTATATCTGTCAGAATGGCTAAGTATAAAGACACAAGACAGCCTATGCTGGAGAGGTTGCGGAGCAAGGAAACACTCCACTATTGTTCGTAGGAGTGTAAGCTTGTTCAGCCACTCTGGAATGCAGTATGATGGTTTCTTAGAAAACTGGAAATCAATCTCCCCAAGGACCCAGCAATACCATTATTGGGCATATACCCTAAAGATGCACTTTCACACCCCAAAAGCATTAGCTCAACTGTGTTCATAGCAGCATTATTTGTAATAACAAGAACCTAAAAACAACCTAGATGCCCTTCAACTGAACAAACTGTGGTACATCTACACAATGGAGTACTACTCAGCAGTAAGAAAAAATGATATCCTAAAATTCGCAGGCAAATGGATGGATTTGGAGAATATCCTTCTGAGTGAAGTATCACAAACCCAAATAGATAAGCAAGGTTTGTACTCACTCATTAGTGACTTTAAATAAAAAAGCAAAGCACACCCAATTTGCAAACCACAACCTCTGAACAGCTTGGGATCTCAAGCACCTTGAACCAACACCTTGGAGCCCATTCCCTCCAGAGGAACAGCTAACCCAGTCTTGATGTTGGGATGAGGAAAGAGGTTTTGCCTGCAGGGGATGCTGAACTAAGCCACCTTGGGAAGTTGTGATCTCCTGAGCTTGTTGGGGGGGGAGATAAGGAGCTGGGGATAAGAGAGAGTGACTGGGAGGTGCCCGAGGAGGAACGGAGCTTGAACACAGAGATACATGGATAAAATATGAGACTTTTATTTAAAAAAAGAAATAAAAAAATCCTAAGACACCCTGTAAGTATAGGATTTTGATTAATATTTTCAGTATATTAACAATTCACAGGTTTTATAACAGAAATCATGGACAAAATGTATTTAAGACTATTTTTATTTTTGTGTTTATTTTAAATGCAGTTTATACAAATTCACATTTTTTGAATTATGAGAAAGTTCCTATGAATAATTTTAGTATAGAGTTTAGAGAGCTCATAAGTTCTTTTTTAATATTAAAATACTATTCTATTTTTTAAAAGTACAGATAGTTCTCATATCTACTTAGACATATCCCAAAACAGCATATCCAATGGGAAAAACATGATTTTATGGGTACATTCTATATTTCTTATGAGGTGGATCCATTGGCTCATCCTGAAGTTTTAATGAATGCTTTACTTGGTTGGTATTTTACTGTGGTGGTGGTAGTGGTAGTGGCTATGTAAAATGAGGACCTGCATGTTGGTACATGTGGAGACACTTGCATTTATTACTAAAGTGTTGGCAATGAGAACATTTGGGCAGAGTAAATTAAGGATGTATGCCATAAAGATTGCTTAGATGATATACATCTCAACAACACAGGCCTGTGCCAGAATCAGGACTGTCTTTCAAAGTCTCTCTTATCTGGAAGGTGTCATCTTATGAATGTCTACATATGAGCGTGGAAGCTCCTCATTGCTCCTCAAGCTTCTGAGGCAGAACATATGTAAGCAATAGAGCCTGACAGTAAGCAGCCCAGCAATTTCACTCTCAGCCAGGGTTTTAGAGCATATTCCTCTGGTGAAAAACTGTTGAACCATCAGGAGAGGGCCTTACTGTATCAACACATTCGAGCTAATTAAATGTTTATGTGTCTAGTAGACATATTAAACAGTGTGTGGGTCAGTTGTTTTCTGTTTCACATTCATAACTTTTTGTCACGGCTCGTTCTCTAATCAGCTTGTAGCAGCTTTCTCACATACACAGAGGACTGCCAGCTACTGGAAAGTGTGAGAAAGTGGGGTGTTCTGCTCAAAGATGTGACTAACTAAATGCAATTAACATAAATATCAATTCAAAAGTAACACAGAACACTGAATACGACTTTGCTATTAATTCAATGCTGCAGTTTAATTTTTTTTATCAAATGTGTAGACATGTCAGATTTTAAAAAATTTATTTATTTACATCTTGATTAAAGTCGCTCTTTGCTCTGCTCCTTCCCCTCCCCTCTTTTTCTTCTCTTCCCAAATCTTTTCTCCTTAATTGCTCAGAAAGGGGCAGGCCTCCCGGTGGGCTTCAGCAAAGCAAGGTATATCAAGCTGCCATAAGACCAAGCACCTCTTCCCTGTATTCAGGCTAGGTAAGGCAATTTTGCATGAGGAATAGTTCCCAAGAGGCAGTCAAAGCATGACAGACAGCTCCTGCTTCCATTGCCAGAAGCTCCGAAATTAGACCAAGCTACACAACTGTCACATATATGCAGGGTGCCTATGCTGGCTCCCTGGTTGTTGGTTCAGACTCTGAGTTCCCACGAGCCAAACTAATGGTTTCTGTGGGTTTTTATGCAGTATCCCTGCCCCCTACCCAACAATCCCTCCTTCCTCTCCTCAACAAGACTCCTGGAGCTTAGTCAATGCTTCCCTCTGTGTTGCTGGCTGAATCTACCTGCATCAGTCACTGGATGAAGTCTCTCCCATGACAATCAGTTTTGGCTTCTTTGGTAAATTCCACATATACATAGGTATGTGGATTTATATCTGGTTCTTCTGCTAGATTCCAATGATTCCCTCTGCTCTGCCTGCTGTAAATACCAATCTTTTTTTTTTTTTTTTTTTTTTTTTTAAGTACTGTAGCTCTGTAGGAGAGCTAAAGATCAGGGATGGTGATACTTCCAGTAGCTTTTTATTGTACATGATTGTTTTACTTATCATGTTTTGTTATTTTTTCTATATTGAGTGTTATTCTTTCAAGGTCTATAAAGAATTGTTTTGGAATTTTGACGGGGATTGTTTTGAATCTATAGATTGCTTTTGGGAAGATGGCCATTTTTACTATGCTAATCCTACTGATTCATGAGCATGAAGATCTTTCCATCTTCTGATATCTCCTCCAATTTCTTTCTTCAAAGACTTAAAGTTCTTGTCATACAAGTCTTTTACTTGTTTGGTTAGAATTCCCTACTGAACATACTTTATATAGTTTGTAGGCATGCCATAATTTTAAAAGTCAAGTTATTTATTAAGATTGTTAAATCTCAATAAACTTAAGAGTTGATTAAGGAGGGTGGTAAAAGAAGGCTTCATGGGAGGGTAACTGGGAAGAAGCAGAGAAAGTGTTGTAATTCTATTTCAGTAAAAACATTAATAATAAGAATCAGCTAAACCCAGCATTTATATGATAAAGCAACAATTTTTCTTCCTATCTATTTTTACCTTGCTGTATATTCACTGATATGATAGTGGGCTTCTTAAGGGCATTTTTTTTACAAGTATTAGATGCATGCATGTTCTTGCTTATTATTTTATTCATTTTTCTCTTTTTACACAAAACACTTTTGTAGTGGTATTTAGGCATTAAAATAATTCTACAACACAGTTTTATCTCTTTTAAACATTTATCATCTATCTAGCCACCTAATCTATTATCTATTTAACAATTGATTTTTCTAAATTTCTATCTGAATGTGTACCATGTGTTGTATCTATCAGGATCCTAAATAAGTTTATTACCTTAAAAATTGATTTTAACTAAGATATAAAAGCCAAATTGTCCATTCTCAAGATGTATTGAGATATTTTGCTATAAATACACATTATGTGATATCTAAATCAAGTTAGAATTATTTAGTTCTCTGAACTTTTTTACTTGTATAGTGTGAAAACACCTTTTTGTTTTTTTTTTTTTTTTTTCTCAGCTCTTTGGAGTATGCAGGTCATGGGCCTTATCTATAGTCATCCCATTGCACATGGGTACTTTAGAATTTCTAATTTATATTAAACTACAGCTGTTACTTAGTTTTTCTCCACTCAACCCTCTGTTTTACTCACATCAGCCTCTTGTAACCGTACTCAGTTTCTATTTAAGAGTAGAATGTGATACTTACCTTTCTGTGTCTGGCTGATTTTATTTCGTATGGTTCTATCCATATTGTCTCAAATCATTTCATTCTTTGCTATGATTGAGGAACTTTTCTCTGTAAGTGGAACATATTTTCTTTATTCATCTTTAATAAACACTTGAGTTGTTTTTATTTCTGAGTGATTGTGAATAGGACATCAATTAAGAAGAAGCACATGGGCTTGGTCCTGGCTCAACTTGATGCCCCAGACTAGGACTTGCTGACTTCCTATGAGGGGCCTTATCCTCTTTGAAGAGTGGATGGGGGTGGGATGGGTAGAGACTGAGGAGTAAGTGGGAGGAGGGGAACTGTGGTTGATATGTAAAAAAATTAAATTAAAAATATTGAAAAAGAAGTACAGATGTCCATTTACTATAGCGATTTCACTTCTTTTGGACATACAAATAGTAGTAAAATATCTCAATCAATGGTAGTTCTATCTTTACATTTTAAAGTTTATGATGGCTGGTATTGTCAATTGGACAGAATCTAGAATCATCTGGGAAACAATTGTCTGGCTATTTCTGTGGGGGAATTACCTAGAACATTTAATTAAGGTAGTAAGACTCATCTTGATCATGGGTAGGCTATTGACTGGACTATGTAAAATAGAGAAAGGTAGCCATGTGCTAGAAGCCTTCATTACTGTTTGTTTCTTGTCTGTGGATGTAATGTGTCCACCTGCCTCAAGCTCCTGATACCATGACTTCACTGCCATGATAGAATGTCTTATAAACCAGAATCCCTTTTCTTCTTTACATTGCTTTGGTCCGGGTATCTTATCACAATAGAAGAAGAAGCTAAGTCAAGGAATCTCCACATTGTTATTTCTAATGACTAGATCAAAGTATATTCCCAGTGAACAGCTTGCAAGCTTCCTCTTTTTTAACACTGTTATAAAAGCTTTTATGCTGGGGAGGATGTGGAGCAAGGGAAATACTCCTCCATTGCTGGTGGGAGTAGAAACTTGTGCAGCCACTTTAGAAATCAGTATAGTGGTTCCTCAGAAATCTGAGTATCAATTTCCCCAATGATCCAGCAATACCACTATTAGGCATATATCCAAAGGATGCATATTCTTATTGCAAGAAAAACAGGTTAGCTATGTTTATAGCAGCATTATTCATAATAGTTAGAACCTGGAAACAAACTAGATGTCCCACAACTAAAAAATGGATTAAAAGTCATGGTACATTTACACAATAGAATTCTACTCACCAGTAAAAAGATAAAAATAAAAAATAAAAAAAATGACATCCTGAAATTTGCAGGCAAATGGATGGATCTGGAGGGTATCACCTTGAGTGAGGTAACACAAACCCAGAAAGGTAGACATGGTATCTACTCACTCATAAGTGGATTCTAGACATAAAACAAAGGATAACTAGGCTACAAACCACAAACTCCAAGCAGCTGGGTAACAGAAAGAACTTAAGAGAGACATCCATGGATCGTCCTGGGAAGGGAAAATAGAGAGTAAATTGGGGTCATGTACGGGAGCAAGCAAGAAGAAGTGGGAAGAGATCATGAGAGAATGAGATGGTTGAGTGAGAGGAGCAACAGAGAGGGGAAACAAAGAAATACTTTGATAGAGGAAGCCCACAATGTGGGGTTAGAGAGAAACCTGGTGCTAGGGAAAACATCCAGTAACCTACAAGATGTCCCTATCTAGGACTCTAAGCAATAGTGGAGAGGGTGCCTAAATAGGACTTCCCCTATAATCAAATGAATAACCACCCTAGGTGTCATTATAGAACCTTTATACAGCAACTGATGGAGGCAGAAGCAGAGATTCATAGCTAAGCACTGGGTTGAGCTCCCGGTCTAGCTGAAGTGAGGAAGAAGAGAATATATGAGTAAAAGGATCAGGATCATGAGGAGGAGATGGCTGACCTGAGCTATTGGGAGCTCACTGACTCTGAAATGATAGCGGAGGAACCTTCACGAAAAGGAACTAAATACTCCAAATGTAGATGACAATTGAACTGCATGGGCAGTTCGTGGAACCACTTGGAGTAGGACCATAGTTTATTACTGGTGCATTGACTGGCTTCTCAGGGCTTATTCCCTACAAAGAAATATCTTACTTAGTCTTGATACTGGGGGGAGGGACTTGGACTTACCTCAACTGGAAATAACAGATCAAACTAACTCACCTTGGGATTTCTTGTCCTCCCTGGGGATTGAATGGAGGGAGCAGTTGGGGGGAAGGCTGAGGAAGGATGGGAATGAGGGAAGGGAGGGGAGTACTATTGGGTATAGGGCAAATTTTTAAATAAAAAATTTACTTTAAAATTTAACTTACTATATTTGTGTTTTGATAGTAGCTATTCTTTGGTAGAGTAAACTATCATCTTACTATAGTTTTGATTGCTTTAATTATTCACAATGATAATGATCTTCTTTTTCATGTGCTTCCTTGGTCATTTATATGTTTTTGTTTGGGAAATACTCTTTTTTAGATTTTTACTTTTTGTTTTGTTTTATTTTCAGTTTGAAACATTATATTCATACCCCTTCTAAAGAGAATGTAGAAAATGTGAATTTAACTCTTCCTTCTTTAGTTCTTGTTATCAATATGCACACACACACACACACACACACACACACACACACACACACACACGTTTAACAACCTCCTGAGTGTACTTGAATGTAGTTATCTTCCTTTTGGAGGAGCAGACATAAACGATTACAGAATTGTGTTCAAGGCTGTGCTTTACAGGCAGCTTGAATTATGAGAATGATGCTGATGAGAAGTCTAACATCACTGTAGCACCTGCTTCTCTGTGTATTTCCATTTGCTCCTCTTTCCATCAAGTTTCAGAATCTTTGTCCTTGATCTTTGGAAATGTTAGAAAGATGCTATTCTCTGCTATGACTGGACTATTGAGACTGGATCATATGATAGATCCTTGTTTAAAACCTTTATTTTCATTTTTATTTGCTATTTTTCCTATATCTGATATATGAACTCAGTTTGTAACAACTGGCTTTTGTGTATTATCTCTTTTTAGTTCAAAAAGAACATTCTTTTTTGAATGGTTATTGTTTCAAAAACTATTTTAAATAATTCAATTCTTTTTTTCATAGATAAATATCCTTCTTTGCCTTTTTAAGAACACAAAACTTTTCCTTTATTATTCTAATATACTTTTGCAGAGCCTACAGGGTAATGGGTTTCATTATAATAATTAGATATAGAATCATTGTACTTTTAAAAATGTATTCTTCAAAGTTTTCTTCATTCTCTTTGGCCACCAGATTTGACTCCCTCTTAATGATTTTTTTTTTAACCTCAGTTTTTGTTAGATATTTTCCCTAGATGTCAGGGATTACTCAATTGTGTCATATTCTAAACTAGAAAAAAACTCTAATTACAGCATGAAGACCTTGAGGGAAATTCCTCTGTGACCTTCACTGTGGGATAATCTCGCAGGGATTGGAATAGGGAAACTCTGATCTTCATGGTTTGGGGTAATTACATTCTGCAGGGGAGTTTCCCAGCTCACTGGACAGAGGGTCGTTAGTCACATAGTTGAACAGCTTCCAACCCTCAAACTCTGAAGATATGATTGTTTTGTGGATGTGCCTGTTCTATTTATGGCTGTTATATAGGTATGTCTCTTTCTTATTTCCAATTTTTAAGCCTATTTGCTGAGTCCTTCCACCCAGAGTCCTTATCACTGTAAAATGGTTGCCTAAAGAAGTCTATTAGTTATTATTTTGGTGAAGTATTTGCAAAAGAGAAAGTAATTAGATATGTGCTACTTGATGCCTCTATTTGACATCTTAATCTTTCCCAATTTATTCTTCAGAGATCAAAGATAAAAATCCTGTGATTATCTACACTGTGTTCAGACTTTATGGGGAAGCCACTGCTCTATTCATCCTGTTAAAGTCATTTGTTAAGATTCAAATGTAGTCAAAAGGCAAAGCAAAATAGATCTTGTGAAATTAGATAATGACTGCATACAACTTCATCCCAAATGCATACTATTGTAGATACTTGAAATTTCCTCTAATTAAAAGTATTTTAAAGGGGCTACTCTAGCATTCAATTCAAGTATTTTTAATTCTGAAGATCAAAGATTTTTCTTAAACTTCAATAGCATTCCATCACACTTTGTCTTCAGGAGGATTTAAATTATAGATGGCTAAGAAAACTATTGAATTAATTCAAAACATTGTAGGTCTTTTAAAATTTAAAACCACGTTAATTTCTCAACAGTGAAGGGTGCTGTCACTAGTGGTTTAACTAGCCACCAGATAGCTTAATAAACTACTTTTAAGTTTGCTTTTTCCCTTCTGCTTGCAATTTTATCTTAAGATCATCTTCTTCCTAATGTTTGGATGTGGATCTACATCTGTTTTTATCAGTTGCTAGATGAAGCCTCTCTGAGGACAAGTTGGCTAAGCACCAGTCTATGAGTTCAGCAGAATACTTTTATGCATCATTGCAATGACATTTTTTTCTCTCCGATTGTGTCCTGCAGAGGAGAGAGAGAAAGGATTATAGAATCCAGTGGGTCAAGGACACCAGAATAAAACCCACAGAATAGCCTAACCTGGGCTCATAGGAGCTCACACTTAACCGACAACCAGGAGGGAGCTTGTATGGGACTGATCTTGGTAGCGTGCACGTATGTTACAGTTGTGTAGGTTGTTCTTCTTGTAGGACTCTTAACAGTGCTAGCAGGGGCTGTATCTGACTCTTGTGCTGATTTTTGAGACCCTATCCTGATACCGGGTCACCTTACCCAGCCTTAATGCATGGGGAGGTGCTAAATCTTACTGCAACTTGATATGCTACATTCTATTGATATCTGTGGGTGGCCTACCTTTTCTTGAACTGAAATTGAGTAGGAGTGAATTAAGGGGCAGGGGGACAGAAGGGGAGTATGGATGAGGGAGACTTGGAGGAGAGAAGAGGTTGGAAACTGCAGTTGGAATGTAAAGTCAATAACTAAATGACTAATTAAATAAAAAAAATTTTAAAAAATCAACTTCTCCTGATTCGGTCCAACGTACCTGTGGTACCTTCCTCTAGGTACCCAAATTTCCTTTGCTCTTGGACAGTTTTTCTTCATGTCATGTTACATCTAAATAAAAGATTGCATTTGAAAAGAATTTTAAGTATTATAAACACTTAGTTCTTATTATGCAATAATGTCTCCAAAGGTAACTTCAACTAATACACCTGGCAAAATGTGTGAAAGTATTTTATAAAGATTAGAATATTTTGGATATTTAGAAAGGGGATTCTGGATATTCATTATATTTACTTTAGAATCCAGAGATTAGAAGCAATCAAGTAGAAATTGAAGAGAGTAACCCTAGAGAGAAATGTCAAATCTCTAAAAATGGTCTTCACACTAAATCAACATTTATTAATAAACATTCAGTCCCCTGGCTATGCCCTGAGCTTTGTTATCATCTATTGTTCGGGTTTTTAAATTTGCTTGGTTTCACAAAACATTTTACCTGTAAAATGACATACTTTCAACATTAGATATCAAAGAATTTTGATGTCTCTGCTTGAGGAAAATATAAGACAGTTATTTTTCTTCTTTTTTACTTTCTTTTTTCTTTCCTTTCTTCTTTGGGGTGAGGGATCAGTATTGTAAATTAAACAGTCATAAGATTAGCAAAGGACTATCTTGCTAAATGATTCTCTGGCAGAATTTGTATAGCTGCTATGAAAGGTTTGTTTTGAATGCATTTTGGTATTTTTCATTGCTACATGAATAATGAGAGAGGTTTGGTTTGTCATTTAGTGGGTAGGGCAGGAAAATACACAGGGCCACATTTGAGATTGTCTAGGATAATATGAAACCATCTTCTCCAGTTTCCAAGCTGTCAGTCCAGTTACAACCAGGTGCAGGGACCAATTACAGGTGTTGGTACTTCTGTGGAAATTAAAAGTGAGACATTCAATTTCAGGTCACATCAGTGAAATTCTGAGAAGGTGTAATGGTGGCCATTGGCAAATTCATTGGCATTGGGAGATAATATGATAGAAATAGTCACATCTCTGCATAACACTCTTTCTAGCATTGTTTGTTGAGAACTTCTCCAATTCTTAAATAATTTATTCAAATATGGAAAAATAGACATTATTTTATCAAAGAGAAATTTGTTTCACTCCTAGCTAACAAAACAAAAATTACCTATTTTTGCTGGATGTGTTATATCACACTAATTTTTCCAACACTTGGGGTCTGAAGCAGGAATATTAATGACCATAAGTGTGAGGTAGCTTGAGCTAGTAGTGAATTCCAGGCTTGAATCTAGAGCAAGGCCATGCTTTAATAAATAATAAATGTTTTAGTTAGTTCTTTGTAAAAAAAATACAGAAATATACAAGAACATTTTACCGGTTACTCTTCCTGGTGTTGTGATCACTCCTTGATAGTAAACAACTTAAAGAAGAAATGGCTTAGTGGGGCACAATTTTTAAGAAGTGTGGTGTCCTTCATGGTGAGAAAGACTCAGTGATTGGCGCTCAGGCAGCGATTATACCGCATTTATAGTCAGGAGGCTATACAGATACAGAAAGGGGCAGGGCTACAGAATGTCATCTCCAGCAGCATACTTTCTTTAGCAAGACTTGATATTGTGAAAGCATAGAAACCTCCAAAACTGTGGCACAAGATAGGAATAAATAGTTCTAGAACTTCTGAGTCTCTGGAGACATATTTCACATTCAAGCCACAACAGTAGTTATTCTTAATTCTTTTATGCTGAGAAATTGTTATCATGGCTCAGATCACAGGTTCTTAGTAGGAATGATTTGAGAATTCTTTGTTGTACAGTTGAATGGAAGGGAGCTTCTTCTGCATTTACAGGATGCCTGCCAGCATTTCTGGTCTCAACTTACTAGATGACAAAAGAAATCATAAATTTTGCAAGAAGAATTTTTCAGAGGTTGTCAAGTGTTCCCCAGAGGCAAAGAACAAAACAAAACAAATCCAAAACCAAAAAGCAAACAACTCTTCATTGAAGACTACTGGTTTAGGTGTGTGTATGTGTGTATGTGTGTGTGTGTGTGTGTGTGTGTGTGTGTGTGTTTAAATATGCTCTCACTTTGAGTGGCATCATGAATGTTATCATTTAAATGAGCTAACTAGCTGGATTACATGATATATTAAAATGTTTTTCACAGTTGTTACTTCCCAGGATTCCTGGTGTTTACTGGCTGTATGAAGTCTCTGCATATGCTAGCCAGAGGATCTAAGATGATCATATTCTTTATCACTTTGCTCACTTCAGATATGGACCATAGCTTGAAGGATGATGATGTGTGTGTATATATAACTCATTTAGCCTCATCTGCCTGAAGAATATCTTTGTTGCTGTGTTTGTAGTGTGCCTTTGCCTTTGTATCTCTCCATTCTCAATTAGCATCTATTTTTTATTCTGTCTGGATAGCATCTATTGGTAGATCTTCGTGCAATGAGAATGATACAAAGACATTTTAAAATACAGTAACATGTATTTTCTCCTGTGCTGCTTTGATAGATGCTAGTTCATTTTTGCAGAAATTGGTCACTAGGTTGCCAGATGAGAATTCATTTTTTGTTTTGCTTTTTAAATATTTTTTAAAATATTTTTTTAAATATTTTTTTAAATAGTTTTTTAAATATTTTTATTTAAAAAGCTTCTTTCCATAACTATTACAATTCCCTCCTTCTTCAGCCTTCCTCCACCTCATCTATGCATCCATTCCCAAAAGAGGACAAGGAAACCCAAAGTGAGTCAGTTCTGTCTGGCATATCCAGTTGAGGTAGAACTGAGCCCCTCCTCCCAGTATCAAGCCTGTGTAAGGTGTTCCTCTGCAGGAAATGGGCTCTGAGAAGCCAGTTCATGCACCAGGAATAAACTCTGGTCCTATTGAAAGAGGCTCCACAAACTGCCCACATGGTTCGGCAGTTATCTACATTTGGAGGGTTTTAGTTCTTTTTCATGACGGTTCCTCAACCATCATTTCAGAGTCAGTCAGCTTCAAATAGCTCTGGCTAGCTGTCTCTTCCTTATGATCCTGATTTCTTTGCTCATATACTTTCTCCTCCTTCTCTTCAGCTGAACCAGGAGCTCGACCCAGTGTTCAGCTATGGATCTCTGCTTCTGCCTCCATCAGTTGCTGAATGAACGTTCTAAAATGACAATTAGGGTGGTCATTCTTTTAATTATATGGGAAGTCCTGTTTAGGCACCCTTTCCACTAGCCGAAGATATCTTGTGGGTTCTTGGAGTTTTCTCTAGCACCAGGTTTCTTTCTCACCCCACAATGGCTCCCTCTATTAAGATATCTATTTCTTTGTTTTTCCTCCCTGTTTCTCCCCCCACTCATATATTTTATTCTATTATGATATCTACCAACCCCCTTGCTCCCTTCCCTGTTTGATCTCAATCAAAAGATCTTCTCTATTTCCCCTTCCAAGGGGACCCATGGATCCCCTTAAGTTCTTTCTGTTACCTGGCTGCTCAGAGTTTGTGGTTTGTAGACTGGTTGTCCTTTACTTTATGTATAGAATCCATGTCTAACTTTCTGGGTTTATGACATCTCACTCAGGATGATATTCTCCAGATCCATCCATTTGCCTGCAAATTTTAGAATGTCTTTTTTTTTTTCCTGCTAAGTAGTACTCCATTGTGTAAAGTACCACAATTTTTAAATCCATTCTTCAGTTGAAGGGAATCTAGGTTGTTTTGAGTTTCTGACTATTATGAATAATGCTGTTATGAACATAGTTGAACTAGTGCCCTTGGGGTAAGAATGTGCATCCTTTGGGTATATGCCCAATAGTAGTATTGCTGGTTCATTGGGTAGATTGATTCACAGTTTTCTGTACAAACTGATTTTGAAAGTGGCTGTACAAGTTTATACTCCCACCAGCAATGGAGGAGTGTTCTGCTTGCTAAACACCCCCTCCAGAATAGGTTGTCATCAGTGTTTTTAATCTTAGCCATTCTAATAGATGAGATGGAAAGAAGTGTAATATAAAGTTTTTGGCTTAAGTTTGGGCCGGCAGTCTTAAAGTAACACACAGAAATTTGTATTAATTTTATGTTGATTGACTTATGGCTTAAACATATTGTGAGTTTTGAAAAAAATCTTATCTCAATCTTTTTTTATTAATTTGTTTAGCCATGTGGCTTGGTATTGTTTTTTGGAGCAGCATGATTGTCTTTCTTTTTCTTTGTTTCTTTTCTTTTTTCCTTTTTTGGCATCTCTTGGCATTTTTGTTGGTGTCTCTTTGGCTATTTTTGTTTTCCTGGTCTGGTAGCCCTGCTCATACTTTTTGTCTGCCTTTTGGCCAATCAGCTTCTTATTAAACCAAATACCACTATAATCTCAGAGTTGTTTTGATTGTCATTTTTCTGATGGCTTAGGATATTAAGCAATTTAATTATTATTATTATTATTATTATTATTATTATGAATAAAGAAGTCACATTTTCTATCCTTGTATATCCTTACTCAAGATCCCTTCCCCCTCCCACCACATCAGGTCATTCTCTCTTCTCCACATCTCCCCATCCCTTCCATGGGCAGGCGGTCTCAAGGTCCCACTGTCCCAATATTGCTTAGTTTAGCCTCCCCTCCTGGCAAATCCAGTTTTCTTCCCCCAACATCAAGACTGAGTCAGGTGTTCCTCTAGGGGGAGTGGGATCAAAGGAGTCTGTCCAAGGTGTTTCTGATTCCAAGCTGTTTTCAGTGGTTGTGGTTTGCAGCTTGGGCAAGCTTTGCTTTTTGTTTGTTTGCTTGTTTTTTTGTTTTGTTTAGAGTCCACTAATGAATGAGTATATCCCCTGCTTATCTTTCTGGGTTTGTGATACCTTACTCAGGAGGATATTCTCCAAATCCATCCATTTGCCTACAAATTTTAGGAAATCATTTTTTCTTACTGCTGAGTTGTACTCCATTGTGTAGATGTACCACAGTTTGTTAGATATTAAGTAATTTTTAAAGTGCCATTTTGCCATTTGATATTCTTCTGTTGAGAATTTCCTATTTAGATCTGAACTTCAATTTTAAATTAGATTATTTGGGTTTTTAGCCTCTAGTTTCTTGAGTTCTCCCTATATTTTAGAGATCAATTCTGTCAGATGTAGGGTTGGTGACGATCTTTTCTCATTCTGTAGGCTGCCATTTTTGTCTTATTGACTGTCTCCATTGCTTTACAGAAGCTTCTTAGTTTCAGAAGGTCCCACTTATTAATTTTTGCACTCAGTGCCTGTGCTACTGGTGTTATATTTATAAAGTAGTTACCTGTGCTGATTTCAGAGGTATTTCCCACTTTCTTTTTTATAAGTTCAATGTAACTGGGTTTATGTTACAGTATTTGATCCACTTGGACTTGAGGTTTGTGCAAGGTGATGGATATGAATTGATTTGCATTCTTTTACATATCACCATCCATTTCTGCCAACATCATTTTTTGAAGATGATATCATTTTCCCACTGTGTATTTTTAGCCTCTGTCAAAAATCAGGTGTTCTTAGGTGTGTTGATTAGTTAATGTCTTTGATTCAATTCCATTGATCCACAACTTTGTTTTTATGCCACTACCAAGCTGTTTTTATTACTCTTTCTCTATAGTAGAGAGATGGTGATACCTCCTGAAGTTCTATTATTAAATAGAATCTTTTTGGCAAACCTATTTTTTGTTGTTGTTGTTTCATACGAGGTTTATTAGGTCTGTGAAGAATTGTGTTGGGATTTTGATGGGGATTGCATTGAATCTGCAGATTGCTTTTGGTAAGATTGCCATTTTTACTATGCTCATCCCACCTTTCCATTTTCTGATATGTTCTTTAAATTCTTTCTTCAATGTCTTAAAGTTCTTATTATACAGGTCTGTTCCTTCTTTGGTTAGAGTTACCTCAAGATATTTGATGTTAATTCCAGCTATTGTAAAGGGTGATGTTTTCCTGATTTCTTTTTCAGTTCTTTTATCATTTGTGTATAGGAGGGCTATTATTTTTTTTTGAGATCATCTTATATCCTGCTACATTGCTGAAGGTGTTTATCAGCTATAGGATTTTCCTAGTAGAATTTTGAAGGTCACTTATGTATATTATTATGTCATATGCAAATATTGATAGTTTAACTTCTTTCTTTGTAATCTGTATCCTTGGTCTCCTTTGGTTTGTCTTATTGCTCTAGCTAAAGCTTTGAGAACTATATTGAGTAGGTAAGGAGATAGTGGACAGCTTTGTCTTGTTCCTGATTTTAGTGTGATTGCTTTGAGTTTCTCTCCATTTAGTTTGAGCTAGGTGTCAGCTTGCTTTATATTACCTTCATTATGTCTATTTTCCGTATATCCCTGGTCTCTCCAGGATTTTTATCATGAAAGAGTGTTGAATTTTGTCACAGGATTTTTCTCAACATCTAATCAGATTATCATATTTCTCTCTTAAAGGTTGTTTATATGATGGACAACATTGACAGGGTTTTTTTTTTCTTGCATGTTGAACCATTCCTGCATCTCTGGGATAAACCCTACTTGATCATGTTGGATGATTTTTTTGATATGTTCTTAAATTTGGTTAGCCAATATTTTATTAAACATTTTAGTATCAATGCTCATGAGGAAGATTGGTTTGTAATTCTCTTTCTTTGTTGAATCTTTTGTGGTTTGGGTATCAGGATGACTGTAGCCTCATAAAGAATTTAGCAATGTTCCTTCTGTTTCTATTGTATGGAACAATTTGAGGAGTATTGGCATTAGTTCTTTTTTGAACATCTGGTAGAATTCTGCACTAATGGTACTGGGTCTTTTTTCACTTGGGAGACTTTTAATAGCAGGCTCAATTTCCTTGAGGTTTATAGGTCTATTTGTTTGTTTACCTGGTCTTAATTTAATTTTGAAAAGTAGTACCTGTCCTGAAAGCTGTCCATTTCTTTTAAGTTTTAAGATTTTGTTGAGTATCAATTTTTGAAGTATGATCTAATGATTCTTTGGATTTCCTCAGTTTCTGTTATTATGTCCCCCTTTTCATTTTTGATTTTCTTAATTTAGATATTCTCTCTTGGCCTTTTAGTTAGTTTGGATAAGGCCTTGTCTATCTTGTTGACTTTCTCAAAGAACCATTCTTTATTTCATTGATTCTTTGTATTGTTCTCTTTGTTTCAATGTTATGGATTTTTAGCTCTGAATTTGATTATTTCCTGCCCTCTACTTCTTCTGAGTGAGTTTCCTTCTAATTGTCCTAGAGCTTTCAGCTGTGCTGTTATGTCTCTTTGTGAGATTTCTCCATTTTTTAAATGTAGGCACCTAGTGCTATAAACTTTTCTCTTAGCACTGTTTTTATGTGTCCCATAAGTTTGGGTTTGTTGTGCATTCATTTTTATTAAATTCTAGGAAGTAATTTATTGTTTTTACTTCTTCCTTGACCCAGATGTGGTTCAATTGAAAGATATTCAGTTTTTATGAGTCTGTAGGCTTTCTGTGTTTTGTATTGTTGTTGAACTCAAACTTTAGTATGTGGTAATCTGACAGGAAACAAGGTTATTCCCATTTTTGTATCTATTTATATTTGTTTTATGACTGAGTATGTGGTCAATTTTAGAGAAAGCTCTATAGGTTCCTAAGAAGAAAATTTATTCCTTTATGTTTGGGTGGAATGTTCTGCATATATCTATTAAGTACATTTGAGACATAATATCTGTTAGCTCCTGTAATATGAAGTTTTAGCTCACTCATTTCTTTGTTCAGTTTTTTGTCTGGAAAACCTATCCATTGGTGAGAGTGGTATAATAGAAGCTCCCACTATTAATGTGTGATTTAAGTTTTAGTAACCCTTTTATTACATAAGTGGGTGGCTTTGTATTGGGAGCATAAATGTTCAGGATTGAGATTTCTTTTTGATGTAGTTTTCCTGAGGTGAATAAGTAACTTCTTTTTTGATCTTTTTTGACTGAATTTAGTTTGAAGTCCATTTTTTTTTTTTAGATATTAGGAAAGTTACACCAGCTTGTTTCTTGAGTCTATTTGATTGGAAAGTCTTTTTCCAACCCTTTACTCTGAGGCAGTGTCTGTCTTTGAAGTTGAGATGTGTTTCTTGTATGTAGCAGAAAGATGGATCTTATTTTTGTATCTATTGTGTTAATCTGTGTTTTTTTTTTAATAGGTGAATTAAATCCATTGATATTAAGGGACAATAATGACCAAATATTGCTAATTCCTGTTATTTTTGGTAGTAGTGTGTGTTTCCCTTCTTTGGTATTTTCTGCTGTGGGATTATCTATTGTTTGTGGCTTCATGGGCGTATCTAGCTTTGTTAGGTTGGAGTTTTTCTTCCAGTGTATTTCATAGGGTTGGATTTGTGAAAAGATATTGTTCAAATCTGGTTTTGTCATGAAATATCTTGTTTACTCCATCTATAGTGATTGATAGTTTTCCGGGTATGGTAGTCTGTGCTGCCATCTGTGGTCTCTTAGTGTCCTTATAACATGTGACTAGGACCTTCTACTTCTCACAGTCTCAATTGTGAAGTTGGTTATTATTCTGGTGGGTCTGCCTTTATAAGTTACTTGATCTTAGGGATAATATTCACTTATCCTTTTGAACTTTCTGGGCAGAGTTGGTGACTTTGCCAGCTCTAGCAGCCTTCTTGTATATAGATTTACTAACACTCAAAGCAAATCTGTCTGCCTCATGTCACAAACAGGAAAACTACCCAATGAAGAATAGTCTGAGAAGCTCTCAACATATATGGGCTTGTCAGGAACCATCATCCGCATATTTCAAGAATTTAGGGCCATCTTCTAGCTTCTTACCGGAACAATAAACAATTTTCTTTTCTCAGCAAACTTGCATGCTATGTGGGCTGTGTGACAATCCAGATCAGGAGCATAGCCAGCACTAATTTGGCCTATATGGTTTAGGATAATGCCCTGAGCAGTGAAGCCAACAGCCCCCCTTGGTAGGTCTTTTTTTTTTTTTTTTTTTTTTTTTTTTTTTTTTTTTTTTTTTTTTTTTTTTTTTTTGTCACTAGCACTATTGACTAGTCCAATGTCTTTGATAGATGCATTTTTTACATTGAAGTCCACATTGTTACCAGAAAGAGCTTCCAAAAACTTAATGTAACATTTCAATAAACTTTACTTCTGTTGTGACATTGATTGGAGCAAAGGTAACCACCACTTCAAGTTTTAAAAAACCAGTCTCCATTGGCCCACAGGGACAGTCCCATTACTACCAATTTTATAGACATCCTAGAAGGGTAGTCATAGATTCTTATCAGTTGAATGAGTTAGTGGCAGGATATAATCCAAAGCCTCCAGCAGTGTGATTCCACTGGCACTGCCATCTTTGTGAGTGACTTTCCATCCTTTGAACCGAGGCATATTAGAACTTGGATCCAGCATGTTGTCACCATTCCAACCAGAAATTAGTAGAAATGCTACAGTGTCACGGTTGTAGCCAATTTTGTTAATGGGTGCTGACTTCCTTAACAATTTTCTCCTATCATTTCTGGCTGTAGGGTGGCTTGGTGGAATTCTTGTTGACACCAATTATCTGTTTAACACCCAAAGTATAAGCCTGAAGGGCATGCTCAAGAATCTGCCCATTCTTGAAGATACCACCTTCAAATTCACCAACACTAGCAGCAAGAATCATGACAGCACAGTCAGCCTGAGAGGTGACGAAAATCATGTTTTTAATAAAGTCTCTGTGTCCTGGGACACCAATGATAGTCACATAGTATTGCTAGTCTCAGATTTCCACAGGAAGATGTGAATAGTGATAATACGCTCATGCTCAGCTTTCAGTTTGTCCAAGACCTAGGCATTCTTAAAGGAGCTTTTCCCGTCTTGGCAGCCTTTTTTCAAACTTTTTGATGGTTTGTTTGCTGATTCCACCACACTTGTAGATTAGGTGGTCTGTTATGGTGGACTTTCCTGAATCTACATGTGTTGATACGAGTCTTTCTCTTTCCCATTTTGGCTTTGAATTAGTGGTGGTTTCACAGCATCTGTAGGCTGACAATGACAAACCCTTCACAAAAAAAAAAAATGAGAATTTATTTATTGAAAGAGCATTATGACTTTCTTTTACTTTTTCAACTTATTTATCCTATAGATGCTGTTTTTTGGTTTATTAAAACATGAGAACTATGCATTGGCAAGTAACAATATATAGTAGATTTACACTGAAACACTTCAAACAAACACATCAGGACATTGTCTTCTTTACTTTTGTGGATGCATAGGATCAAAATCATGTGACATTTTTTTTTTAAGATAAATTAAAAGAACTCTTCCCAGGACTGGTTCTCACATCTTATTTTCTTTTTCCATGATAAAAAGATTGTAGCTAGCCTTCTATTTACTGCTCTGCTTTCACCTTAACTTGAAGACTGTTGAAGCGCAAATTTTTACTAAAAATTGTGTTACCCAGTTTCTGGGAAACAGAATATACTCCTATAACAAAAATTACTAATGTTGCAAGAAGGTTTCAAAATGCTTTCATAAAATCTGGGTGTTGTAGCACAGAATTATAATTTCTGGACTTTGGGAAATGTAGACTAGAAACATGAAAAGTTTAAGGTAATCACTGGTTAAATAATGAGTTTGAGCTCAGCCTAGGTGGCATGAAATATTGTGTTGTAGTTAGTGTTTCAATTGCTGGTATAAAACACCAGAATGAAATAGCAAATTAAAGAGGAAGGGATCATTTGGATTACACTTCTACATTGCTGTTCATCATTTAAGGAATTCAGAATAGGAACTGCAACAGGAGAGGAACTTGGAGGCAGGAGCTGATGCAGAGGCTATGGAAGGATGTGGCTCACTGGCTTGTTCATCATGGCTTCCTCAGCCTGATTCCTTATAGAACCAGGACTACCAGCCCAGGGACCATAGCACCCACAAATTGCTGGACTCTCCCTCATCAATCACTAATTAAGAAAATATCTTACAGGCAGATTTTATAACGTCATTTTCTCAACTGAGACTCTGTTCTTTCAGATAACTTTAGCTGTGTCAAGCTGGCACAAACCATATAGCATACACCCTGTCAAAAGCAAAAAGGTAAAACTTGTACTTTAGTGCTAAACGTCTATAGCATCAGAAAAATCTCAGAGCAGGAGAAAAAACATATGAGCATTCCAATACGTTCATAGAAAGGATTAGTGCTCATCAACTACCATGTGTTTGTTCTTTTATACTTTCCAGCCTTCCTTCTACCTTATGGTTTTAGATAATAAAATCTAGGTGTGCTACTACAGGCTGAAGAAGTTAATTAAGCACCACTAGGCTGCTTCACATAGCTTTTCCTGTCAAAATGACTTCAGAACCTTCCTGCTCTAGGTGATATGACTGTGCATTGGGATAGCCTGGGTACTTGAATGAATCTGGGTACTCATAACCTGAATCTCACTAAAGGCATATTAATACATCAGTGCTTTCCCTAAGCCCAAGACATTTAGGCTTAAATGACTAAAAAAGGGAAGAGAAGTATTAATTGAGATGCAATTAATTCAATTTAGATTTGCAGGGACATTTAAAAATGTTTACTTTGAACAAAGTATGACTATTACTTTACTGTGATTTGTGAGAGGAGAACATAATTGTACTGATGTTTTTTCCTAATATAAATTCTTGGTTAGAGATATTTTTAGACCTCATTATTACATTTAAATCCCAGTAATTGGCAATTGGTAAAGTGATAGTTTATTTTGGGGAAGTACTTTAATAGAGGATTGACTGCTCTGATACTAGCCAGCCCTAAATAATTACAGAGACAATAAAAATTTGGCAGAAATTTAGAGATTAAAGTCTTTCATCTTAATACAAAAAAAAAACAAAACAAAATATTTATAACATTTTCTACAGTAACAGGAAGAGGGATTCCCTTATTTTGTCCTTTTCAAATGATGGAGAGAATTGGCAAATGAATTGTGTCTGGGAAGAGGGCCACTTGGCTTTTTCACACAGACAAGAAGGAGTAAGTCAAGCCAAAGGGTTTCCCCATTGAGGAGCTAGTAGAAGGGAGGAGGATTCTTGAACAGTAGAAAGAGATAGGGAGTCTGACTCTGGAATCCAGCCTAGATCCACAAAATTTGGAAAGCTTGATTTCACACTAAAAGTAAGCCATGGCTTAATGGAAGCTTTAGACTTCAGCAAATGTCAATTGAGCTTAAGACATCAGAAAAGAGCCTAAAAAAAGAAAAAATTGGTGATGGTAGCTTATTGGTGACCAGTATTGCTGTGCTCTACACAATATCATCTCTGTGCAACTCAGTACTGACTCACTTCAGACATTCAGGATCCATCTTCAATTTGTTAAAGCTTATATCTCTTTAGAAATTCTTATTATTGAAATGGAAACAAAACTAATCACAGTTTAAGAAATATAGGGACACATGGCTTCTCCCTCCTTGGGTTTCATGGTGGCTAATTTCACATGATAAATTTGCCTAGAGTAAGGACATCTAGATAATTAGTAAAACTTTACTTCTGAGTATGTCTATGAGAATATCTCAGGGAAAGGTTATCATTTGTATAACTTGGTTCTGTAAACTGGATCAGCCCTTACCACCATGCGCAGCTATTATTCAATCTTTCCAAGGCTGGAATGCAACAAAAAGGAGTACAAAGAGTGAAATCTGTTTCCTCTGAAGGTTGGACATTCATCTTGGTCTCAAGATTTAGGAGTCTCCAACTTGCCATAGTGATTATCCTGGTACTCAGGCTGTGGCACACACAGTAATTTGTACCACTGGATTTCCTAGTTCTCTAGTTTGTAGGTAGCACGATGGGTCTTAGTAGCATCTGGAATCACATGAGTCAACAACTACAAACAAAAAGTTTCTCTCAGCCCTCTAATTGGCTCAAATTCTCTGGAAAATCCTGATAATTCAAATAATTTAATATTTACTGTATTCACTATCTTGTCCATATTTATGCAAGCAATTAAAATACCAGCACACCTCATTATTGATCATTGCCTCTAATATCTTTCCAGACAATAACTTCATTAAAGGTGGATACATTGGCTAGTTAAAATCCAGTATAGAGATTGTGGGACCGATGATTTAGCTCAATAGGTAGAATAATTATCTAGTGTGTATAATGTCTTCCTTCTTTAACACCTCATAAACTTTAGTGGTAGCACATGCTTGTAATTTGAAAACTTGAGGGGTGGAGAAAAGAGAATCAGAAGTTTAATGTCAACTTCATCTATGCAGTGGGTTTGCCTGCCAACCTGAGACACATGAAACACTGTTTCAAATGTAGCAATGCAAAGCAAAATAAAACACAATCCCATTTTTGTTAATTTCCACAACTGTCTTTGGAATTATGGAATCAAAGAATAGAGCAGGACAGAAACAAAGCCTGGGCAGATGAAGCAATGTACTAACTTGCATCTAGATAAGGTCATGATGAATGTATGAGAAAGTGAACATCATTATTTTTACCTGTGTAATAAAGGATATTTAAACTTCAGAATCTTAATAGGACAAAGAGGAAAAAAAAAAAAACAAACAAGAATTGAGGTGCTGCTCTGGAATGTGCCATTCAGCATCACTTTTTACCTTTAGTATTAAATGTTGTTTACACTCCAATATTTAATTAGACATTGAGTTTTAAAAATATTTATATGTTCACTTTTTTTGTGTGCATGTGCAGATGTATCCATCTGAGCATGCTCAGACACTATACAATGGCACAAGTGTGGAAGTCAGAGGACAACTTTGTAGAACTTGTTTTCTTCCTTCACATGGATTCTGGAGATCAAACTGAAGTCATCAGGTTTGTAGCATTTGGTGCAAGATGCTCTTAACCCCACTACCACAACTGAAAGCCAAACTTGAAGTACATTTTAATTAAACGCTGGCCAGGTAGAAGGGCTTTAGCCATTTTCATCTCTGAGTTTCCAGAAGATGGCCCCAATCAAATGTTGCAGCAGTTGAAATATTTCTTGTTGGGTCTAATAAGAGTCCAGAATACATTCTGGTATATCTTCAGCCAACATCAAATCAAGGTCAAGCATATATCCTGACATATTTTATACCTGTGAACTTCCTACCCACAGGTGATCAAGCACATCTGGTACGGATGGGTAAAAAAACTTTTTTAGAGGAGTGAAAATAGTTGGCTTGTTGTCTACCATAAACAATAGCCTTCGGCATTTCAGAACTATCTGTCTTTGGGCTAGGGTCTTGCATATCAGAAGCATTTTTGTTTCATGACTGTCTAGGGTATAATAAATAAAACTTAAAATGTAATTTTTCCTCTCACACTGCCTTACATTCTGAGCTGTGTCCTTCTCTTTTGTGGGAGTTTTTGGTGTACTAGACAAGTAAATATTGACTCTTCCTACCATCTGGCTGCTTCTCTTCTGTAGGGTCTCAGCAAATACCCAGCAAATTTCCCCTGTGGAGGCCAGCAGGGGAAATAAACCATTAGAAGAAGGAAACTTGGTTGAGCACACCTTAGCTGACTCAATCTTCTGGAATCTGACACTAGGACAGTTTATTCTAGACATATTGAAGCAAGTAAAATGTTTGAAAAAGTTTACTAATAACAATTATACTAATCCCATATATGCAGTAAGTAAAGCTATATCAAGACTGTTTTTGTAAAGAATATATAACTTCTACCATGAAGATGTGTTTTTATAGTTTAAGAGCCCAGGATCTGATGTGGTTTCTGACTGAGATAGAGTAGAGGTCACCAGGCTATAAAGTACTTGTGACATCTCTTTCAAGGATGAATTCTATTGACTGAGAAACAAAGCTAAATCTGAAGGTCTAGTGAGGGTCTGGGATAACTTTTTTGTTGGATTTAGGTGAAGTCTATCTGTGGAGATAGCAAAAGTCACTAAGTTATTAGCAACAGCCATATCCAGGTTTTTGGATGAAGAACTGCTATACATTTCCTTCATTGAAGAGGAAACTGTGTGATTAGCATTCTTCATTTCTCTAGTGCTTATCTGTGATCTCTATTCTTCTGTCATGTAGATAGTTCTCTCTTTGTCTTTTGGTGAAACACATTCCATCCTATTCCCCTGCTTGAGATCTGTTAGTACCCTCTCATAATCTCTTTCTAGCTTTCTGATCTCATGCGTGCATGCTCACACATTAATACACACACACACACACACACACACACACACAGAGAGAGAGAGAGAGAGAGAGAGAGAGAGAGAGAGAGAGAGAGAGAGAGAGAGATTGTACATATAGGTTTTATATATGAGAGAAAATGTATTTTTTTCCTAACCTGGCTTATTTTATTTAATATAATGATATTCCATTTTACCTGCTTTTTTTTCCTTTCTGCAAATGTCATGGATTTATCTTTATAGTTGAATAAAATTCCAACCTGTATATGTGCCATTTTGATATTTATGATTGGTTGGATTTCCTCTCTTCCCACTCATCCCCCCAGCTTCACCTCCCATCTAATTCCAACCTGTATATGTACCATATTAACAAATATTTATGATTGGATGCATAAACATGCTAAAAGTATCTCTGTAGTATGTTGAATTAGAGTCTTTTGGTTATATGGTTATAGAAGTTTTTGATTATATGCCCAAGAGCATAGCTAGATCTTATGGTCATTCTATTTGTCAGATTTTTGTGGTGATATGTTGTTTATTTAATAAAGTCAGTCTGGAATATCATAGGACAGAATCACCCTCGTTCTAGCTATGAAGGTCAGAGAGTGGTGACCTACACCTTTAATCCTATCACTCAAAAGACAGAGATCTTTCTGGATCTCTGTGAGTTCAAAACCTAACTGGCAGGACTTGTGGTGGCTCACACCTTTAATCTTAATGCTAGGATTATGATACAGAGTTGAGCTAGGAAGTAAAATAGCTGAGCAGGGAAATAAATATAAGGCAAGAGAAGGCAGAACTTTGGTCATTTTGTAGAAGCTACTTGTCAGGCTGAAGATCCATGAAGATAGCACCTACCCTATTTGGCCTGACAAGTTGGCTGTGTGAGAATTGACTGTGGTCTGTTTCCTGTCTCTGATATTCCAGCTTTCCCCCAATATTTGGCTCTGGGTTTTCATTATATACCAACTAGAATTTGAGCAATAGGTTTTGTTGTGGTTTTGAGAATTAGTCTTACTATATAGTTATGGTTGGCCTGAAACTCACACTGTACATATGACTAGCTGAGAACTCATAGAAACGTGCCTGCCTCTGCCTTCCAAATGTTGAGATTAAAGGTATGCACCACCATGCCAGGCTCTATTTTTAGTTTTATGAGAAACCTCCTTAGGGATTTGCATAGTGGATGCATTCAAATCACCACAGTGTAAATATTCTTCTTCCTACCCGTGATTGCTAGCCTTTGTTGTCAATAGACACAATCAGTTTTAAGGCAAAGATTAGTAATAGTGCTACATTACTGATAATTCTTTGTGTGTAAGTAAAGGAAAGAGAATAGAAATTATGGAACCAGACTGGAAACTTGGTAAATATAGATTACTAACTAATAGGGTTAGGGTTTCTATGGCTATGAAGAGATTGCATGTCCCCAGCAATTTTTTTTTGAGATGAGAATATTTTTGCTATTTTGTAAAATACAAGATAATATTTTACAGGTGTGACAGGAGGGCAATTAATATTATTTACAAAGTGTTTCTGAAAACCTCCAGCTGCTGATTTTAAAAAGAGAATACAAGTTAGAATCACTTTATGTTATATTATTGCATGTTTGAAAACAGTCATTGTGTATTAAGTGGTTCAAATTTCTCAAATTAAAAAATCTTTTGTTTGTATTTTTTTTTATTTAAAAGATTTTTTTTTTTACATATCAACTACAATTTCCACCCCTTCTCCTCTCATCCATCTCCCAGCTTCATCCCCCCCCATCCATTTCTCAAAGAGGATAAAGCCTCCCATGAGGAGTCAACAAAGTCTGGCATATCAAACTGAGGCAGGACCAAGCCTCTCCCCACTCACTGCATCAAGCCTGAGCAAGGTATCCCTCCATAGGAAATGGGCTGCAAAAACCCAGTTCATGCACTAGGGATAAATCCTGATTCTACTGCTAGAGGCCCCATAAACTGTCCAAGGCACCTTAACTGTCATTCACATTCAAAGGGCCTAGTTCAGTTCTTTGCAGGTTTCCCAGAAGTAAATCAAGAGTCAGTGAGCTCTTGGTAGACCCTAGAAATTCTTACAATGAAACGAAACAAAACAATAATTAGGGTGGCTCACTTACAGTTCAGACATTCAGTTCATTATTGTCATGGCAGGAAACATGGTGATGTTCAGGCAGACATGGTTCTGGGAGCAGTAACTGAGAGTTCTACAACTTGCAGGCACCAGGAAATGTTCTAAAAGCTACACTGAGAGAAACTTGAGCAAAAGAGACCTCAAAGTCCTGACATACCTCCTCCGACAAGGCTACACCTACTTCAGCATGGTCACAGTCCTAATAGGGTCATTCTCAATGAGCTCATGGGGGCTAATTACATACAAACTACTGCAGTGCCCACGCAATGGTTCACTCATAAAAGATAGACTATATGTTGGCTATTTACCTTTTACTTATTCTAAAGTTAATGTCAGAAAGATGATTAAAATCTAATATGCAAAATAACTTTTTAGGACTGTTAGAAAACATTTTTAATATATCTACAGGGAAACCATAAAATTAGAATCAAAATCACATAAATTAAAATGATAAAATTATTTGATTAAAAACAAATATCAGAACATGTGATAAAGAGATTTCTATAAGTAGCAACAGAAAGGTAAAAGTGTAAGCTATAGACTAGTAGATCATTTTATTGCATATAGCTGAAGATTAGAATATGGAATTTACAAAGAAGCCTTAAGAAGTACTACTATAAAGATTAAAACCCAGTCAAAGGACACAAACAAGACATTTAATCATTTGAGGAAGTTTAAAACACCACCCCCAAACAAACAAAACAAAAACAACAACAAAGAGAAAATAGATTCATCTAATTTGGTTATCAAAAGTGCAATTTTAAAACAAAATACCATATATTTTTAATCTATTAGATTATAGAAATAAATGAAATTGTAAGGTTATAGGCAATCAGACCCCTCATACATGAGGCACTGAAAGGTATATTGGTAAATCCTTCTTCAGCATCTATCTTATATTGTATGGTCAAGTTTAAGGGGTATGGGGGATATGAAGAAGAGCATATCACATGGATTTTCTTATCTGTTTCTGTAATGTTCTGTTCTATTAATGATTAAAAGAAAAAAACCCACATCCATGAATCTACAGTTCTGGCAGTAATTGAGTTCGTCACCCAGAGGCATGTGATGGAATAGATCAGGCCCAGATCACATAGCTGCTTCCCTGTGGCTAATAGAGACAGCAATGGAAAAGATGGTTTACTATTATCCTAGTTTCATGGGGAGGAGAGAAAATACAGCTGTTCAGAGCTGACATTTTTATTTGTTTATTTTTAAAAAGGTCATTTTTTCATGTCCATGTATTCCCCTGCTTCCCCTCCTTTCCTTCTTCCTAATCCCCCCCAGTCTGCCTTCAGTCTCCCCTCGATTCTATCTCCCCATCCCCTCCCCCATAGGGCAGGAAGTCCCAAGGTGGGTCAGCTCAGTGTGGCACGTCCACTCCAGGCAGGTCCGATTTCTTCATCCCAATATCAAGACTGAGTTAGGCACTCCTCTGCAGGTAATGGGCTCCAAGGCTAGCCCATTTACAGAAACACAATGTGATCCAACCAATAGAGGTTCCACATACTGCCCATGCCAATCGACAATCGCCTACCCTTGGAGGACCTAGTTCTTTTTCCTATGGTTCCCAAGGGGCTGTTCTCGATTCAGTGGGTCCCCAGAGGTCCAGCCAGCCATCTTTGTGGAACTCCTGCTCATAATTCCTATTCCTTTACTCAGACAAACTCTTCTCCCTCCGCTCTCCAGTTGGAAGGGGAGCTCAGCCCAGTGCTCATCCGTGGATCTCTGCCTCCACCTCCATTCATTTTTGGGTGTAGGTTCTGTGATGACACTTAGAGTGGTTATTAATTTGATTATAGGAGAAGTCCTGTTTAGGCACCCCTTCCACAATTGGTTGGGAACCTAGCCAGAGACATCGTTGGGTTCTTGGGGGTTTCCTTAGCACCCGAACTCTTTCTAACCCTGCATTGGCTTCCTCTATCAAGGTATCTATCTCTTTTTCTTCCCCTTTGTTGGTCCTCTTACTCAACCATCTCCTTCTCTCATGATTTGTTCCCACCTCTCCTTGGTCTCTACCTGTGTTTGATCCCAATTTGCTAATGAGATCTCCTCTGATTTCTCTTCCTGGGGAATTCCTGGATGTCTCTCTTAAGTTCCTTCCTCCCTGGCTGGAGAGATGACTCAGAGGTTAACAGCACTGACTGTTCTTCCGCAGGTCCCAGGTTCACTTCCCCAGCAACCACATGGTGGCTCACAACCATCTATGAGATCCATCTTCTGAACACTGTATACATAATAAATAAATAAATAAATAAATAAATAAATAAATAAATAAATAAATAAATATTTTTTAAAAAGTTCCTCCCTCCCAAGCTGTTCAGGGGTTGTAGTTCGAAGCTTGAGTGTTATTTGCTTTTTGTCTAAAATCTATCTATGAGTGAGTACATCCCATCTCTATCTTTCTGGGCTTGTGATACCTCACTCAGGAGGATGTTCTCCAAATCTATCCATTTGCCTGAAAGTTTTAGAATGTCATTTTTTTTTCTGCTGAGTAGTACTCCATTGTGTAGATGTATCACAGTTTATTAATCCATTCTTCAGTTGAGAGGCATCTAGGTTGTTTCCAGTTTTTTGCTATTACCAATAATGCTGCTATGAACATAGTTGAACTAATGCTTTTAGGGTATGATTGTGTATCTTTTGGGTATATGCCCAGTAGTGGTATTGCTGGATCCTTGGGGAGACTGATTCCAAGTTTTCTGAGAAACCTTCATTCTGCATTCCAGAGTGGCTGTACAAGTTTATACTCCCACCAGCAATGGAGAAGTGTTCCTCTTGCTCTACATCCTCTCCAGCATAGGTTATTATTTGTGTTTAGATCTTAGCCATTCTGACAGGGGTATCTCTAGGTTGTTTTAATTTGCATTTCTCTGATAGCTAAAGATGTTGAGTAATTTTTAAGTGCCTTTCCACCATTTGTAATTCTTCTGTTGAGAATTCTCTTTTTCAGAGCTATCATTATTTGATACTGGATTCACAGGCACAGAACTTGGTGTTTAGGTGTGAGAAGTAGCTTAAGCCAAGCACAGACAGGTATTCTGTATCATGTATCTGTGTTTTATTATTGCTTTTAATTTATATAGTATGATTAACCTTAATTTTTTTCTCTTATTATGTTTGATGTTAATGCTGCCTCTTTGTGAGAATTCTTGAACATATTTTTTATGTATATGTGCAGTAGTCCCCTTAACACATATTTCCATAAACATGAACTCATCAGGGTTCAGTAGTGAAACAAAGAAAAACCACTGTACTCAATCTATTTTAAACAAAGAAACATCTCATACAGTGTAAGATGCTTACAAAATCATTGAAGACACTTGAGATCTGTTCTCCAGATACCTAGAATTGGTTCATAATGATGTAACAAAATGAGCTCCATAAAGGACTTCTAATGTGGCATCACTCAGACATATGGGAAGTTAAGATGTCAATAGTGGATCTGTTGAGTTGTACTGAGCCATTAAATGTGGGACAATACAGACCAAGTAAGTGGTAGAGCTTGAAGAATGATATTAATGATCAACTATCAAAAACGTGGACATTCTTTACTGCAATTCATTCTGAGATCTGGTTGATAAAGTATTGAATTTCATTGATTTTGAGTTTATGAGCCATTATGAAAGTTATAAGGCCACAGCATCCTGGCCACACTGAATTTTGTCATTTATTTTTGAACTTGGAATGTCTCTAAATTTATTTATTTATTCAATTTCTTTTGTTGGTTTTTCATAAACAGTTTTTGCCAGTGTTTTGCCTCTGTAATATGGGAACAGAGTAATACTTAAATTAGACATCTTCAAGATTTAGCTAAGTAGTAAATACATCCTCTTTAGAACTATCTTGGCTCATGGTAACTAGGTAAGATTGCAATAAAATATTAGTATCAATGCTGAATATTACCTTCAAAAAAGAATGCGGTTTCTAACAGTAAATAATAAATGCAAGTTTATTTGATAAACAAACTAAAATGTTAATGTTTGGCACTAAAAAAATTAAAGAGGCCTGGCCAGATAGTGTTACGTAGGATAATGCTGTAAATATTTTTTACTTGTATTTGTTTAATAAAATGCTGATTTGCCAGAAGGCAGGCAGGAAATAGAGGTGGGGCAACTAGAACAGGAGAATTTTGGTAGTGGAAAGGTAGAGCTACAGATACCAGTAGATGCAGCAGAAGGAAGATGAGAATGCTGCTTTGAGAAAGGTACCAAGCCATGTCATAGCCAATTTTTTTCTAAAGTACAAAAGGGAATATAAATATGATAGGATAAAAGGTAGTTTATTAAATCCACTTTAAAAAAGCAGCTACTTATTTGAAATACTTTATATTCATTGGTATCAATTTTGGTCAATTTTGCTATACTTTATTTATAATTTTATTCTTGTTTATGATATTATGTTAATGTAACTTATTTAAAATTATAATATATAATTAAGAAATACAGATTAGTAATTAATCATCTATGATAATCAAATTTATAGTCATGCTAGTTAGATATTTTAGGTATGCAAAGATGCATTTCAGTTAGGTAGGTAATCTTCAAACACTTCAAAGACCTGCAGAATATGGCATTTCTAGACAGTGAGATATGTCTTCTCCTGGCAGCATCAATTTAGTTTAAGAGGATGATGGCCATTGAATAAACTTCATATGGAGTTTATTTTCATCGTGACAAAAGTTAGCCACTAGGGAAAAATTGCTCTTGCCTCAACTGCTTGACAGTATGCTATATAAACTGCACATACAGGACCCATAGGATAATGGCCATTGAACTTTGCCATAACAAGTCAAGATGGTCCTTCAGGATCCTGCTTTATAGAGGAAACTGACAGATGTTCTACAGGACGCAGGGAGAAGTGATTTTGCCAAAATGAGTAGAATAGTCTTTCAAAATTTCTGCTTCAATAAATGGTATGCCAGAAACTCTAGGCTTGTAGGTTGAAGATGGATGCCCTGAAATTACAGAGGAACTTTGCGTGACTATCCAGGTAGCCAGATGTCTCTGTCACCTCTAAAATTTTGGAAGTTGCTTGCAATGTACTTCTTATTTACTTAGATAATATTATATCGTTCTTTGATCTATATGAGTTGAAGAATGGTTGTAATTTTTTAGTCATAATAAAAGATAAATTAAATATAAAACTTAGACTCAGAAAGATAGATAAAAGAATATTTTCTTTATTTTTGCAAAATACAAATAGATTAGATACCATAACTGTAATTTTTTGCTTGATAAATGTTTTCTTATATGCAATTTTACTATGTTAAAATCAAAACATTTGTTTTTGGTAATACAGAAAAGGGGAAGTGATATGGAATATCTTTCTATATGCTGTAAATATGCTTTATTACCATTTGTTAATAAAGAAGCTGTTTTGGCCTGTAGCAAGGCAGCTTAGAGGCAGGTGAACAATCCAAGCAGGGATAAAAAAGGAGGAAGATGAAGTTAAAGAGATGCTGTAAGGTGCTACCCCAAAAGTAAGATATAATGGAACACATGGGCAGCCATGGACATAGATTAATAGAAATGGTTTGAGTGGTTATAAGAGGTAGTTGGTAATGAACCTGAGACATAAGCCAAAGAGTGGGTAGTTATTATAAGCCTCTCAATAATTATTTTATAAGCGGATACAGGACCACAAATAGGGAAGATTTGTTTAGACCACAGACTGTGTGCCTGGACAGATTAGAAAACTTCTGGCTACAGTGCTACATAGTGAGACCCTGATATACATACACATGTGCATGTGTGTATGTATACACACACAGACACACACATGATAAAAAAAATAAATTGCAAGCTTAGAGATTGATATATTTAACCACTCTCCTATCCAGACTTTATCATGAATAAAATAGTTTACCAAATGCCTCTGATTTCCCATGGCATAGGGGACTCTTATCTTATCACTTATTCCTGTCCACAAAGGACACATCTGCCCATTCTTGGTGCTTCATATGGGCTCTCAGGTTTGTGCTAGAAATGTCTCTGCTGAGAACTGTGTCCAACTCAGCTGTACCCTTAGACCAGGAGGTGAGAAGTCTCTGGGTTGTAGATACTGCTAGAACAAGACATGCTTTTCAGCCCATGGTGTTCTGGATGGATATCACACACACCTAGATAATTCCAGGTCATAGGAGTCATTTTATCCCAGGGACATTGGAAATGGCTCTGTCAAAGCCACAGGGTGTCCAGACACAGGGCAGCCTTTGAGAGGTGACTCAGGAATTGTACCATATGCCTCATCAAGATGTGCCAGGAATTTTGAGACAGGCATTAACTGGTGCTCAGTGCCTCTTTAGAATTAGCTGTAGCCAGGTAAATTTATAATCCCAGTGGCCTAGAGGCAGAGACAGGGTGATAACTGGTTCCAGGGCAGCCCAAGGTACTCCGCTAGATACCAACCATGTGAGAATCCATTTACTTATCTATCAATATTTTAGACTAGCATAAAGATTAACTAGCTTCATAGTATTTTTTTATATGTAGGCTTTATACTGTTTTTCCGCCTTTCCATCACCTTCCCTTCCCATCCACCTTGTTCTCTTCATTCTTTCTGTTAGTCCTAACTTCTGCTTCCGTCTTTTTCTGTTAATTAAAATTTTTTTCTCTCTCTCTTTCCACCCTCCCTGTCTCTGTGTGTGTTTGTGCATGCACATGTATGCCACAGCATGAATGTGGAGATTAGCAGATGGATCATGGAGGTTTGTCCACATCTTACATTTTGCTTAGGACAAGGTCTTTGTTGCTCACTGCTGTTAGCCTGCAGGCTTCAGAAGATCCCACTGGTTCTACTTCTTATTTTACAGTAGAGGTTGCAGGATTACAGATATGAGCTACTGGGTGAAGCTTTGCTTGAATTCTAGGGATTCAAAGCCAGGTCCACATAATTGTGCAGCATATAACTCACCCACTAAACCATAAATACTGCTTTATTTTAGCCTTCTTATTATGTGTCTTCAGCTACCTCCTGTGTTCCTTACTCCCCTTAACATCTCTTCTCCAAATCCCCTTTGTAGTCTCTGGCAGTTGACTTTTGTATCTTTCTCTGAGAACCCTGACTAGTCCAAGTTGAGTTTCCCCCTGAGGTTGTATGATTTGCTGTGGAACAGTCCTGTATAGCAGGACAGGCCCCTAGAGTGACATTGCTCAAACCTGCCTTGTCTCTTTAACTTGTAATTCTTGAAGTGCCTGCAGAATGTACTGAGAATGTAACATTTTTATCCAGACAGAACAGCTTGTTTTGAATAACATGAGCTATGTTTCTTTGTCTTGTTCTTGTAAAGGTAGTATAAAGAAACAGTCTTTTAAATCAATAACTATAATAGGCTATTTTTTAGGTAACAGAGAAGGCAAAGGAATTCCAGACTGTAGAGAGCTCATTGGCTGGATCACCTTGTTTATCGCCCTTAAATCTGTTTCCATTTTCCACTTTTCTGATTTCTTTTTAAATTTTAAAAATGTTTGTTTTACCATCACTGTTCTTTTTCTGAGTTTATATTGATGATTATATCTTCCTCAAAAAAGTGTTAATATTCTTGACAAATAAAGAATGAAAATAACAGTGTGATATAATTTGCTGCAGAGACAGAGTAGCATGTTGTCTTGGTTCTAGGATACTTGACTAGAAGACTTTAAGTTGATACTTTTGATGTTAGTGGGTTTGTTTCATAGTGTTTCCAGATAAGGAAATGTGTTTAATGCTATAACAAGAGAATTGCAATGGCTGGTTGATTCTTCTATATGCTGAGGATTTAAATGCCCCCACACCAGCTGCTCTAAGGCCTGCAATTTATCTTTTTTTAAAGGGTATTGGTGAATCCATATAGGCTTACCTGTTAGACATTTTAAAGGTAATGTTGTGGGTGCCTTTGAAAGATCACCAGCTATTGTGCCTTGTTTCTTTACAGACTAAATGATTTGTGTAGTGGCATTTTGTTCTGTTCTGTTGTAAATAATTGTCCCATCTACTGGTTAAATAAAAAACTCTGATTCGCTAAACGCAGACAGAAAGTGTGGGCAGGGCTACAAGACTAAAAACACTCTGGAAATATGTCAGAGCAGAGCAGAGATGCGACAGAGAGACAACAATGAGACAGCAGCAGACACAGAAGAAAGAAGCAGAAATATTTCTCTGAGAAAAGGTATCACGTCACATGGCTGAACATGATAAGAAAAATGCGTTAGTTTAAGGGAAAAGATTTAGCAAGCTATATGCCTAGGTCCTAGGTCAGTCAGTGTAAAATTAATGTAAGCCTCTGTGTGTTTATTTGATGTTAAGTGGCAATGGGGCTGCCAGTGGGTCTGAACCTCAAGGCTAGGCTGGAAAGAAAGTATGGGCCAACAACCTCATAAAACAAATGGCACTCAAAATGGGTGACATACACCCACATAAAGCTGGAGAGAGATGAAAAAGGTTCTAGAGCACAGAAACAGAGCCAAAAGTGACTTCCAAGTTGTGTCTCTCAAGTGGGCCATGGTAAAGAGCCTGAGTGGTATATATGATTAAATTACAAAATGGTATGCTTGCTGCATGCAATTTAAGCTGCAACAAGGCTAGTTCCTGAGCCTCAATGTAAGTATGAAGCTCTATATGGTAGATTCGAGGTTTCTGTTTATAAGGACAAAGGGAAACAGCATCAAATTTGGCTTCTCACTAGTGGTGTTTTCTTGGATCAGCTCTGTTTGCTGGAGGCAAGCAGAGGCTTGGGTTTTTTTTTTTTTTTTTTTTTTTTTTTTTTTTTTTTTTTTTTTTTTTTTTTTTTTTTTTTTTTTTTTTTTTTTTTTTTTTTTTTTTTTTTTTTTTTTTTTTTTTTTTTTTTAGAGAGCCTTCCTGATACAGCCCTAGAGACAAAATACTTGTGAATTTTTTAAGAGGCCTTGCTTCCAAATACTTAAATGGAGTTCATGAGCAGCAGATGGCAGTGCTTTATTTGTTGATTATATGGACCCTAAAATTCCTCAGAGTGGTAATTGTAGTCCCTACCAGTACCTTGGCTAAAAAGCTAAGCTCCAAAGCTTTACTAGAAGCTGGGTGGAGCCAGAAGGTCCTACTAGCTCAGCCTTCAATCCTTAGCCACACATTGACAGATTAAGGGTGTGGTCAGAAACAGAAGGAAAAAGAATTAGTTGGCTAGAGTTAGCCACCCCACCCAAACAAAGTTATGATCAGATACAGAGAAGATAAGAAATAAGAGATTACAGTAAAAGCAGATTTAAAAAAGTACATGGTTTACAGTGTGTTAAAAAATATATGTAGAATTAAGAGAGAAAATAAAAAAAATTTCCCAGGGTTGGGGTGGTAAATGTAGCTCCTGCCAGTACCTCTTCTATGAGGCTAAACTCTCTATGAGTCTAGACTAAAGAGCTGGGTGTAGCAAGCCAGTCACCCCAGCCAAGCCTTTAATTCTAGTCAGGTTTAACATATTAAAGGTGTGGTTAGAAAAAAAAATAAGAGATATATAGAAAAGACAGATTAAGAAAAAAAGAAAAGAAAAAAAGAAAAAAAAAAACGCAACCCAACCTCCCACCCACAAAAAACAAAACAATAAAACCCTCAAAATGGTTTACAGTGTGTTTAAAAATATTCACAAGCTTGAGATAGAGAAAGAAAAGAATAAAGTCATAAAAAATAGAGCAATAGTAATAAGTCATCTAAAGATGGAAAACATATAGAGATTCTGGATACTGTTATGTTATGTCATCACTGAATTGTTTGATTGCTGAGGAAGGAGCAAGATTCGCTAAGAGACATTTGATTATAAATGCTACTGGACTAATCCAACTTTTGTATCTTGTAAATGACTTAACTTTAAAATTGAAATCAAAAGATATACTATTTTGGAGAAGAGATTTTTCTCTTTTATTTTCCACAGAAAATGAGAGGTTGTGGATTTATTCTGGATTAAGAAAAACAAAATTTGATTGAGAAAATCCTCCCCCAAAAACCTCAGATGGCCCAAATGTTACAGCATGCATATCAACTCTGTTACAGTTTCCTCTGAGCTTTGCAGCTAGAACAGCTTCAGGGACATTGACTGTGATGACTAGCTTCACAGAATAGTCCAGTCAGGACTTGCCATAATCTTGAATTTTCTCAAAATTCTCAAAGATTACCAGTATCCTTAACCAGCAGGAAATAGTTTATGGAAACATATGCTCAAGTTACCACAATATTGCTTGTTTGTTTGTTTATATTATAAATGATTAATGTTTATAGTCAATATTTTTCTAAGAAAAAAGGGGGATATGATATAGAAATAATAAAAAGATTACTGAATATACTATGATTCAAAAACAAATCTCAAAATACTTTATATTGATATGAATTTTGGATTATTGATACAAATTTAAGGTTTACTTTCTTATATTGTATATATGTTTTTAATCTTGTTTAAGATATTATGCTTATGCAACTTATTTAAAATTATAATGTACAATTAAAAATACAGTTTAATAGTTAATTATTTATGATGATGAAACTTATAGTCATGTTAGGATTTTTTTAAGATATAGAAATGTATATTTCTTTTTTATTGATTTTTTAAATGATAATCTTATTTGTTTCAATAGCTAAGACACACATTAATAAAATCTTGGACTAAGCAGCCAATAAGATTGAAGTTAAATATATAAGGAAGTCTAGTATAATTAACATTATGTAAGCTGAAAAGTGTTGTAGTCTAAGGGAGAAAAGACATAGAACATGACAATAAACATATCCTGAAAATAGGAATGAACAGTGTAGGAAGTGAAACAAAATACCTCCCCAAATAAGAAAAAAAAAATGGAAGTGGTTCTAATATAGATATTATAGAAAAAGACACATATATTAAATAGATCAATATCAATGACAGTGAGCATTTATATTAGTCTTAATTATTTTACTATTGCTGTAATAAAAAGCTAAGGCAACAAAGGAAAAATGATCTAAAAAGTGTTTTCTTTACTTATTTTTTTAAGTCCACTAAAGAGTGAGTACATCTCCTCCTTTTTGTTTTGGAATTGTGCTCCTTGTTCAGAAAGATATTCTACAGTTGCATCCATTTGCCTACAAATTTTAGGATTTCACTTTTTCTTAGTACTACATTGGGTAGATGTACCACAGGTTGTTAATCCATTCTTCAGTTGAGGGGCATCTAGGTTGTTTCCAAGTTTTTGCTATTCTGAATAATGCTGCTATAACATAATTGAACTAATGCCTTTGGGGTGCAAAGGTTCATCTTTAGGGTATATGCCCAATAGTGGAATTGCTGGATCCTTGGGGAGATTGATTACCAGTTTTCTGAGAAACCACCATACTGCATTCCAGAGTGGCTGAACAAGATTACACTCCCACCAACAATAGAGGAGTGTTCCACTTGCTCCACAACCTCTCCAGCATAGGCTATCATCTGTGTTTTTAATCTTATCCATTCTGACAGGTATTAGGTGGTATCTCAGATTTGTTTTGATTTGCATTTCTCTGATGGCTAAAGACCTCTAGCAATTTTTCAAGTGCCTTTCAGCCATTTGTAATTTTTCTGTTGAGAATTTCCCTTTTAGTTCAGAACCCCATTTTTTAATTGGCTTATTCAAGGTTTTGGGCTTTAGTTTCTTGAGTTCTCTACATATTTTAGAGACCAGTCCTTTGTCAGTTGTAGGGTTGGTGAAAATCTTTTCCCATTCTGTAGGCTGTCATTTTGTCTTGGTGATTGTGTCATTGGTTTTATAGAAGTTTCTCAGTTTCAGGAGGTCCCACTTAGGGATTGTTGTTCTTAGTGTCTGTGCTCCTGGTGTTATATTTAGGAAGTAGTGTTGGAGGGTATTTCCCACTTTTTTCTATGAAGTTCAGTATGCCTGGGTTTATGCTGAGGTCTTTGATCCACTTGAATTTGTTTTGTGCAGGGTGATAGGTTTGTGTCTATTTTCATTTTTCTACACACTACCATCCAGTTATACCAACACCATTTGTTGAAGATACTATCTTTTTTCCACTGAGAATTTGGGGCCTCTTTGTCAAAAATCAGGTATTCATAGGATTTTGGGTTAATTTCAGGATCTTTAATTTGATTCTGTTGATCCACAAGTCTGTTTTTATGCCAGTGCCAAGCTGTTTTTATTACTGTAGCTCTATAGTATAACTTTAAGTCAAGGATGTTGATGCTTCATGAGGTTTTTTGTTGAGCAAAATTGTTTTGGCATTCCTTGCATTTCTGTTATCCAAATGAAGTTAAATATTATTTTTCAAGGTCTGTAAAAAATTGTGTTGGGATTTTTTACTATGTTGATTCTACCTATACGGTAACATGGGAGATCTTTCCATTTTCTAATATCCTCTTCAATTTCTTTCTTCAGTGATTTAAAGTTTTCCTCAAACAGATTTGTTACTTCTTTGGTTATAGTTACACCAAGGTGTTTAATACTATTTGCAGCTATTATAAAAGGTGATATTTCCCTTATTTCTTTTTCAGCCTTTTTATCTTTAGTGTATAGGAGGACTACTGATTTCTTTGAGTTAATCTTGTATGCTGCTACTTTGCTGAAAGTTTTTATCAGCTTTAGGAGTTCCTTGGTAGAATTTTGTGGGTCACTTATTCATACAATCATATCATCTGCAAATAGAGATAGTTTCACTTCTTCTTTTCCAATTTGTATCCCCTTAATCTTCTTTTGTTCTCTTATTGCTTTATCTAAATCTTTGAGAACTATATAGGATAGATAAAGGGAAATAGGACAGCCTTGTCTCAGTCCTGATTTTAGTGGGATTGCTTTGAGTTTTTCTCCATTTATTTTGATGTTAGTCATTGGCTTCTTGTAAATTGCCTTTATTATATTAAGTACTTTCCCTCTATTCCTGATCTCTGCAGTACTTTTATTTAATGGAATGTTAGATTTTTTCAAAGGCTTATTCAGCATCTAAGGATATGATCATGTGAGTTTTTTTTCCTTCAGTTTGTTTATATGATGGGTGACATTTACAGTTTTTCGTATGTTGAACCATCCCTGTATTTCTGGGATGAAGTCTACTTGATTGTGGTGAATTACATTATTAAATGTTGTTGTATTCAGTTTGTCAGTATTTTGTTGAGAATTTTTACATCAATATTCATAAGAGAAATTGGCCTATAATTTCTTTCTTTGTTGCATCTTTGTGTAGCTTGGGTATTAGGATTTTGGTGGCCTCATAAAAAGAGTTTGACCATATTCTTTCACTTTCTACTGAATGGAACAGTTTGAGGAGTATTGGTATTAGTTTGTATTTGAATGTCTTTTAGAATTCTTCACTGAAACCATATGGGCCTGTGCTTTTTTACTTGGAAAACTTTTAATGACAGCTTCAATTTTCTTTGGGGTTATAGATCTGTTTAGGTCTTGAATGTGATCTTCATTTAATTTTGGTAAGTGGTACTTTTGCAGATAACTGTCCATTTCTTGTAGGTTTTTTATTTTTGTGGAATATAGATTTTCAAAGTATGACCTGATAATTCTCTGGATTTTCTGGGGGCCTGTTGTTATGTCCCCCTTTTCATTTCTGATTTTTTTTTATTTGGATACTCTTTCTTTGCTTTTTATTTAGTTTGGATGAGGGTTTATCTATCTTGTTGACTTTCTCAAAGAATCAACTCTTTAATTCCTCGATTCTTTGTATTGTTCTTTTTGTTTCAATTGAATTGATTTCAGCTCCAAGTTTGATTATTTCCTGCTGTCTACTCTTTCTAGGTGAGTTTGCTTCTAATTGTTCTAAGGCTTTTAGCTGTGCTGCTGATTCTCTAGTGTGGAATTTCTGTAGGTTTTTCAAATAGGCATTTAGTGCTATGAATTTTCCTCTAAAGACTGCTTTCATCATATTGCATCATTTTTGGGATGTTGTAAATTCATTTTCATTAAATTCTAGGAAGTCTTTGGTTCCTTTCTTAATTTCTTCCTTGACTCAGGGTTGGTTGAATTGAGTGGTGTTTAGTTTCCATGAGATGGTACGCTTTCTGTGATTTTTGATGTTGTTGAACTCTAACTTTGGACCATAGTGGTCTGATATGATACAAGGTGTTATTTCCATATTTTGTATCTATTGATATTTGCTTTATGACCATGTATGTGGTCAGTTTTAGAGATAATTCCATGTGGTACTGAGAAATATGTATATTCCTTTGTGTTTGGGTGGAAGCTTCTGTAAATATATATTATATTCATTTGCATCATAACCTCTGTTAGATTCCTTATTTCTCTCTTGAGTCTCTGTCTGGCTTATCTATCCAAGGGTAAAAGTGAGTTCTTAGAGTTTGATATCACATTTGATATAGATTTTAAGCTTTAGTAGTATTTCTTTTATATATGTAGGTGCCCTTTTATTGGGGGCATAGGGTTGGAGGGATAGCTCAGTTGTTAAAGGTTTGGATGACAGCCATAATATTAGGGGCATAAATAGTGAGGGTTGAGATTTCATCCTGATCAATTTTTCCTGAGATGAATAAGTAATGTTCATCTTGGTTTCTTTTGATTGATTTTAGTTTGAAGTCTACTTTGTTAGATATTAAGATGGCTACACCATCTTGTTCCTTGGGGTCATTTGATTGGAAAATCATTTCTCAACTCTTTACTCTGAGCCTGTGTCTGTCTTTGAAGTTGAGGTGTGTTTCTTGAATGCAGCAGAAGGATGGCTTCTGTTTTTGTATCCAACGTGTTAGGGTATGTCTTTTCATAGGTGAATTGAGTCCATTGATATTAAGGGACATTAATGACCACTGATTGTTTTTTCTGTTATTTTTGGTGGTAGCTTATATGTATTTCCCTTCTCTGGGTTTTTCTTTTTTGGAATTTTTGATTGTTTATAGTTTAATGGGTGTATCTGGGATCCTCATATTGAAGTTTTTTTCTCTAGTGCTTTCTGTAGGGCCAGATTTGTGGATAGGTATTGTTTAAATCTGATTTTGTCATGAAATATCTTGCTTACTCCATCTATGATAATTGATATTTTTTTCAGGATATAGTAGTCTGGATTGACAGCGATGTTCTTTTTATGTCTGTATTACTTCTGACCAGAACTTTCTTGCTTTCATTGTTTCCATTGAATAGTCTGGTGTTATTCTGATGGGTCTGCCTTCATAGGTAAATTGGTTCTTTTTACTTGCAAATTTTAAATTTTTTCTTTGTTCTGTATGTTTTGTTTCTTGATTATTATGTGGCAAGCAGACTTTTTTGGGAGTCTAATTTATTTGGTGTTCTGTAAGCTTCTTGTATCGTTTTAGGCATTTTCTTTTTTAGGTTGGGAAAGGTTTCTTCTATTGTTTTCTTGAATACCTTATCTGTGCTTTTGAGCTGGTATTCTTCTCCTTCAGAACAGAAAGCTTAATACAACATTTGCAGCTTGTTATTTATGTAGAGAGATCTGTGAGACTTCAGAAACTGGCCATATTCCAGCTTAAACTGTACTCCAAAAGCCCATCATTTTGTAATTTAAACCCATGCATCACATAGTCTCTGTGTCATGGCCCCTTGAAAGACACAACTTAGAAGCTGCTTTGGGCTCTATTTCTATGATCTAGATCCTTTTTAAAGCTCTTTCTGGCTTTATGTAGGTGTATATGGCCCACGTTGGTGCACAATTTGTAATAAGTTTCTGGCCCAGACTAGCTCCAAGATTTGGACAAACAGACCCAAAGTAACTTACAGAAGCTTATATTTATTTTATGCCGATTGACTTATGGCTCAGACATATTGCTAGCTAGCTGTTTTATCTTAAACTAACTCATGATTCCTTTCTTGTTTAGCATGTGTCTTGATAACTTTTCTCAGAGCAGCATGGTTTTCCTCTGAGTCTGCTGACATCTCTGCTCTGGCATCTCTGGTGGTATCTCTACTCTGCTCTTCCTGTTCCCAGAGTTAACTTAGTCTGATGGCCCTGCTCACACTTCTTGTCTGCCTTCTGGCCAATCAACTTTATATTAAACCAGTAGGTGGGACAAATCCCACTACATTAGGACCCATAGGAAAGTGACCTCTGAACTTTTCAAGAAAAGGCCAAGATATTCCTTCAGGTTTCTGCCTCACAGAGACTGCCAGAGATTTTGTAAGACACAGGGAGAAGTGACTGACAAGCTATGCTAAATTGGGAGAAGCAGTTCTTCAAATTTTCCTGCTTATCTTAAAGGTATGTCAGAGACTCTAGGCCTGTAGGCTGAAGATGGATACCCCAAAGTTGCAAAGGAACTTTTGGTAACTGTCCAGACAACCATATGTCTCTGTCATTTCTAGAATTTTGTAAGTTGCTTGTAACTTCCTGTTTATTTAGGCAAAAATATATTTTCTGTCGTCTTTGATAGAGTTGAAGCTATAATTATAATTTTTCTTAGTTATACTAAAAGGTAAATTAGATATGAAACTTTGGACTCACAAGGATAAGGTAGATTATGTTTTTTTTTAAAAAAAAATTCCTGAATAGAAATAAACTATCGTAATGGTAGTTTTTGCTTGATAGCTGTTTTATATATATATATATATAATTTTGCTATGTAGAAATTGAAACTTTTCTTTTTGCTCATACAGAAAAGGGGAAGTAATGTGGGATGTCTTCCCATATGCTGTAAATTACCATTGGACAATAAAGAAATTGATGTGGTCTATGGCAAAGCAGTTTATAGGCAAGAAATCTAAGCATAGACAGAGGGAAAGGAGGGCTGAATTATACTGTTATGCCGCAGGCTTCTACCCAAGGAAGTAAGATGTAAAGAAACAGGTAAACCACAAGCCACTATAATTGGATGTTTCTGTCCTGGCCTAGCCCCATGGCTTGGACCCAGGGTTTCTTAGTCCCAAAGAATTACATAGAAGCTTATATTCATTAAAAGCTGTTTGAGCTATATGGCTCAGTCACTTGCTAACTCTTAAACCAATTCTTGATTCTTATCTTGTTTACCCATATGACTTGTTACCTTTCCTTAGAGCAGCATTCTCATTTTTTTCCCTCTGTGTCTGCTGGAATCTATTTCTTTTCTTCTTCCCAGAGTTTTCTTAGCCTGATATCTCCACCCATGCTTTCTGTCTGCCTTCTGGCTAATCAACATTTTATTAATTCAATAAGAGTGACATATATTTACAATGTACAAGAGCATAATTCCATAGCAAGTCACATGACAAGATATAGATTAGTAGAAATGGTTTAAGATGCTAGAGCTAACTAGCAGTAAGACTGAGCCATAGACTAAACAGTTTATAAGTAGTCTAAGTATCTGAGTTATTGTTTGGGACAAAGAGGCTGTGGGACTGCAGGTCTGACCCTTTGCCAGTTGGGCCAGAAACTTCTGGCTACTGAGCTCAAACTCTGTGTGTAGACTGAAAGAGACAATGGGGACTGAAGACTGTACCTTTATTATAAAGTATGTGTATTATGCCCTTGGCCTTCCATTTGAGCTATGTTATTAGGATAAAAATATCCATAGAAAAGCAATATAAAAAAGAGTTTAGCATATCATTATAGGGAAGCCATGTCAGCCAAAGAATGAAGCAGTTAGTCACACTGTGCACACCATCAGGAAGCAAAAGGAAGTCAATTTTGATATTCATTTCATCTACAATTCCAATTCAATTCCAAGATATTCATCTAAAAAATGATTCCCTGATGTGGAATATCTTTCTGTACACCATGAATTATCAATGGATAATAAAGGAACAGTTTTGGCTTATAGTAAGGCAGCTAATAGGCAGGTAGGAAATCCAAGCATAGATAAAGGGAAAGAATGATGCAGTCATAGAGAGATGCAGTGAGCTGTTGCTGAGAGAAGAAGATGTAAAGGAATCAGGTGAGCTACATGGCAAGACATAGGTTAATAGAAATGGGTTAAGATGCAAGAGCTAGCTAGCAATATGCCTGAGAAATAGGCCAAACAGAATGTAATTAATATAAACGTCTTTGTGTTTTTTTTGGAATGGTGGGTCTGCAGGTCCCAACCTCAGGCTGGATAGGTCAGAAATTTCATCTACAGTACTATCCACATTCAGAGTGGGCCTTCACACCTCAGAAAACCTAAACTAGAAACTTCTTAGAAATAATCCCAAAGGCTCATTTCTGATGTGATTCCAAAACCCATCAAGTTGACAACTGGAATTAATCATCACATTGCCTCTCATCAACTTGATATTAACATACAGTATTTTAAACCTTAACACTCATCCATCTCTTGATGAAAATGAATTCAATTCATCTTCAAAAGTCCCCATAGTCTAACAATTTCAAAATTGCTTTAATGTTCAAAGTCTGAGTTTCATGAGACTCAAAGCACTCTTTTAACTATAATTCCCTATGAAATAAAAATCAAGTGACACAGTTCTAATATACAGTATCACAGAGTAAACATTTTTATTTCCAAAGAGAGGATTAAGGATATAAGAGACAACTACTGGGCTAAAGCAATACTGAAACTCGTTAGGACACACACCAAACACTATAGCTCTATGTCTAGAATCTGGAGTTCCTGGTAACATCATCTGGACCTCAGAGGGCTTTAATAGTTTACCTCCCCAATTTTGTTGGCTGGAACAATTTAGTCCCTCTTTGGGCTATCTTCATTTTATTTCTGTAGCTTTTTTTTCCCAGTAAGTATTGCATGGCCTTGGCATCTTAAACATCCTGGTGCTCCTATGGCAACTTAGGCTTCAACTTCACAGCAATATATAGCAGTTCCTGCTAAATATTGCTTTGTCATTATTAACCTTTATAGAAAGACTCCAGGAATATCTCAACATCTTACATACACACACACACACACACAGAGTCTTCCAAGATGCTACCAGAACAGCCCATTAAGTTAATGGCTTTTCTAGCCTGCATCTGCAAGGTCTTCCACAGTCAACCTCAAAGGGCCTAAGGACCACATGTCCCAATTTATAATAAGAAATATTTCTTAGTACCACTTTTCTGTATTAATTACTTAATATTGAGAAAAATACTTTCAATAAAGAAATTTAGCAAAGGAATGATTCACTTTGGCTTATGGTTTGAGGGAACTCAGTTAAATTATATCTGTTATTATTAAGCAGAGAGAAAGGAAGCTGCCACTCAGTTACAGCCTCCACTGGGTGAATCTTACCATCTCAGTTAACGTAATGCATAAATTTTCTCACAGAAAAATCCATAGATTTATTCCAAAGTTATTTCAAATCTCACTAATATGGCACCTTTCTGGTTAAATGTTCATTGTTATCCAGAAGGTATGGAGAATGCTGGCTTTCTGGCCAGCGGACTGAGGAAAAAATGGGCTGCAAAGCAAAAGATGAGAGTCAACAAGTCCAAAGAGTCAAGCTATGACTGTGTCTCAAATAATTTGTATCAGTCCTTATTATATTAAACAAATTCACAGTAAAAATCTCTCTATAATTTCCACCATTACTGATATCTCACATTAATAGTTCATAACTAAATCTTACTATAATTCTTTTTTTAATTTATAATTTAACATTTATTTATTCTTTAGAAATTTCACATCATGTACCCCAATCCCATTCACTTTCGTGTTCTTCCATGTATACCTTCTACCCTTGTATCCCCTCATAAGAAAAACATTAAACCAAAACCAACCAACCAAACAAAAACACTTGCTCCTCCCTCTCTCCTGCCTCTTAATCACGTGTTCATTTGTGGTATCGGCCTTGGGAGCTGCAGTGTGTCATACAGTATACTCTTTTGCCCAAACAGCAAATGTTCATTATTATGAGTTGTTGATCTGATACAAGGACTCTTAATTTTGATCCATTATCAATACTGGACCCTCACTGAAACTTCTCTGAAATATCCTGCTGCTGCTGTGAGTTTCAGGGATGCTGACACTGGTTTTGCTTGAACAGGCACCAGGAGGTCATAGAAGCGAAGCAGCACATGTTGTGGTGGGCCAACTCAACTCCTGCATGAAGGTGGGAACTGAGTTGGTCAGTCCAAACTTTTACCAGGACTACTCTCTGAAGACCAGGGTCAGGGCCAGTTCTCCCCACATTCATACCATCAGGGCAGCTCTCTTGTGTGCATAGTTAGGGTTGAGGCCAGCTCTCCTGTTGCTGGTGACTGGGGGTAGGGGCAGTTCTCCTAGGATAGTTGAGGGTCAGGGTCAGCTCTCCCCATGCTCATATCATGAGGACCAGTTCTCCCAGTGAGGCAGGAAGCAAGGAGTGACACTAGATGTCTGGCACCCATGCCACTGGGTTCAGCTGGCTCCTGGTGGTTACACAAACACCATGAGTATCAACACAAACACTGAATGCAGTAGGACCACAGGCCCAAACATGACTCTTTACTTCAGCTAGCCCAGATATGACCATGGCCCTGGGTTAACACAAGTCACTCACATCAGTATGGTTCTGGGAACACTGTGGCTCTCAGACATCAACATAGTCTTAGGTGGTGGCACAGACCATGGGCATCTGCATGTCCTTTGGTGGGAACACAGACCATGGACATCATATAGACACTGGCAGTGATTGGGTAACAGATTCAGACATGGTCCCTAACTGCAGTTCAGGCCCCAGATGTCACCATGACCTCCAATGACAGTTCAGGCCCAGGGGGCAGCCTGGTCTCAGGTGACAGCATAGGCCACCCAAATTAGTTTGTTCCTCACTGCTGAAGTTCTGGTTCTCCATTTCACTATCACATGCATGTTCATAGTGGTGTCTACCTGGCAGATCTCTTTCTACCTACTTAGGATATAGCAGGCCTCCAAGCGTTCTTTTTTCCATTTTTTTAATTTTATGTTTTTTTTCATAACTACCACTACTTCCCCTCCTTTCTCTTTTGCCAGTCCCTCCCAGTCCTTTCTCAGCCTTCCCCCATTCTATCCACCATCCATTCTTCAAGAAGGCCAAGGTGAGTTATTTCAGTCTAGCATATCCAATTGAGATTGGTTCCAGTCCCTCATCCCAGTATCAAGGCTGAGTTAGGTGTTCCTCTGTAAAGAATGGGCTCTAAGATGTCAATTCTTGCATCAGAAACATAGTCTGATCCTACCGCAAGAGGCTTCACAAACTGCCCATGCCATTTGACAGTCATCTACCTTTGGAGGGTTTAGTTCCTTTCCACAAAGGTTACTCAGTGATTATTTCAGTCAGTGAGCTTCTAATAGTTCGGGTCAGCTGTCTCTGTGGTTCTCCTCCTCATAATCCTTATCCCTTTGCTCATATACTCTCTCTTCTCTCTCTCTTAAGCTGGATCTGGAGTTTGACCTGGTGCTTAGCTATGGATCTCTGCTTCTGTCTCTATACATTGCTGGATGAAGGTTTTATACTGACAATTAGGGTGGTCATTCATTTGATTATAGGGGAAGTCCTGTTTAGGCACCCTCTCTACTATTGCTTGGAATTCTAGCCAGGGACATCTTGTGGGTACTTGGAGATTTCCTTAGCACCATCTTTCTTTCTAACCCCTCAGTGGCTTCCTCTATGAAGATATCCATTTCTTTGTTCTCCGTCTCTGTTGCTCTTCCCACTCAAACATCTCATTCTCTCATGATTTGGTTCCACCTCTCCTTGCTTGTTCACCATTATGATCCCATTTACTCATGAGATCTTCCCTATTTCCCCTTCTCAGTGGGATCTGTGGATGTCTCTCTTAAGTTTCTCCTGTTATCTAGATGTTTGGAGGTTGTGGTATGCAGCTTTGATATTCTTTGCTTTATGTATAGAATCCATTTATGAGTGAGAATGAGTATATACCATGTGTACCTCACTCAGAATTATACTCTTCAGATCCATCCATTTGCCTGCAAATTTTGGGAAGACTTTTTGTTTGTTAGTTTTTTGTTTTTTTACTGCTGAGTAGTACCCCATTGTGTAAATGTACCACAATTTTTTTTTTTTAAATCCATTCTCCAGTTGAAGGACATCTAGGTTGTTTCCAAGTTCTGGCTATTACAAATAATGATGCTATGAACATAGTTAAGTTAATCATTTGTGGTAAGAATGTGCATCCTTTGGGTATATGCCTAATTGTGGTATTGCTGGATCATTGGGGATACTGATTTCCAGTTTTCTGAGAAACCACCATACTGATTTTTAAAATGGCTATACAAGTTTAATATAGTGGATAATGTTGGTACATTGTAAATATTTGTCTCTCCTTCTGGTTTAATAAGAAGCTGATTGGTAGAGTGACAGGAAATGTGGGCTTGGCTATCAGATTAAGAAAACTCTGGGAACAGGAAGAACAGAGCAGAGACACAGTGGAGATGCCAGGAGAGGCAGGGGAAAAAGTTGAAATGCTGCTCATAAAAGATATCGAGTCACATGGCTGAGTAGGATAAGAATCATGGGTTGATTTAAGGGTAAAGAATTATCAAGTTATATGCATGGGCCCTAGGCCAATCAACATAAAATTAATGTAAGCATCTGTGTGATTTAGTGGGGCTGCAAGTTGGTACAAATCTCAGGCCTAGACCAGAAAATCGAGGCCAGAAACCATATACTACAGTTTACATTCTCACTGGCAATGAAGGAGTGTTCACCTTGCTCTGCATCCTCTCCAGCATAGGCTGCCATCTGTGTGTTTGATCTTAACCTTTCTGACAGGTATACGATGTTCTCAGAGTTGTTTTGATTTGCATTTCTCTGATGGCTAAGGATGTTTAGCAATTCTTTAAGTTTCTTTCAGCCATTTGAAATTCTTCTGTTGAAAATTCCTTTTTAGCTCTGAACTCCATTTTAAAATTAGATTATTTGGAGTTTTGGCCTCTAGTTTCTTGAGTTCTTTATATATTTTAGAGATCAGTCCTTTGGCAGAGGTAGGGTTGTTGAAGATCTTTTCTCATCCTTGGTCAATAAGACAAAATGACCTGCCATCAGTTATGCCAGCACCATTTTTTGTCATTCTTTTTATTCATTTTTATAGAATAAAGTATTTTTTATCCATGTTATCTCCTTGTTCCAACTCCCTTCTCCGTCCTGACCCCTCTCGGTCAGCCTTCAGCCTCCTTCCTCTCCACCCTTCATCCTCTCCCCAGAGAGGGCAAGAGATCAGCTCAGCATGCACTCAAGGCAAGTCCGATTTCCTCATCCTAATATCAAGACTGGGTTAGGTGTTCCTCTGGAGGAAATGGGCTCCAAGGGACAGCACCATTTGTCAAAGACACTATCTTTTATCTATTGTATATTTTTGGCCTCTTTATCAAAAGTCACATGTTCATAGGTGTGTGGATCAAGGTTGGAGTCTTTGATTCAATTCCATTGATCCACAAGTCTGTTTTTATGCCAGTACCAGGCTGTTTTTATTAATATGATTCTATAGTATGGCTTGAAGTCAGGGATGGTGATGCCTCCTGAAGTTTTTTTATTGAACAGAATTGTTTTGGCAATCCTGGGTTTCCTGCTATTCCCCATGAAGTTGAGTATTGTTCTTTCAAGATCAGAACAACAATTGTGTTGGGATTTTGATTGGGATTATAATGAATTTGTAAATTGCTTTTGGTAAGATTACCATTTTTACTATGTTGATTCTAACTATCCAGGAACATGGAAGATCTTTTTATTTCCTGATATTTCTTCAATTTCTTTCATCAATGACTAAAGTTCTTATAATAGAGGTTTGCCACTTCTTTGGTTAGTGTTAGCCTCAAGATATTTAATGCTATTTGCAGGTATTTTAAAGGGTGATGTTTCCCTGATTTTCAATCTTTTTATCATTTGTGTATATAGAAGGTCTTTTTTTTTTTTTTTTTTTTTTGAGTTCATTTTGTACCTTGCTACATTTCTGAAGGTGTTTATCAGCTATAGGAGTTCCCTGGTAAAACTTTGTGGGTCACTTATGTATACTATTACAGCATCTGCAAATAGAGATAGTTTGACTTTTTACTTTCCCATTTGTATCCTCTTAATCTTCTTTTGTTCTCTAAATGCTTTAGCTAAAACATCAAGAACTATATTAAACAGATAAAAGGAGAGATGACAGCCTTGTTTTTTTTCTGATTTTAGTGGGATTGCTTTAAGTTTCTCTCCATTTAATTTGATGTTATCCGTAGGCTTGCTGTATATTGCCTTTATTATGTTTATGTGTTTTTCCTGTATTCCTGATTTCTCCAGGACTTTTATCACAAAAGAGTGTTAAATTTTATCAAAGGCTTTTTCAACATCTAGAGAGATGATCGTGTGTGTGTGTGTGTGTGTGTGTGTGTGTGTGTGTGTGTTTCAGGTTGTTTATATGATGGAGGATATTGTGTAGTAGGTAAGATCAATAGAAAGATGAAAATTTTACAGGAAGTAAATGAATAATACCATGACAATTGATCAAAAGAAGTAAAACAAGACACTGCAAAATTAACAAACAGATAGTAATTAACAAATATATTTCAACAGTAACAATGAAAATTGATTACCTCAATTCCTCAGTAAAAAGACATAGATTAATAAATTGGAAATTATTCCTCTTTCTTTATCGTTTTCAACTATTTGTTTTGAAATACTTTGCTTTTCAGTATATTTATGTTTTCTGCCATTGACATGGTTTTAATTTTGCTTAGTGTACTTTTAGATCAAGGATTTATACATGAGTTTTAATAACTGCTTCCATCTTTGTCATATTTCATTGATAGCATGTTGCATCACTTTTCTGTGTTTTTCTAAAGCTCATTAAATATCATTAAAATAGTTATTCTAAATTCTGTCAGAGAGCTTACAAGATTCTCCATGTCTAGCTAGCTTTTCTTTTACTCTGTTGATGAACTGGTTTTGCTGCCTTAGCAATAGAGGGTGATCCAAGTCCAGGCTTTATGTTTTGCTTACCTGTTTATCACAAACTTTGAGAGTACCAAGAGAAGATGCTTGTGGGTTTTTTGTTTTTGTTTTTTTTTTTTTTTTTTCATTTGCTAGGGAAGGCTCAGATACTTTGTCTACATGCTGGGAGACCAATTCCTAGGCTGTATTTCTGCATTTCTGCATACCAATATGGCAATACATAATCCCATGACTTGATGAGACAGAGCATATAACACTGAGTAGTATTAAGGTTTGCACTTCTATGGGATTCTTAATTCTGAATTTGATTCAAGTCTCAATACTCCTTCAATTACCTCATGAGATATTGGCCAATATCAGTCTGATAGCCTTATATTAAACATTGGCTCTAAGCATGTTTCAGAGGCTCATTCACAGATAATAGTCTTGGGATATGGGCCAAAAAGATCCACCCAGTGCTTGATTCTAGATTAAAGTTTTATGTTACTGTTTCATTCTATCTCAAGCCAATAGAGTTTTGCTCCATGCTATGATTCCTAGTAATGGGATAAATGTTGGTGAAGACACTTCCTTGGCAATCAAGTTTGATGCTGAGATTTGCCACACTTTCATAACTAGAAGTCCAGGAACAGTGTCAGGAGATCATTCAGGCTGGTGGCAATGTATGATGAAACCTAAATTTATCTTATAGGAACACAGGTATTTGTTTGATGCTGTGGCAGACATAAAGTTTGTTTCTGAATATTGTCCTTGCAATAGTTCTGATACCTGAGAATGGGGGAGGGGTGTGGGGACAGTCCCTTAGTCACGAAGGTTAATATTAAACTGGGTTATACATGAATTTCCTTTGCACCAGCAACTGTGCTCTCTGAAAGAGATTAAAGTGGTATGCCTCAGTACTACACTAAGGCTGGGCTGAAACACTGATCTGTCCCACTAAAACATTGCATTTTCCATGATACCATCAAGTTCCCTACTAAATATCACCAAGGCAGGTGTGTCTTGCACTGCTCTTCAAGACAAAGCTGTGTACTATTGTGTGTGTGTGTGTGTGTGTGTGTGTGTGTATGTATGTGTGTATGTATGAGTGTATGTATGTATCCTGGTTTTCAGAGAGTAAAGTCTTCTAAATCTTGTTGTATAAGGTAAAAATGTATGGTGATGACTGTTCTTTGACTATCTGGTTGAAGTAGTTTCAGAGATGAGTCAACAGGTACTAGACCTGGAATAGGGTTTGTGAAGTTCTGCCCAGTACTAGATTCTACCTGGGGAACAAGTTACAATAGACAGACTATTCCTCTTTTTAAGTGCATCTTTTTTTACTGTTATATGAAACCCAGGAACTATGGCCTGTCACCTGCCTAATTTAGCCCTTGAGAACATTGATCACATTGTGCTGTTCAAATTGCACCCATGTAGGGGATAACTCGGTAGGATTTGGCTCAGTGGGTATCTATCTCTGTTTTGAAATGCCAATGTTTTCTAGATACCAATTTTAATGATTTTTACTCTTTTTCATCCTTCTTGGTTGACTTCCTATGATCTTAATTTAATTACACTTTAATCATTTCTTCTGGGCATAGAGGCTTCTGTCTGTGACCTTAGCACTTTAGGAGGGCTACTACCTTCAAGTCCAACTTTTATTGTGTAGTGAATTTGAGTTTGAGGTCAACTGGGTTGCAGGTCACTCTGTCTACACACACACACACACACAAAAAGAAACCAAAAAAAAAAAACCTTAAAAACTTTAACAATTAAAAAAAAAAAAACACTTGTACCTTGTACAGATTGATTTCAAGCATTAACCTGATTAGATTAGGAATGCCCAAAATATGTAGAACTATAAAATCTACGAAAATTTTATTGTGGATATGCCTGTTATGTTGCTTTCAGACATAATTACATGCTATCTGAGTGCACTGGGTAAAGAAGACCAGTTTTTATGTGTGCCTGCACCATTCAAGTGGCTGGATTCCTGACACAATGAATGTTGGTCAGTTTGTATTTTTCTGAGAGCTAGAATGTACCATGATCTACCATGAACATTAGATTCCAGGCTTTAGACTTTAGGACATGGACAAATGGCTTGCTCTCTGTATTTCAGCCTTGAAGTAGGCTTTGTGCTTTTGGCGTTCTTAGCCTCTGAGGTGTTCATACTTAAACTTAGCTGTGGTAGTGACCTCTCAGAGTCTGTAGCCTGAAGGTAACACAGTGTCAGACTTTTCAGCTGTTATAATCATGAGAAATGGTTTTGCCCATAAATCTCCAGTCATTTACATAGGTTTTTTAGTTTTGTTATTGCATACTTTAATCTTTTTCTTGTGTTACAATGTCTCTATTCAACTATTATTATGGATATCTAATTGTATATTGAACACATTTCTATATAAAACGAAAACATATTTTCTAGCTAACCCCACTAAGCCTGATATAGTTTGTATCTTCATATCTCTGAAATACTAAACTAAGCATGATTCTCACAAATTATAAACTTCAAACTATATTTACTTTTTTTTCTGTCATGGAAGCCATATCTCCTACTTCCAGAACACCCAGAAGCACTTCCTGTTCGGCAAATCCACTTCTGCTACTCTCTTGTCACTCCTCAGTGGTCTTCTAAGTTAATGCTTTGTAGACTATCATGTGCCTCAGCTATCATGCAGGAAGATTGCTAATATGAAAATTATTTTGATAGAGCCTACAATTTGTGATTTAATAGGACTGAAAAGGTACATAAAATTTGCATTTTAGACAAGTGTCGAGATAATTCTGTTTATGTTGATTTGAGGACCACCCTTTGATAATCCTAGCTAATTTTAAGAGCCATCTAATGGGTCTGCCTGATTCAGTTTGGGAGTCCTTCCAAGCCATATTTCATGTCATTGTCTCAATTCTAAAGCACAAATCTACTTAAAACCCATGATTGTTTTTGAGGCATTTTTGGCCAACCAAATGCCTATACACGCTTCATGTTCAGTGTTTGTAAAAACTCATCAGGTATTAAGGAATGAGTAGGGACTGTATACGAAGAGTTGTTCTCACATGTGGGTGAAGAGACATGGGAGAGTGAAGGGGTGACATTATTATAAGAAATGACATTATTATAACTAAACAAATATTTCATGGAAGACCGTTGTTAAATAACACACATCCACACAGGCACCCCCTGCCCCCCCACACCTATACATATTTAGAAAATCACCTTAGTTGGAGAAAGATTTTATTCTCTAGAAAAGTAGAAAGAATCTCAATATTTTAAACAGTCTCTCTCTCTCTTCCTCCCCCCGCCGTGTCTGTCTATCTGTGTCTGTGAATGTCTAATGCAAGTGTGTACATAAATTTGTATGCATTTGGAGGTCACAGGTTTGTGTTTATTGTCTTCCTGGGTTGCTCCTTGTCTTTCAGTGTGAACCTAACATTATCTGATCCACTTGGCTGTCCTGTGAGCTTAAATGATCCACTTGTGTCTGCTCCCTTGTACTAATTTTACAGATTAAATGTGATCATTTCTATTTTATTATGTTGGTGCTGAGAATTTCAAACACAAGTGGTCATGGTTGGTTGGCCTACACTTTTCCAACTGGCCCTTCTTCTCAAGCCAATATCTTAAACATTTTAAAGAAATTTGAATTTGCTTTCACATACCCATCCTTTCTGTATAGTTTGAGTAGTGTTTTTTGTATTTCTCCACATATTTTTTCAGAGCTCAAGGAATATATGTTTATATATTATGCCTACTTGCTTGTTTTGTGTATAAAATCTGTTCTATTAAAATTAAAGGATTTTATTTAGCTTTGCACTATAGTCAGGAATATATTGGTTATATCCCTAGAGACTGAATATTATGATTTCTTCATGAAAAGAACTGTCATTTGCTTGAAGTTTCTCCTTCAAAGACCTTTTTTAAGTGGAGCACAGAAACTTGTCTCCTGAAATATTATTCATCTTATTTTGGAAAATCTATTATAAACTACTTCTCTCCAGTCCATAATAAATTCAAAAAAAGTATAAAAGAAATGAAAGATTTGGGTCTTGCAAGGATGATGATTGGCTGTTCCCCATGGAGAGCAGTAGCTGTCAGTTAAGGTCTACAGTAGATTCTCGTTTTAACACACACATCTCCTTTCTTTCTGCCTATAGTTTTTCTTGAGAGCTCACAATAAAGAGTAGGGGGAACATTTATCTTGCAACAGCTTCAAACCCCCAGGAAGAGAACTGACAAATTGCTGAATCTCAGACTTTTGTTTTTAGAAGACAGAGCATTTTTCTTTTCTGTGTGGGGGACAGTGTGGAATTGCTGACCTTTTATGTGATCAGTAAGAGCAAGGAACCACAAATAAAAAGCAACAAAAAAGGATCATATTTTATCTCCACTTCTTAGAAAGAGAGGATCTTTTAAGAAAAAAAAAGTATGCAGAATAACACACTAGCAGAATAAAGAATATTCATTTAAATCAAATAAATTAAGTTTAAATAAAAAAGTCATCACTTTGTCCTCACTTTCCAGGGGACTATTAAATATGACTGGACCAGTGTCTTTCTCAGCATCTGGTGCTATTGCCCTATATAAGGTATCAGCCTCCAGGAAAGAAAAATCATCTTCACTTTCTTCACTCTTGGCTTTAATTTGCCATTTGAAAGCTTTGATTTTCATGTATGTCATAGCAACCTATTTTAGTTCAATTAAGCATTTCCTTTACTGTTTCCCTCTGCTCTGCTCCAGGGGACCATTGGAACAGTTAAGGATTCATGACACCAGATCAGATGGTTTTTTCTTTCTGTCCTTCATTAACCCAGTGGAAGGTTTAAAAGCCTTTGATGATTCAGCTCTGTAGTATTTAAAGTTCTTTTTCAAACCCTTCATACTTAGGGTTTTAGAAAAGAGCTAGCTGTGTGGGCAAGACAGAGCAGAGTCTATTAAAATCTACAATCCTCTTAGTGACCCAGCCACTCAGTTTCTCAACAAATCTGTTCAAGCTTTTCTCATGGCTGAAAACAAAGAGAAAGGGAATGACTAACAAAACCTCTACCAAAAAATCCAAGGAGAGACCCCCTGCCCTGCTAAAATAAGCCTTTGAAAGAGGAGATGCTTTAAGGGCTTCAGCACCAGAATCTCAAATCCAATGGCTAAATCGAATCTAGTCAGTTCAATCAATAATTCTCCTCTACAATACCTGAAGGGATGCTTTCATTTAGGATTCTATTTATGAATATAAAAATCAACCAACACTGCACTCTATACTGAGAGTTCTCTACTCCTTTCAGACATACAGCAAACTTTCAATGCTATCTAGGTTTGGAGATTACTTTTTCTTTCCCTATTCAGTCATTGGTTTCTGAAGGCTTTGATGAAGGCCACCCAAGGGTATATTTGAGTTCCAGTGAATTTCTGCTTGTACCACGAATCTTCCTCATCTATGCTGTCCAAAACTACTTCATTCACTTTCAGGTTTTTAAAAATGTACTTTTAAAAAGATTAACTCTTAGGAATGATTAATATGCATGCATTTGCATCTGTATGAGTGTATGTTATATATATTCAGGTACCAGAAGGGGCCAGGAGAGGGTGTTGGGTCCTCTGAAGCTAGAGTTACAGAGAGTTGGGAGCTTCCTGGTATAGCTACTAGAAACTGAACTCCTCTGGAAAAAGCAGCAAACATTCTTATCTATGAACTGCCTTGTAGCCCAGGTACTGACATTTTAATGACTGATTTCTACTAAAGACATTGCTTCCATTAAGTATTTCTACTTACTGTTAGTTATGCCTGTGTTATCTACATTTGTCTGCATTTCTAACCTGCAAGATCTAAATATTTCTTCTTGTGAATCAATGTTGAGAGTTCTACACACTAAAGTGGTAATTTCTGAGGAAGAATATTGACTTCCTGTATTTAAGAAGAATGACTATATTTGAATAAAAGCTGCCAATATATTTACCACTATTGGAGGACCATGATTCTATTGATGTGGCACCATTACATATTTCTCTTTCAATACTTCTCCAAACATCCAAGGTATCATCATCTTCATCACTACCACCATTAACAGCAGCAGCAAGAATGAAAATATATAAGAATATTTCTATGGAACTTTCTATGTCCCAGTGCTTTATTTATATTAATTAATTTATCAAGTAAATAATACTCTGAGTTAGATGCTGTTATGCTTATAGAAGGTATAACTGAGGCATGAAATGATTGAGCCCAGGTCAAGTAGATGATGGTATTGCTGATACTATGATCTCAGACAGTCGGATTCTTTAACTGATGCTATTTGTAGATTGAAAGACAAAACAAAAACAAAAACAAAAAACAAAACAAAACCATAGGGATCAGTTTCCAACTCTTTTTGCTTAAAAAAAATTAGAATTGTTACATACTTTTATACAATATGTGCTTAGGACTTAGAGGTTTAAAAGTAGGGTAATAACAAAGCTGCAAGTCTTGAGCAATCTGAGAGAACTGGAGTTCAGAAATCACAGATCTGAAGACAGATGTAGAAGGAAATAAAATAAATAGTGTGAGTCACTTGGTGAGAATTTTTTCCATACATAGCCACTTCTATAGCTATTATTATAAGCTAGAGTGAGAAGAATAAATAAGGAGGACAGAAAAACGAAATTCTTACCAGATTATAACTCATGAACTGCCCTATCTAATATGTATTTATTTAATAAAGGCATGCGTCATGTCTCCTGGTGTGTATTTTAAGTGGTTTTACACTCACACACTCATGTAACAACTATGTGAAAAATTACCATTATTATCAAGCTTATTTTACAGAAGAAGCAGGACACAGAGTGGTTAAAATGCTTGCTCAGGGTCACACAAAGCTAGGATTAGCAGAGCTGCGAATCAAATTCATGCACACTGATACCAGCCTGTGTTTTTAATTGCTATGCCATTCTGCTTAATCCTAGTTAAGCCAGGGAATGAGAGGGCTGTCTGGCATTTTAGCTCATGATTTTGTATAGAGAGGAGGAGGGACTGGTACCAAAGGCTTCTTAGAGTTCTCTTGGCATACACAGAATGACACCTCTGGAACTAGACATGCTCTCTTACCCATGTACAGCTATTTTGTTGCTGTTTGCAGTCATAACAGTCATAACTTTGGAACTTAACATAGTATTGATTAAGTATGAATTTTAGACTTCCTCAGAAAATTCAGGACCCAGGTTCAGCATGACCATACCATACACAGAAGTAAGGAACCATGCTACTCTTTCTTACAATGATGAACAAGCTACTCACATTGCATTGCACTCTTTAGGCAGAGAGGGAAAGCAATGTGGAAGACCAGAATGGAATTTTCTACTGTGTTTGTTAAAGAAACATCTGAAGGCAGTTTTCACAGCAACAAAGCTTTCCAGTTGCAGTAACACAAACTCTGGCTGAGTGATTAAATTCCACATAATTAAAAATTTCTTCTCTAATTTCAGATTCACTTTGTTTGTGATTTCCTCTACCTTCTGTTCTAAATAGTTGTTCACTGTGTTTTCTGGCTGCTAAGTTCTTTATTATATTTCTCCCTGGAGGAAGCCATATATTGGTAATGGTTAAAATAATTCCATATGTAATTATGCGTAGAATATGTAAATATTTGTACGTTAACTCTGGAATAAATCTAAATTAAAAGTATAAACACAATCTTCTCAGAACTTCTCTGAAATGACTTATAAAATCACAACTCCTTTTGAATGTGAGCTAGAGATTGGACACAGAGTTGTGATTATTTATTAATCATATGCTTAATATTCCCCATGCTACTGTAAAACGTCTGGGGAGACATGCTGCTAAGAATAAGCTTTCTCAGCAATGCCGCATGGTCCAGACCGTTTTCTACAGGGAGAAGAAAAGAGACATATCTGTTCACCTATTTTGAAGTAAATCGCTAATGATTTTGCCCATTTGAGCTTAGAAGTAATTAGCAGCATGGGATAGAGGCCAAACATATCAAGAACTTGAAAATGTGTTCTACTCAGGTACAGAAATGCTCATTTTGAGTTTTTCTGTGATGTCTGTATATTTTGCATATTTCCTTTCCTTTGGCCTCAAAATTAGTACTGAAAACTAGATTTTCTGAATACAGAAATTTAAAAGCTGCAGCCTAATTATATAAAGATGTAAGTTAAACTGTGTGAGTTAAAAACAATCATGTAAGCAAACTGGGTGCAAGTGTTAAGATTGGCTTATTCTTTGGATGGTGGTTTAAGGTCCCTCTTCTTTCGTCCACAGTGGCTAAGTCAGAGGCAGCATAGACATTCATAACCTCTGAGGATGAGACATGAGTAGCAAGTAGCCTTGTCTTCATAGCTTAATGAATCTTTCAAAAGCCAAGCTTTTTTTGCTAAGACTTAATTAGCTTCAAAGTCATCAGAACTTCCTTTCTGTCATGATATAGGAAGATTCAAATCATGGTATAATTTCATCTTTCAAATCTTCAAGACAGACTAGTATATAGGCTGTTCGGGAAAACTTTTACAGTTGATACTACTTGGAAAGTAGAGTGAATCCATAATCCAAAGTGGCCTGTCATCTTTCCTTGCAGATACTAATCATCGTACAACTTGGGAACGGGGACTAGAGATTAGTGAATTCAGATAGCTGAGAGGTAGTTAGTAATCCTGATGGAAGTGACTCAGACATGTGATAGAGTTCCTCAACCAGGATCTCATCAGCCAGTATTGATGTTAGGTGCTTGTGCTGGCTGGTTTTAAGTTAACTTGTCACAAACTAGAGTCATCTGAAAGGCAGGTACTTCAGCTGAGAAAAATGTCTCCATAAGATCAGACTGTGTTTCTGGGCATGGTCTGGCACTTCAAAGCACATTCTCCCCAGAGGAACATCTAACCTAGTTTTGTCATTAGGATGATGAAATAGGACCTGCCTGGAGTGGATGCTGAGCTGATCCAACTTGGGACTTCCTGTCTTTTTTGGGGGGGATGTGGGGGATGGGAAGGAGGGAGGCTGAAAGGGGGGAGAGCAAGGGGATACATGGAAAAAAAGGACTTTATTTTATAAAAATAAATAAATAAAAATTAAAACAGAAATGGAGGAGGAAAGAATGGGGGGCAGAGGGAGCAGTGTGGAGAGGGACCGAGAGAAGAGGAGGGAAAGAAAACTATTGTAGAGATGTAAAATAAAATTTAAAATTAAATTTAAAAAACCAAATCAAAAAACCATATTCTTATCATTTACATTCAGAATTAAAGTTAGCATATGGTAAATTCAATATAATAAAATAATTTATCACTTTAAAAAAAGATCTGGCTTCTTTAGGGCATTTTCTTAATTGGTGACTGATGTAAATGGGCAGCTCTGGGCCAGTGGTCAAGATATACATGAAAACCGGCTGACTAGGCAATGGTGAGCAAGCTAGTAAGTAGCACTCCTTGATGGCCTCTACATCACGCTTTTCTCCAGGTGCCTGCCTACTTTGAGTTTCTGTGGTCACTTCTCTCAGTGAAGTGTGACATGGGCTATATAATCCAAACAAACTCCTCCCCAAGTTGCTTTTGATCACCGTGTTTGAGTACAGCACTGGCAATCCAGCTTAAGATAGAGTTATAGAAAATTTAGACTGTCCAGAGGTGAGCAGATTCTGGCACCCAGACCACCCTTCTGGGGAGTCCCTCTCTGGGACCAGGATCAATCCCTAGGGTCTGATCTCAGCTCCCCCTAGCAGACAGGACTAGGGTTTGGCTATGAGGGGCTCCTCCAGCCACACCTAAGAGAGGGGACCTTGAATGGCCGGCCCTGCCTCCAATTGCATCGGCAGAGAAGGATTGAGGCCTTGAAATTCAGACCCTGGTCCAGAGCAGAGTCAGAGACTGAGCAGACCTCTTGCTCAGAGGAGACAGGAGACACACAAGTCCTCTTGCCACAACTGACTAGGAGCTGCCTAATCATGAACCCCTGAAGCCATGGGCAGACGCCAGTGCAAAAATACATATAATAATATAAAGAACAGCAAGGCAACTCCAGAAGAAACTGATGGTTCTACAACTACAAGACCTGAACAGAGCAATGAAAAGGAAACAGAAGGAGACAATATCAAAAACACCTTTATGACGATTATTGAAGCCTTCAAAGAAGATATTAAAAATTCCCTTAAAGAAATAGAAGCAAATAAAAAAAAATGGAAGAGATGAGCAAATCCTTGAAATAAAACCAAGAAAAGGTAAACCAAAAAATGAAAGAAACATTCCAGGAACTAAAAACTGAAATAGAATCAATAAAAAAGACACAAAATGAGGCAAAGGTAGAAATATAAAATCTGAAGAAAAGAGCTGGAACAACATATAAAAGCATAACCAACAGGATCCAAGAGATGGAAGAGAGAATCTCTGGAGGGGAAGACCTAGTAGCAGAATAGATAAATCAGTCAAAGAAAATACTAAAACCAAAAAAGCCATAACACAAAATGTTCAGAAAATCTGGGACACCATGAAAAGACCAAACCTGAGAATAATAGGAATAGAAGAAGGAGAAGAATACCAACTCAAAGGCACAGATAATGTATTCAATAAAACCACAGAAGAAAACTTTCCTACCTAAAGAAGGAAATGCCTATAAAGATACAAGAAGCTTACAGAACACCAAATAGATATGACCCTAAAAAAGTCTGCTTGACACATATTAATCAAGCAACAAAACATACAGAACAAAGAAAAAATTTTAAGAGCTGCAAAGGAAAAGGGCCAACTTACTTATAAAGGCAGACCCATCAGAATAACGCCTGACTATTCAATAGAAACGAGGAAAGCAAGAAGGGCTTGTTCAGAAGTTATACAGACATTGAAAGAGCATGGCTGCCAACCTCAACTACTATACCTAACAAAATTATCAATCACCATAGATAAAGTAAACAAGATATTTCATGACAAAGTCAGACTGAAACAATACCTATCTACAAAATCGGCCCTTCAGAAAGTATTAGAGGGGAAACTCCAACCTAAGGGTTCCAGATACACCCATGAAACTACAAACAATCCATAATCCCACAGAAGAAAAGTCCAGAGAAATGATATACATACAAGCTACCGCGAAAAATAGCAAGAAACATCAATCAGTGGTCACTAATATCCCTTGATATCAATGGAGTCAACTCACCTATAAAAAGACACACACTAACAAAATGGATACAAAAATAGAAATCATCCTTCTGCTACATACAAGAAATACAGCTCAACCACAAAGACAGGCTCAGAGTAAAGGGTTGGGAAAAGATTTTCCAATCAAATGGTCCTAAGAAACAAGCTTGGGTTGCCATCCTAATATCTAACAAAGTAGACTTTAAGCTAAAAGCAATTAAAAGGGACCAAGATGGATATCACTTATTCATCCCAGAAAAAATTGGCCAAGAGGAGATTTCAATCCTGAATATTTATGCCCCTAATATAAGGGCACCTGCCTATGTAAAAGAAACACTGCTAAAGCTCAAATCTCACATCAGTTTTCACACTCTAATAGTGGGAGACTTAAATACCCATTTTCACCCATGGATAGGTCAACCATACAGAGACTCAACAGAGAAATAAGGAGTCTAACAGAGGTTATGATGCAAATAGATATAATAGATATTTACAGAAGCTTCCAGCCAAGTGCAAAGGAATATACATATTTCAAAGGAACACATGGACTTCTCTAAAATTGACCACATAACTGGACATAAAGCAAATATGAAGAAATATAAAAAAATAGAAATAATCCCTTGTATCATATCAGACCACCAGGGCCTAAAATTATAGTTCAATAACATTAAAAAATCACAGAAAGCCTACCAACTAATGGAAATTAAACATCACTCAGCTGAACCACCTCTGTGTCAAGGAAGAAAATAAGAAAGAAATCACAGTCTTCCTAGAATTTAATGGAAATCAATCCACAATGTACCCAAACTTGTGGGACACAATGAAAGCAATGAAATTTAAGAGGAAAATTCATAGCACTAGATGCCTATATGAAAAACCTAGAGAAATCTCACACTAGAGAACTAACAGCAAAACTGAAAGTGTTAGAACAATTAAAAGCAAACTCACCTAGAAGGAATAGACAGCAGGAAATAATCAAACTTAGAGTAAAAATCAATACAATTGAAACAAAAAGAACAATACAAAGAATCAAGGAATCAAAGCATTGGTTCTTTGAAAAAATTCAACAAGCTAGATAAGCCCTTATCCAAAATAATCAAAAAGCAGAGAGAGAGTATCCAAATCAACAAAATAAAAAATGAAAAGGGGGACATAATAACAGACCTCCAGGAAATCCAGAGAATTATCAGGACATACTTTGAAAATCTATATTCCACAAAAATGGAAAACCTAGAAGAAATGGACAGCTTTTTGGACAGGTACCATCTGCCAAAATTAAATGAACATCAGATTAATTACCTAAACAGACCTATAACCCTAGTGGAAATTGAAGCTGTCATTAAAAGCCTCCCAAGTAAGAAAAGCCCTGGTTCAGATGGTTTTAGTGTAGAATTCTACCAGACATTCAAAGAAGAATTATTACTATTACTCCTCAAACTATTTCACACAGTAGAAACTGAAGGAATATTGCCAAATTCCTTTTATGAGCACACAGTTTCCCTAATACCCAAGCCACTCGAAGACACAACAAAGAAAGAGAATTACAGACCAATTTCCCTCATGAATATTGATGCGAAAATTCTCAACAAAATTTTGGCAAACCATATACAACAATATATAAAAAATATCATCCACCATGACAAAGTAGGCTTCATCCCTGAAATGCAGGAATGGTTTAACATGGGAAAAACCATAAATGTCATCCATCATATAAACAAACTGAAGGAAGAAAACCACATGATCATATCCTTATATGGTGAAAAAGCCTTTGACAAAATCCAACCCTGCTTTATGATAAAAGCCCTGGAGAGATCAGGAATACAGGGAAAATATCTCAATATAATAAAGGCAATTTACAAGAAGCCAACAGCTAACGTTAAACTTAATGGAGAAAACCTGAAAGCAATCCCACAAAATCAGGAACTAGACAAGGATGTCCTCTCTCCCCTTATCTACTCAATATAGTTCTTGAAGTTTTAGCTAAAGCAATATGAGAACAAAAGGATATTAAGGGGATACTAATTGGAAAAGAAGAAGTGAAACTATCTCTATTTGCAAATGAAATGATTATATACGTAGGTGACCCAAAGAATTCTACCAGGGAATTCCTACAGCTGGTAAGCACCTTCAGCAATGTAGCAGGATACAATATTAACTCAAAGAAATCAGTAGCCTCCCATACACTAAAGATAAAAGGGCTGAAAAAGAAATAAGGGAAACATCACCCTTTATAATATCTGCAAATAGCATTGAATACCTTGGAGAAACTATAACCAAAGAAGTAACAGATTTATTTGACAAAAACTTTAAATCACTGAGAAAAGAAATTGAAGAGGATATACGAAAATGGCAAGATCTCCCATGTTCCTGGATAGGTAGGATCAACATAGTAAAAATGACAATTCTACCAAAAGCAATCTATAGGTTCAATGCCCTGCCCATCAAAATCCCAACACAATATTTTACGGACCTTGAAAGAACAATACTCAACTTCATTTTGCATAACAGGAAAGCCAGGATGGCCAAAACAATTTTGCTCACAAAAGAATCTCTGGAGGCATCACCATTCATGACTTCAAGTTATACTATAGAGTTACAGTATTAAAAAGAGCCTGGTACTGGCATAAAAACAGACTTGTGGATCAATGGAATAGAATTGAGGTTCTGGGCATTAACCCAAAACCCTATGAACAGCTGACCTTCGACAAAGAGGCCAAAAATATTCAATGGAAAAAAGATAGTATCTTTAACAAATGGTGTTGGCTAGGTGGTTGGTAGTGAGTAGAAAAATGCAAATAGATTCAATCCTGTCACCCTGCACAAAACTCAAATCCAAGTGGACCTCAACATAAATCCAGTCACTCTGAACTGGATAGAAAAGAAAGTGGAAAATAGCCTCCAACGAATTGGCACAGGTGACCCTTCCTAAATATAACACCAGTAGGACAGACACTAAGACCAACAATCAATAAGTGGGACCTCCTGAAACTGAGAAGATTCTGTAAAGCCAAGGACACTGCCCATAAGACAAAACAACAGCCTACAGAAAAGATGTTTAGATGTGAACATTTAGATAATTGTAGGACCACAAACAGGGATCATTACAGAAACCACAAGTGGTCATAATTCAAAGATTAATAAACTTTATGGTCTCCTCCCTTGGCTAATAAATTCATAATACAACCCCTAAACTCAGAAAACACTCAGAATAGGGGGCAGAAAAATTCTAAGATCTGAGACATCTGCTGTGAATTGTCATCTGAAAAGAAAAAGAGGACATAGAGTGGTGAAGAGGTAGGGAGTAGGGGGATGGATCTGGGAGGGATTTGGGGGAGGATTGGAGGGTGAATATGATCAAAATGATATTATGTGAAATTCTCAAAGAATTAATAAAGTATATTAATTAAAATATATACAGCCACTTTTTTCTCAGTGGCATTCTTATTTTAAAAATGTAACTTGTAAAAATAAATATACTTCAGTCTATAAAATGTTTATCTTCAGTTTGAATTCAAAACCCTGCCTGATTTAAATTTTTGAATTTCATTCTTTATTGTGGTGTGTGTTTATCACCTGTCTGTGATGTACATATGTGCTAGACTTGTGTTTATGTGGAGGTCTGAGGACAAATTGTAGGTATAGGTTCTCTCTTTCTACCCTATATGTTCTAGAGTTCACTCTCAGGTCACTGATCTTGACCACAAGTACCTTAATCCATTGAGCCATCTCATTGGCTCAGTAAATATTTTTAAAATTTTTCTTTGTAGATTGGCCTTCATGCAAACATGCTAGCTCACTACTGAGACAGAGTGTGGTGGCTGCTAAGTAGGCACAGTGGGTCACACCTACATTCCCAGCCCTCTGGAGGGAGAGTGAGGATTCAGGAGGATTCTCACTTTCCAGGTTACTCAAGGTCAACATGATATTCCATTTTAAAACAATGAAACAAGCTAACCAAAGAAGAGAGCTTCAGGTTCCAAGAATGAGTGGACAATGGCTTTGAGGCTACTGTCCTAATTTCTGTTTTTGTTTGAGTTTTGCTCTGTTGAGATAAGTCCTCCTCAGGTAGCCTGGGTTGGCTTTGAATTCTTCCTGTCTGTGATTATCAGAGTGTACCATCATGCACACTTTCACTTTTATGATGGATTCTAACAATAAAGGCATATTTAGGCTTATTTCTTCCAGAAAATTTCTAATTATTTTATATGATGAATATTTTCTTGGCAGGGTGAAATTTATTCTGAATTTGTTTTAAGTTGTTTAAAAATATAATTCTAAATATGAACACATGTTAACTTCTCTCACGTCTACAAAGAGACTAACTTTCCTACATTAATGGTGATATTTCCCTGATGGACATCCAGTTTCCCCAAAAGTATACATTCACTAGATACTTTGTGATGGACTTTCTAATTACTTTCTTGTACATTGTACATATAAGTATGAGTACATGTTCCCTATTCAAGACTTCTGCCATTTTGCCTTAAGAAATCCATCTAGCCAATTCCCTTTTCCACCTCAGGCTTAGATAGGAGCTCTATCTCAACCATGGTGATTTCTTGACCTCTAACAAAGTACTAGCATGATGGTGGTAGTGGTGTTGTGAAGGCATGTATAACAGGACAGCCATCTCACAAAAATAGTCTTCCCACATGTCTACTACTTAATTGGATGTTTTAATAGTTCCTCCTCTTTTTCAGTATAACAGAAATATTGCACAGGTGGAAAATGCCTTTTGTTGATCTGATATTAAGGTAGGCATTTTCTAAGACATGTACTTATATACATATATATATGTATATATCAAACATTGTAAAAATTGATATATTTGCAGCATCTATAGTGAATTTAATGGTTTTTTTTAAGAAGACAAGCACACAACCATTTGTAATTTTTTCTTTTTCTATTCTTATCTCAGATTTGGTTGTTTACTATATTTCCAGAAAACGTAAGATAGCTATTCACAAGTAGTAGAAAAGATACTTGATGAGCATTGAATAAACCATCCTTTGAATAACACTACTTGTCATTCTCCCACGTGTTATTTAAATCTGACAATAACCTTTGAGAAACGTGTGGATTCATTAGGATCATGTTATTGCACATGGCAAATAATGATATAGAGAATTTAAGAACTCAAACAGTCAGAAATAACAAAGTAAGTCAGAACAACATGCTATTACCTTAGGACCCAATTCAAATTTTGATTTTTTGTTCTTCATTTTCAAGTATGGAAAAGCAGAGTTGGTAAGTTATAACAGTGGACTCAAGTGGAAATGGGGAGATAGAAGCTAAAAGCTGGGGATACTGGTAGGTGCTTTGGAAAGAGCTTTGTAAGACCTGGTCCTTTGTACAGAACACAGGGCTGTGATTTAAAAGGTGTCAGGCATCCTCTTGGGTCCCTACTTTTTTTTACTACTTGTAGAATTTTTGAAATAAGATTTTTTTTTTAATATAACATCATTCTCAGACCATCATGAAAAAAGCTTATTGTGGTGATTGATCTTGATTGTTAAGTTAATGGGATTTAAAATCACCATGGAAACAAATCTCTGGATGTGTCTGTGAGAAATTTTTTACATTAAATTAACTGAGGCAACAAGACCCATCATATATGTGGGAAACTTTATTCCATGTGCTGGGGTCTGGTACAGTATCAGTGGGAGAAAAGGGGCTGAACTGCAGCATTTCTCATTTTTATTTATTTTTTCCCTCTTTGTCTCTCTCCCTACTGGACCATCTTATTTTCTCATGATCTCTTCCCACCTCCCCTTGCTGCTTCCCCCATGCATTTCTCATTTTTAAATTTCTGACTGTGGAAGCAATGTGACCAGCTGCCTTCTTCTCCTGCCATGGCACTTTCTCCACCATGAGGGGCTGTAGGTCAAAAGAAACCCCACCTTTCTTAAGTGGCTTCTGCTGCACCAATGAGACAAGTTACTAGCCATAAACATATGATGGAAGCAAGGGAAATCAGAATGCAGAATTTCATCTTAAAAAAATAACCTCTATTGAAAACATGATGCCATTAGTAATATATTCTTCACATCAAAGGAATAGTGCTTCAGTTTGTCGTATGACATATGTGATGTACATAGTTAGTAAAACTGATAGTATTAATAAAAATCTTAATAGGCTTCCTGATTAGAATAAAATGATATTTTGAGCCAAATTTCTAATTAGAACAGCACATTTACCAACTGTTCGCATGGGAAATGGAGCCAGGATTCATCATTTAAAGTAATACCTAATTAATTCTTCTCAGTAACAGATGTCAGCCTTATTATCAAATTTTGTACAGACAATGACTTGCATTGTCTATCCATCTCTTAATTGTCTATCCTGGGCTATTTATATTTTATCGCCATTATTATATGGGTAAATAAAGACAATATAGATAATTTTGCTGAGGTTTCCATCTGTTAACTGCAACAGTGGAGATTGCGAAAGGCTATAGACCATAAACACACAGGATTACATCAGAAATGGTTTACAAGGAAGTTCAGAAGTCAGTCTGTTAACTGTACACATTGGACTGAAGGGTGGGCAGGATTCTAGGGATAGACATATGCTGCTATTCCAGGTTATCAAGTTTAGAACACGCCTTTAGACCACAGATACATTGATAAGATTTAGGAAGAACTGGTTTGTGTCCTATTTTTCATTTGATTTCATTCCTATGTATGCAAATATATATGTTTGCAAACATACTGATCTATTTCTATTGCTCCTTAATACCTAGACTTCATTTCATAGTGCTGTTTCATAAAATTAAGGAAGCAAGATAGTGAAAGCATATATCTTAGTTATTTTATAATCCCTGGAGTAAATTACACTAACAGAAGCAATTTACAAGAGAAAAGGCTTACTTCAGTTATCACTCAAGGTTCTAGTCTTCCATGGTTGGTAAGTCTCTGTTGTGGAATATTTCTTTAACTATGTACTGATGTATTACATTTGTTTAATTATGTAAAAATGTGCTGCTGTTTTACTTTGTCTGCCTAAGGCACTCAGTTGGTCTAATAAAAAGCTGAGCAGCCAATATCAAGAGAGGAGGTATAGTCAGAAGTTCCAGGCAGGGAGAGTAAGTAGAAGAAGAATCCTAGACTTAGGGAAGAAAGAAAAGGAGATGTCAGGAAGACAATAGGGGCCAGATAGACAGGGAGAAAGCAGCAAAGTAGGACATATAGAATAAAAGGAAGGTAAATGTCCCTGAGGTGAAATATAGATGAATAGGAACAGATTAAATTAAGCTAAAAGACCTAGTGCATCAAACCTAAGCTAAGGCTGAGCATGACTAATTAATAATAAAGCTCTGTCTTTATTTTGGAGCTGGCTGTCTCCTAAATTCCAGTTACAAACATCAGCAACAGGAACTTGATCCTATGGCCTTTGTTATATCCACAGTGAAGAAGCAGCCTGTTATGGATATTTGTACTTATCTCCCTGTCTAATTTTTAGACAGTTCAAGATTACATCCCAGAAAAATGATGCAACCCACAGTGAGTGAGACTTTCTATCTCAATTAATTGAATCAAGATGATTTCTTGTAGGAATGCCTAGAGGCTGTCTCTTGGGTGATTCTACAATTCATCAAGACTGAGATTAACCATTATGGTGGCTAATGTTGCTTATGTTTGTAGACATGTAGTATATGCTATAAGTAAGAAGGAAGCATGATTTGATAGCTGATTCCAACATTTACCTGGATGATTTGGGTAGCTTTTAATTTGTCAGTTATAAAAATGATCATGACAGATAGTGGGTTATATGTTTAATTCCTATCACTGCATTAGGTACATTGTACTCAGGCAACTGCTTGTAATAATTGACTGAAGTATAGTATGCACAACTGAAAAAATATGGAGTTGAGAGTTGATATGTAAAATAAATGATGTCAGTACTTTCTGTAATAATGAAAGGCAGTAGCTTAAAAATAGAAACATATAAATTAAACTATTTCTTCATAGTTAAAAAAGTAGAAATGCAATCTGAATTTACATGCAGATGGCTGTCATCTAACCTGTGAGTATGCTGGCTTCAAATGATCTATTAACTGTTTAATAAAAAGCAGTAGTCTTGGTAGGCTTTGTAAATGCTAAAATGCTTAATAAGAGTTGGTGGTAGCTAACATTTCATTGAAGGTATGGTCTATGCAGGCTATATTAATGAATCTTACTGTTCTTCTAGATCATTTTTCAGAAGAACTTTGTGTTTAGATACTTTTATTAACTTTACATTTGGATGTCAAAACTAAGACCTGGAGATATCTAATATTTTGGAAGGAACATCTTAACAAGAGTAGAGCTGAGTCAGGATTCCAACTTAATTAGACTGAGTACAGAATCATATTGATACACAGAGATGATAAAACTGACCAGCTGAACATTCCTAAATAAATACCTTTAATCTTACCTTTGGACAACATTTCCAGCTGGACTTACCCAGAATTTACTGCAATCTGTGGACCTGAACTGAACTGTCATCTATGTACCGAAACTTCTTGTCCTCTGGTGAATTTGTTTTTTGGGAAATCACTCTATCACTCATCCAAAACTCAAGCTTAGGTGTCATGTGGTCTTACCTCTCCTCACTTGGTGTATGTTTCATTTATTTATTTCATTAATTCAATTCTGTCACTTAAATGTTTACAAAGTCAAATTGTTCTTCTCTATTGCCACGGTACCACCTTGGTCTAACATGTCATTTCTCTCATGTGCAACAATCAAACTTCTGAATAATGGTTTCCTGTCACCGATCAATACTCAACCTCTTCTCTACACTTTACCTTCAGCGATGCTTTAAAAATCATTTAACTTGATCACAACACATGCATTTGAACTTAGTAACTTTGTGTGCAGTACAACTTCCTTCAAACACTCTCTGGTCCTGCTCTCTGCTTATCTACCACAGATTCTAAGCTCATATTATTTTCTGCCACTATTTGATTCCATATACATCACAACATAATTTTTTTTTCTTTTGGAACTTTGTTTTTACTGTTTTAGGACTCTCCCAAATTTATTTTGAGTTTTTATGCATCACTTCTTAAATGATAACCACTATTCTAAAAGCTTGGATAAAGTGGTCTGAAAGACCAATTAAGACCTTTCCCTAAGGGAATTTTTATTTTAATGATATGGAGACAAATCATAAACAAACAAACAAACAAACAAAAATACTGTATTTGGTAATGGTAATAAGTTCCGTGACTACAGCCAGATAATGGGCTAGAGAATGAGCATACAAGAAGTGTAAAGTTAACATGTTTCTAGACTCAGGTATATTTCTTATATTCCGTGCCTGCCATGAGACCTCATGTTCCAGCTCATGCTTGAATTTACTTCAGTTTATACTTTGAACAGCTCTTGGTTGGAAGAGTCCATTAATTGTTTAGAATACAAAAATAGGTCAACAAAAAATCAGACCCCCAAAATTTCAAATCCAGAGAGAGAGATTGCAGACTCTTAATGATTTTCAAAAATTGCTAGGAGATATTTCTAATTTAAGAACCACTATTGAGAAAAAAATTATTAACTGAATAAGTTGTTCAAAATTTTAAATGGTGACAAGGACTTAAATATTCCAAGAGAATTGTCAGCTGAAGGTGAAAAAGAATTGGCGTTGGTGGAAAAGAAAGTATAGGAGGCACATGTGGATTTTGTGGATCCAGACCTTAGTTGTATTTTACCCTCTAAGCATTCTCCTATAGGAAATTTAATGCAAAGGGAAAATATTATATTAGAATGGATATTTCTAAGACATAAACTGAGTAGGAAATTAAATACATGTGGAAAAGATTTCTGATTTGACTTTTAAAAGAAAATTAAGACTTCTTCAATTAACAGTAATGGATCCAACAGAAATTGTTGTACCTTAACCTAATAAAGAAATTGACAAATTATGAGCAGAAAGTGAACCTTAGGAAAGGGCTTGCAGTAATTTTTTGGGGAGAGATTAACAATATCTATCTTTAAAGCAAAAGAATTTAATTTATAAAGGGAACTAACTGGATTCTTCTTCATATTGTATGGGATACATCAATTTCTAGAGCCTCTACATTTTATACTGATCCAAACAAATCAAGAACGGCAGATTTCAAAATAGAAAATGTAAGTAAAGTGGCTCAAAGCCCTTATAATTCTATTCAAAAGTCAGAATTATATCCTATCATGGTGGTATTAATTGATTTTTACAGAATCTCTTAACATAGTTACTGACTCTCAGTATGCAGAGTTATTTAACACATTAAAACTGCTGATTTTATTAGTTATGTATCAGAACTAACTTCATTATTTATCCTTTTACAAGAAATAATCAGGAATAGGGACATCCAATCCCATACGGGTCTTCCAGGCCCTGTAGCACAAGATAATAATGAAAATGATAAATTATTAATGTGCTCAGAGTGTAATACAAAACATTACATCAATAGCAAAGTTTAAAAACAGATTTCTCTATCACTTGGCAACAAGTCAAAGAAATTGTTTTAAAAAAAAAAGTTCCACCTGTTTCTTTTTTAAGCAAATGCCATTATCAGCAGGAAGTGATCCTAAAGGTATACATAGAAATAAAATTTGGCAGATGGATGTGTTTCATTTTACAGAATTGGAAAGTTAAGATATGTACATTATAGATACATTTTTTAAGATTTCAATGGGAAATTGCTTTGAGTTCAGATAAAGCTGATTCTGTAATCATACATTTATTTGCTAGAAGTTATGGCCATCATGGGAATACCTGTACAAATTAAAACTGATAATGCTCCAGCATATGTCTCTTGTGAAATAAAATAAGTTTTTGCTTATTATAATATAAAGCATATTACAAGTACACCACACAATTCTACAGGGCAATCAGTCAGAGAGTTAAAATCTAAGTCTAAAAATTATGCTAAATAAATAGAAAAGAGTAACAAAGACCCTCAGAAATAGATTACATAATGCTTTGTTAACTTTAAATTTTCTTAATGGTAATGAGAAAGGAACATAGGATGCTAAAAGGCACTGGGAAAAAACCAACAACAATAGTAACAATTGAGTTAAATCTATTTGTCTATTTCAAAGATGTGTTGACCTCAGAATGAAAACCAGGAAACATGCTATGTTGAGAAAAGGGTTTTTCTTTTGTTTCCACAATTGATGAAAAGCTATGAATACCATCAAAATTAATAAAGAATCAATTCGAACCAGAGAAACTTCTTGACAAAGAGAAATGTTGACTTATCTACCAATGTGACAATTCTTTAAGCTGTAAGAAAAATTCAGCAGTTGGGGCAGGGTTTTGATTTTTGTCTTTACAGAAAATTTTAGATACCCATTTTCAAAAGGTCAAAAAACCTTGGACATTAAGATGTCTAAAGCATAAGGGAATGCTATCCAGAAAAAAATTTACAAGCAAAGGAATATTGGACCTATTGGACTCAATATATTCTACAGGGTAAAATCTCACTGCTTAATATCAATATTTCTTTATTTTTAGAAAAAGTTGAAGTCCCAGTTCAATTATAAATTAAAGCTGGTCAAACTAGAGCCCAAAACCTTTAATAACCCAATCAAAAAATGGGGTTCAGAAATAAAAAGGGAATTCTCAGCAGAACTACAAATGGCTGAGAGGCACTTGAGAAAGTGCTCAACATCTTTAGCTATCAGAGAAATGCAAATCAAAATAATTTTGAGATGCCACGTTACACCTGTCAGATTGGCTAAGATAAAAGACACAGATGACAGCCTATGTTGGAGAGGTTGCAGAGCAAGGGGAACACTTCTCCATTGTTGGTGGGAGTGTAACCTTGTTCAGCCACTCTGGAATGCAGTATGGCAGTTTCTCAGAAAACTGGGAATCAGTCTCCCCAAGGATCCAGCAATACCACTACTGGGTGTATACTGTACAGATGCACAGTCGCACTGCAAAGGCATTAGTTCAACTATGTTCATAGCAGCATTATTTGTAATAGCAAGAACCGGGAAACTACTAGAAGTCTTTCAACTGAAGAATGGATTAACAAACTGTGGTACATCTACACAATGGATTACTACTCAGCATTAAGAAAAAATGATATCCTAAAATTTGCAGGCAAATGGATAGATTTGGAGAATATCCTCCTGAGTGAGGTATCACAAACTCAGAAAGATAATCAGGGAATGTACTCACTCATTAGTGAACTCTAAACAGAAAAACAAAAAGTGAAGCATGTCCAAGCTGCAACCCACAAACACTGAATAGCTTGGGATCTCAAAGACCTTGGATTGGCACCTTGGATGCCACTCCCTCCAGAAGAACACCTGACCTAGTCTTGATTTTGGGTTGAGGACAGTGTATCTGCCAGGAGTGGATGCTAAACTAAGCCATATTGGGACGTTGGGACCTCCTTCCCTTGCTGGGGAGGAGATGGGGAGATGTAAAGAAGAGAGAGTGACTGAACGGGATGGGAGGGGGAAGGAAGCTTGAACGAGGATATACAGGGATAGAAAATGTGACTTCATTCATAAAAATAAATAGATAAATAACTTAATTAATTAATTAAAGCTGGGTTTGAAGTTGGAGTGTGGTTCTTTCCTTCTCTAAACTCATGCATGCTTGTTTAAGAAAAATGCAATATCCCTGTATCATATCACAAGAGTCACCTGATATGGGACAGAAGAGTACCTAAAAATAAGCGGCTGTTCTTTTGTTATGAATCCTTTGCTATATAAATGTTTATATTAAAATTTTAAAGATTGTATATATATTTTAATCTTTTGTCATAATATTGATATCTATATAGAATACTAATTAATTTTAGAAAAAAGGCTTTATCTAGCATCCTGTATATTGTGTTGGGTTTTAGTTTTCTACAGTGATCCATGACAATGCCTAATTACAACCTTTGAAGTGTCTGATAGACAGATGGGGCATCACAATGATGATTTCACATGGACTATGTCAAAGCCACTAGTTTGACACACACCAACTAATAATTGGATTTGGACTATAAACTGTTCAGGACAGTTTCGAAGTGACTAGTTGACATGAATCAGCTTTACAACTACTCTAGTCAGAACCTGAGACAAGCCTTGAACTCTCCTGTTATTGGGAGACCACACAACAAATGATACAGCTATATATTTCAGGACTTGACAATTAACAACATTTTTCTTTTTAGGATTCCCCAAAGATGCCATTGCACCCAGACATCAGAAAGGAAATTTAAGAACATGATGCCCACATTCCCAAGAGGTGGGAGTGGGTAGTTTTTCAATGGGCTATGGATGATTATCATTGTTTAGGGTAACTGGTTACAAACTGCTATTGATTATGGTTAAAAAAAAAAGCTGAACAAAGGAGATTAGATTTAGGATTCTTGTTTGAAAAGAAAATTAAAAATGAAAAAAAGAAGATACAGATATGATAGAATATATGGGTAGATTATTGAATCTACTTTTAAAAAAGCACTTACTAGTTTTCATTGCATTGAATTTTTGTACACTGTATACAAATTGTATATATTGATATAAAGTTGAAATTAATTTTGTTACTATACATATATTTTTATGCTTGTTCAAGATATTGCACCTATACAGTTTATCTAAAAACCTAATAAAAATTGCTAGTGTTTGAAAGTTATTACCAACTAATTTGGTTATAAAACTGCAGGTTAGTAGTTAGACATTATAGTCAACCTTATAGTCATATTAGATATGTTTTCAAGATCAAACAGAGATATACTTTAGATGGACAGGCTTTTTTTTCAAAGACTTCAGAGAATATGTCATTTAAGATATTTTAATAACATAGGTTCTTATTATTTTTATGACAATGAGATGTCTGATTCTGGCATCACCAATCTACTTCAGAGAAGATGATGGGCATCAGAGAAACTCCATATAAAGTTGACCTTCTCTAAAGCCAAAGTTAGTCACTGGCTAAGAAAGTACCTTTGCCTCAACTGCTGACAGTACGATGTCCAAAATGAACAAGCAGGACACTCACAAAAGAACTACTGAACCTTACCAGGAGATAGTAGGAATGTCTCTAAGAATCCCATTTCACAGAGAAGTCTGTCAGATATGGTGGGCCTGTAGGCCGAAGAAGGGTGCTTCAACAATGCAGAGGAAACTTGGGAGACTGTCCAGGCAGACAGATGTGTCATTCTTCACATTTTTAGAAGTTGCTTGCTTGCACTTCCTGTTTACTTAGTTAATATTATTTTCTTCTTGGGTTTCTAGAGGAGTTGAAGATGAGATAGTTATAGATTTATAATGACAGTTTTAGAAAAGAAAGTCTCTTAGAGGTTGAAGTATATAGGTTTGAGAGATATCAAAAGATAGTTTTCAAATAGTAATACAAGTTATATAGAAAGTGAATTAGGTATAATCCTTTGGACTCACCAAAACAGGATAAATAGTGGAATATTTTCTTTGAATTTGTCAATTGTTAAAGGACTAGATATTATGTATGTAATTATTGCTTGTATATATTGTATATAATTTTGTGCCTATTGTATATAGTTTTTATTTTAGTTATACCTTTCTTTTTTATTTCTGACACACAAAGGAATATGTGGTGATATATTGTATATTTAATAAAATCATCCTGGCATGTCAAAGGCCAGAATCACCCACAGAATACTTTTCAATAAGGTAAGAAGTGTCAAAAGAAACCAAGGTAAAGATCCAACTTGGAGGGGATAAAGCAATAGTCAGTGCTTTTGAGCATTTGCTCTTGCAGCAATCATATGGTGACTCACAATCATAATTTCAGTTCCAGGGGGTCTGATCCTCTTCCACCAGGGGCACCAGGCACACATGTGGTACACTTACACACTTGCAGGAAAAACACTCATATCTATAAATAAGATAAATAATTCTAAGGGGTAAAACAGAATCTTGTTGGAGCTGAGCTGTGCTTTGTTGTGACTCAGAGTTAAGTGTGGGGCTGTGTTATCTTTGATGGGGAAGAGGTTTGCAGGTTCAAAGCTCAGGGTAGACAATGAACATTAGGAAAGTAGAGGGATATACTACACTAACTGCACACTCACCACCTTGCTTCTTTGATGTTGAATGAAAACGTGGAGGAGGGTTAAGCTTAGGGAAGTTTAGTCAGGAGATGGCTAACAAATCTAGACAGATCTTTTAGGGAGAATGGACTGAGCAATGCCAGATTTAAATAATTAGATGAGTTCTTTTCTTGCTACAATTCATAAGTTATTAAATATCTCCTCAAGGCCTGTCTATAACTTTCTTAATTATGTTATAAACATCAAACTATAAATCATGAACTCAGATCTGCATTTGATCATGAGTAAAAGACTTAAAATGATGTGGGTAATATTTTACCTATTTTTACACACACACACACACACACACACACAGAGAGAGAGAGAGAGAGAGAGAGAGAGAGAGAGAGAGAGAGAGAGAGAGAGAGAGAGAGGTGGAAGTTCAAGGTTAATGATATCATTTTTACAATGCTCAGAGGCCAGACATATGCCTGCATTCTGTTTTTATTCCTACTACTGCAAATCTTTAGATTGAATTTAATCTAGGATGTGCTCAAAACACAGCCTGTGGCTAAGTGATTTTATGTTTTAGCAAAATAATATTAAAAGTAAATCACAAAGTCATACATTCACTGACAATCCATATGAATACATTAAAAATACCAAAGACAGGCCAAAGTCTAATCTTCAGAAATATATTTTTGTATTTAAAAGCTTCTCACCAGGAAGTATTTTTACTAAGTACATCCACTTTCTGTCTCTGTTCATTGCATTTAGAGTTGGGCAGGTTGACAGTGTTCCTTCCTGTGTTTGCTGATGAGGCTGAAAGTCCCAGCATCCAATCAGCAGTCTGTGTACTCTGATTTCCAGTGCAGTGTCCTTTGAGCAAGGATTCTAAGTGCAGGCTGCCAGGCAGGCTCTGCGGGTGGTCTTGGCCTCAAAGTCAGAGTCATGTCACACTGAATTGCTTCACCTCTGATCACAGAGCTCTTCCTGTCCTACAGGCTGCTTTGTCTTCTCTGTGCGCTACAAGGTTATGGTCCTTTAAATTGGGTCATTGGAAATATTTTTCTTGCCTGCCGTAACACAAGCCAAATCTCCTTAAGTGTCTTTTAGCTCTGTTTCTGATCACCTGGAATATTCCATTCTTTTTTTAAAATGGGCAACCAGATGGAGCTATGCCATCTGAAGATGCTGAACTTCAACAGGGAGCCAGCTGTGAGAGCCCTTTCTTTCATTGAGGCAATACTCATTGGGGGGTTATAAATCACTGCAAAGTTATGTCTTGTTTGACTCAGCAAATGGCTCATCTTTCCCATGCTCTTTCCTAGGAGGGCAGTTTGAAGCTCTGTACTTGTAGACATGGTGCACACATCTATGAACTCACCAAAATAGGCAAGGGTGCTTTCCAGAGGCAATGATGAGTTTTACTCTAATGTAGAATTTTTTTCCTGTGCTTCTCTCTTACCATAATATAACTAACTTATTGGGACATCAGATTTGTCTGGCACATAAATTGCTCATAAAGTTTCTTGACTTGCAAATACATTATTAAGTAGTGACTTCTTCTGATTCATTTGTCTTTTAAAATAATATTTTTTCTATTAATGATTCCCATATTATGTATTTTACTTTTCTTTTTTATTTATCTTAAATTAGTGAAATAAAACTTTAATTACGTGCATGTATATGATACTGAGGAGTTCAGTCTCTTCAACAGGAGTCAGGAATCAAATACTGCTGACTTCTTGTTAAGGAAAGATCTAGAATTTATCAGAGAGGAAATCTGGTTTGAATTTTTGGTCCAGTTTTTTTTTTTTTTAATACAGTTAGTGTTCTAGTAAGTATTTCTGATGCTGTAGGATCCATGAACAAAAGCAACTTGGGAAGGAATGGGTTTATTTCAGGTTCCATGTGCCAATCACTGTCTACTATGAAAGAATATCAGAGCAAGATCTCAAGAACACAGAAAGAGAGGCAATGGAATATCATGGATTACTCTTACTCTTCTTGGCTTGCTTGCTCAGTCTATTTTGTTATGGCGCCTAGGACCATCAGTCCTGGGGTGGCATTGCCCACAGTGAGCTAGGCTCTCTCACACCAATCATAAATCAAGAAAATACACCATGGACCTTCTACAGAGCAGTATGCTAGTGGAATTTTCTCACTTGCTGTTCCTTCTTCTAAAATTACTCCAGTTTCTATTAAGTTGACATATATCTAGCCAGCATAGATAGAAAAAACAAATGTTTATCAGAATTGATTCATCGTTTTTTAAAATAAATTTGTTTTTTAAGTTTACATCTCAACTGTAATTTCCCCTTCCTCCTCTTCTCGTTCCTTCTCAATCCCTCCTCTGTTCCTGCCACACAATCTACTCCTTTATTTTCTGTTTAAAAAAAGAGTAGGTCTCCCATGAACATCAACAAAACATAGTATATCAAGCTGCAGTAAGACTGAGCATCTCCCCCATCTATTAAAGCTGAACAAGGCAACCCAATATGGGGAGTAGGGTCACAAAAGCCAATAAAAGAAAAATAGCTCCTGTTCCCAGTGTTAGGAGTCCCACAGAGAACCAGGCTACACAACTGTAACACGTAAGCAAAGTACCTAAATCAGTCTCCTGCAGCCTCTCTTACTATTGGTTCAATTGCTATGAGACATTATGAGTCCAGGTTAGTTATTCTGTGAGTTTTCTTGTGGTGTCTTTGACCCCTCTGGCCTTTATAATTCTTTCTCCTCCTCTTTTGCAGAATCCTCTAAACTGCCTAGTGTTTGGCTGTGGGTCAGCATCTGTTTCTATCAGTTGCTGGATGACACCTCTCTGATGAATAGGCACCAATTAGGCTAGGCACCAAGCTGACCACAGGTGATGGCCAGTTCAGGCTATATATCTGCTACTACTAAGAGTCTTAGCTAGGGTCATTCTTGTAGATTCTTGGGAGATTCCCTTGCACTAGGTTTTGACCTGACCCTGAAATGAAATACAGTACTAGAAAATGGGGTGGGGGTAGGGTGAATGTGGTTGGGGGTGGAGGAGATCATTCTTTGTTTTAAGAATAGTAATTGGAGCTGGAGAGATGGCTGAGAGTTTGAAGATCACTGTTCTTTCAGAGGATCTGAGTTTGATTCTCCACCTTATGTCAGGCAACTAACAACTGCCTGAAACTCCAGGTAGAGGGGGAATTTAACATGTCTGTACTCAACAGGCACTTAGGTACACATACCCTCTCCCAACCAGACACACATATTAACATATTAAAAATAATATAAATAAAATGAATAATATTTGGTTATTGTTTATGGAATTGATTTTTGAGTCTGTGAATGTCATTCATATATTTTAAGGTCTTTTAAAAATATGTTATGATGACGATGGTGATGGTGATATTAATGATGATGATGCATGTGTGTGTGTGAGGACAGGCTTGTGTATCCCAAGGCATGTGTAGAGAGGTCAGAGGACAACTTTTGGAGTTAATTCTCTCCCTCTAACATGGGTTCCTGTGATAGAACCCAGATTGTCAGGCTTGTGCAACAAATCTCCTTCCTCTGTGATTCATTTCTCAGGCCCCCATTTTATGGTCTTCTTGAAGTAACAGATTATATAAAGCAGAGGCCATTTAGTGGAGTGTAGTTTAAATGAGGTTTTAAATAAATAAACTAAAGTAAGAAATGGTTTGTTTTTACTGGAAATCTACCCATTTCTCTGATCCCATTGCTTCCAAACTACAACTCCCAAGAGTTGGCTGGACAGAGTCTTTGGATCAGTGGTTTTAAGTATCATCTGCTTTACCCTCCTTTCCATAGATTCTTTTATAGACACTTTAAAAGAAGAGACCAATTCTCTCATTTTTAGTTAGTATAGATAACGCATTTCCCCTGAAAATGTTGCATATTTTAGAAAGAATTCTTGAGAAACTTAAGCAATAAACATGTTTTAATGTATCAGTAATGTATAGAGCAAGTTTGGGAAAAAGAAGCTTCAGTTTTAGTATGTTGATGTAAGCCTGTCTGTAGTGCCAGTGACTCGGGATGCTGAGGTGGTAGAGTAAGGATTCCTGGCACTCCAAATAGCTGGGCCAACTCGGCTCAGGTGGGATGCACCTTGTACGGAGGCACGCCCCTGGGCGTGGCTGCATAAACTCTGCTGCACTGCATATGGATCCACCTCCCTGGACTCATGGCACATACAGAGGCAAGCTCTAAACTGTGACTATGTAAACCCTTACACACCCCTTCTCTTAAGAGACCGCACACGTTTGTGCTCTCTCTCTCTCTCTCTCTCTCTCTCTCTCTCTCTCTCTCTCTCTCTCTCTCTCTCTCTCTCTCTCTCTCTCTCCTGACTTCTGTCCTGTTTCTTTGCTTCTGCACCTGCCTGGGAACTCTCTTAAATAAACTCTCATGTGGCTTTGGTAGTGTGTATCTCTTCTCACGTGCGAAACTAACAGGTAGGAGTGCTGGACTGGGCTATATAGTGCATTGAAGGCCAGCATGATCAACTTAGTGAGATCCCAACATAGAATAAATGATAACAATAATAATAATGGTTAAAAACCCAAATCAGCAAGCACTGGAGATATAACTCAGTGGTAGAGCACTTGCATAATATGTGGGAGGCCATAGCTTAAATCCCACATTTAAAAAAGAGATAGAGAGAAAAAATAGAAAGAAAGAAATGAAAGGAAAGTGGTCCTCTTGTGTCTTATTGTTGTCTAAATTTACCAGAGTCCCAATGCCTGTTACATCAAAGGCATCTATTCAAAAGCAGGGAGGAATATAAAATAATACTTTAGAGCTTTAAACACAGATTATTGAAATTCAATCACTCATAGAAAATTTGTATATATAAAGCAGATTTATTTTCATTGTAAGTATGAAAAAGAAAAAATTCTATAATCTTAAAAAAGCTGAAATGATTTTGTTCTATAAAAAGTGTGTTCTCAATTTTCATTGCCTTGTGCCAGTTTTCAACCTCAAGTGATTCTTTTTTATGGTTGAGTCATAAAGCTCTAAAAAATCATACCAGTTGGTTTTTGGAGGAAGGCTGACACCACTGTAATTACAGTGTGGGTAGGGCTCTGGCCATAGGCATGGCTTAACTCTCTCTCATTCATGTCTGCTTGCTGACATGGTAATTCAATTCTGAAAATGTTTGCCTCAAAGTCATCAAATTTAGACATGGTTTTGTTGTCCTGAAGTTTCCTGTCCCCTTCCAAAAAATATTCTATTTAGTCTTACAGCAAATACTTTCATTCCTCAGATTGAGAAATCAAAACCATCTGTGAACAAACCGACTTTCCTGTGATAAACACTTTATACCTGAGTGTGTGAGGTGCACTTAAGGAGTGATTTTGTGGGAATCTGTATTTGGCTGATAGATTAAAGTGTAAGATAGGGGCTCCTAATTTGAAACAAACTGAGAACTGACTTAGAGATCCATCTGCTATAACTGGGAAACCCAAAGCTTCTGGCTAGCACTGCCTCTTTGGCAATGTTGCTCTTATTTTGATGAACAAGGAAATGATGAAGCAACTGTTTAAGAGGATCAATGAACTCTAAGTGGCTGAAAATAACTGACTCATGAAGGCAGCAAAGCTTTTCACAGGCATCTTAGGAATCTCAAAGATGAAGGCTGTTCTGTATCCACCAGTAGAGCATATTTAGAACAGAAACTGCTGAGGAAATGCAACTATGTGCTCCAGAATACTCGGGACATTGTGAACCCTTGAAAAATCATAAATCAATTAAAATGGCATGTGGGTGAAAGGGAGAAAAGGAAGACAGACATTTTCTTTGTAGTTAGATACCTAGGAAATTTTATCCTAAAATGGCTGAGGGCACAGCTGTAATGAAATAAGTGAAGCTGGTACAGATCCATCAAGTCAATAACTACATTAGCAATTACATCCTTTTAGTGAAAAAGCAATCTGGGCCATGTCTCCATAGCTATTGAGGGGATGTCTCCTGTGTTGTGCTACTGCTGGGAGAGTCCAATGCCTTTGGCTGCCTCAGCTCTCTAGGGCTTTCAGTTTAAGAACTTGATGGATTAAGTTGGCAGATAACCAGGGCCAGCCACCAGCAAGTATTGGGACAGGGTCTGGAAACATATGGAAAATTTCAAGACATCTTATATTCTATCAAAGTATGAAACTGGCTTGGATGACCTCAGAGAAGTGTCAGTTTATTCTCTGAAAATATAACATACATATATATCTTGTTTTCTGTTGTTAAGTAGCAATGACAATGTAAAAACAGACATGTTTCTAGAGTTGGAGATGCCAATGAGCTAAATTTTTATGATGATCTTCATAGTAGCAAAATCTGTTCATGCTTAGAGGAATCTTAGAAAAAGTTTTGTTTGAAGTTGCATTATTAGTTAGCAAAAGTTCTAAAGCAAGGCCCTCAAGACTTTTAGGAAATAGCTTTTACTTTTTCTGATTTTATTTTTCTGTCATTGTGTTCAGACAGTAGCCAGTAGCTGAATGTCTTTTAATTTTATATTACTTACTTAACTATAAATGTTATTTTCTACACTTGTTTCACCTTCACTTTCTTATCCTGCCTCTGCCTATTCCTTTCACTTTCTTTCTCTTAAAACAACAACTATGCAATTTTCAAAGAGCTTTTGCATTTTTTCCAAGAAGTACAACACTGTGAGAGATGCATAAAACTACTACCTATCAAAAAACTTTTAGGATTGGTCTTAAGGTTACATTGTACTTGCTGTATTGCAAGATGGAATTCATTAAGTATCTAATGGTCAACAATTATTGTAGTCAATCCTCTGCATTTTTCCTTATGCCTTATTAATTTATGTGTGTGTTTGTGTCTGTGTGTGTATTTGTGTGTTTATTGAAGACTTTCAATATAGCATGTAATATATAATGCAAGAAAGGATGTTGAATACATGAACCTTGTAGCAAGTTGTACATTTAAATATTACTGCTGCTCCTTCCTGAGTATGTAACAATGAGTGAGTTACTAAATTTTCAATACTCCTTTGTTTTCAGTCAGGATCTCACTATGTAGCTCTGACTGGCTTCAAACTCTTAAGTAGGTCTCATAGGAGAATCTGTAATAGTGGTGATAACAGACTTGGAAGAGCTGGGTGGAGACAATGGAAAAAGGAGAGGCTGCAGTGTAGCTCAGTGGCAGAGCATATGCTTAGCTTCAGGGGGAAAACAAGCCCTAAAATACAGTAACAACAATAACAACAGACTTTCATAACAGTAACAACAAAAATACAGATGATGCATAATTTTTTTGTCAAGGTGGATAATTAAAAAGAATCACTCCTTCAAAAGAATTAGAAATGAAGCACACAAAATTTCTATCACAAAATGATTACTGCTAGAATGGATAGCTATGCTTGTTATGCCGATGTGATTATTACACAGTGCATTTGCATATCAAGTCAAACTGCAGGATCAACCTGTTCAAACATACAAATATTAGGTCTCAGTAGAAAAGATTAATAATAAAAAAGCCCAAAAGAGCCACTGTCATGGGTATGTTTTCAACTATACAAGTTTTTAGTGTGTGTTACAATCCATCAGGAATAAGTGCATATTTTTTTCCTCAAAGTTATTTATTTAAAGGGATTGCATTTTTTAAATCTCATAGGAATTGAAGTCAATATGAGCAGGGGATTTGAAAAATTATTGGCTGGTTGGTGCTGTAAAAGACCAAATAAGTCTTGCCTAAAAGTAGATCTCTCTCTCTCTCTCTCTCTCTCTCTCTCTCTCTCTCTCTCTCTCTCTCTCTCTCTCGTTCTCCTTTGTCCATCCAGATCTTTTACTTGACCGAATTTCAACCATTTGGTGTATAGGTTTCCCCACCCTTTTCCTGGTAATCTGCATGGTCATAAAAAGCTAAGGCTTTTATGCACTTATTCTTTCTTTGAACTAAAAGCTGTGTAGCAGGATTTCTTTTGGGGGGAAAGTGGGGGACTGCCTGCTCACAAATAATGTCATGAGGACTTGTTACTAATTATTTAAGTTCAGCTTATAGCTTAGGCTTGTTCCTAACTAGCTCTTATAGTTTAAACTAACCCATTTATATTTTTCTACATTCTATAATTACCTCTCTAGCATCTTGTACCTCCTGGACAATGTTTTCTGGATTATGTTATCTATAATTTACTAAGCACAGATTTCTCATCCTCTTCCTTTCTCTCCTTGGAAATGCCACCTATAACTCCTTACAAGTCGTTGGTCATTCAGCTTTTTATTATACAAATTACACAAATATACCTTCACACAGTGTACAAATATCCCCTAACAAAGCTGTTTTCACTTGGGAGCTACTAAAAGCATTCTAGAATTTCGAATGACCTTCCTTTTATAAAAATGAGCTCCTGGATGTCACAGAAATATCAAAAGCATTAAGAACACTACACAAAAGATTGACTTTGTCATTGTTTTATTTTAAAGAAATAATTGTATCATTTGAAAAAAAAATTGATGCAATAGACTTATCCCAGAAAGGCTGTTCAGGCTCCCTCCCTCTTTCCCTCTTTCCCTCCATATTTTGGTCCCTCCTTCCTTTGCTATGCCCCCTCTCCTCTCTGTGCTTCCTTCCTCCCTCCTTTCCTATTTTATGTAATTTCAAGGTTTCTTTTCTATACCACTGAAGACCTAAAATCGCTTTTCTCTTAACACAAGAAATAAACAAAGCAATATTTTTATGACCTGGTGCATTGGAGAAAGCATCCCATTGTCATTTGTGTACCTGTGGAGACAAACAATTCTGCTTACTCAGTTTGCAGTACCTAGAGAGGTTCAGATGTGCATAGGCAGTGGCAATGCATCAGCCATGTTCCTTCCTAGCAGGAGGTGGTGGTGATGTTTTCTGGATTCTGCCATTTGTAATTTACTACACATAGCAGCACACTCACAGATAGGAACATCTTGTAGGGAAAATTAATTAAAATTTATATGACTTAATTTTACATTTCTGGCTCCTACAGATTCCTAGTGTTTCTCTCAAAGGTTTTATCCCACAGTCAAATGGTAAGAAATGCAAATTGCTTTTAATATAAATAACACACCCCAAAGATTCAAAGATGGTTCCTAACAGGATGTTGTAACACTGGGTAAAATTGTGAAGGAAGAGGAAAGTAATTTTAAAAATATACAGCAGAGAAAAGAGTAAGCATGCCACAAACCTCAGTTAACAGAGTTAATACCATGTTGGCTAATGCACAAACAACTTCAATTCCCTTTAATTAGTTCAGAGTTAGGTGACAACACATTTAATCAGTGAGCTAACAAGTGCAGCGGCTGATTGCTCTCACCACCCTGTGTGCATGTGTTAAATGAAAAAGTAAATAAAATTACTTCCACTGCAATAATAAAGTGGCATCCTGATTTTATTACAGAAGCAACCTTTTGGAAGTACCATACAGCAGTGAAAATTAATTATTTCCTGGTTTTCTTTTTTTTAAATTCCCTCCAATCACTGTTGCTTAACTCTTTGAATGGCTATTTCAAAATCTGTCCATCGAAAAGATGGACTTGACTTTCCCCACAGTCTATATCATTTTTTCAAGGTACTGAAGTAAATCTGAGCTCCCTGCCTGAATTCACATTAGCAGCTATATTCCTATGTGTCAAAATATGGCCCTCGGCAGGCAGAACTATGTACTCAATATTCAGTGTTGTTTCAATTAGCTAAACACACCTAGAAGCCAGCAGTGTTCTTGTTATTTTTTTTCTGTTGAGTGCCTTCATCAGTTAAATAGAGAATAAATAACATTTTCTCACCCTTTCTGTGACCTATATGGCAATATTAATTAATTTACTTAATTAACTTGGATTTTGCTATGATTTTTCTGGGGCTTATAAAGAACTCTCAGAAGCAATGCTTGTCTCTCAGATAGTGATTCTTCATGTTTTTGTTCCTTAAGGTGCTTCCATGTCTAGGCTACTGTGCACATCAAGCAGTTGCTACTTGAATCCACTGGCTCCTTTTTTTGTCATCACATATATAATGTAAAAGAATATTAATGTTGCTACATTCTTTTGCTGTGATTGGTTAATATTGTATACTTGACATGATGTAGAATCACTTAGGACATAAGGTTTTGTGAGAGGTTATCTAGAGTCTTTTAGCTGAGGTGGGAAGACCTACCCTTCACTTCTGGGTGTTATATATCATAGGCTGGAGTCCTAGGTGAATGACAAAAGAGAAAATGAACTGAGCACCAGCATCCATTTTTCTCTGCTTCTTGCTTGTGGGTTCAGTATTACCAGATGATGAGAAAAGTAATGCTCTACTTCTGTGCCTCTCCTGCCAGAATGGCCAGTACCCTGTAACTGCAAGACAAAGTTAATTCTCTCTCCATTCATTTGTTTGGGCATTTTGCCACAGCAATAACATAACTACTACATTTACCGCTAGGCCTCACCTAAAATTCTGAGGCAAATATAATACTAGGAATATATATATCATACTGGAAAGTTTTATATTGCCTACTACCTTCAATCTGGATTAGCAGGCGGGGTTTTAATTACAACAAATCAATACCTCCAAAACTCATGCTTTGGGGTAGTTACCATGATCTGCAGTACCATAAGCTCCCAGAAGGCTTCATACAAAAGACATTTGTGTTCATTCTGGCCACAGGAATGATTGATTCTTCAAATATTCTCTTCAAGACCAACTTTACTTTTCATGAAGATATCAGGCAACCTGGATGCATCCTTTGTTAAATTCTCACTAGAAGAGGAAATGGAGACACAGACAAATAAACAAATGGTGCTCTATGATCTGTCTGTCCCCAGGCCAGCAGTTTAAACCAGTGCCCTTCAACATGCTCTTAAATGGATTGCTGTACCCCTCTTATCCTCTAGGTGTTAGGGCTGCCCTAGGTTGCTTAGTGACTGCAGGTGCTAAAGGAGAGCCCTAAATTCTCTTCTTCATCTTTCTACTCAGGCTAATAGTTTTTCCCAGAAGACAGATTGTGCAATGCCTTCTTACTAACTCCCTCTCAGCACCTGAAACTGACTTAGAGGTAAATCATTTTTGTTTGTTTGCTTCTTCTTTGTGCTTATTCAAAAGTCATAAAAACTAGCACAGAACCAGGAAGGTAGGAGCCCAACTTCATCTCTTAAGGACAATGTGACTCTTAAGATGATTTTCAGCCGGCATTAGTATGTCTTTAAAATGGATGTAAAAATGCCTACTGATTTCACAGAAACCACAGAATGACTTTTCTGTAATTCAAACAAAAAGTCTTGAATTACCCAAAGAAAAAGATGATAGATAACCTCCAGACATGAGTACAGCCAACAAAATGTTCTGTGATTGACATTTGATCTCCATGTGAGTAGTCCACATGGCTTAAAATAACCAGTATTCAGAAGAATCATAATGACACTAAAAGGAATTCATAATGTTTACATGCCCTGTAACATAAGTTACATCAGAGTATCCTGGCTTTCAAAAGTCTGTTTTTGTTGTGACACAGATGGAGTCCTTTTCTCTTAGTTGGCCTCAGATCTGGATTTCTGTTTTTGTTGAATTTATCCAGGTATAATTTTTTTTTTTAACTACCATTAATGTGTTTTCTAGTGACTTTCTACAACCAGACAACAGTATGAATCCATTGTTTTCCATGGCCTGAGATTCATACTCTTTGATTCTCATTTACATTGGCTTTACAGTGTAACCTACAGTCAAACATATTAAGGTTGAGATTTTATTCCATTTTAGTTTCTGGGTTATTCTCAGGGGTTGGCCCTGGAGGTTAGCTGTCTCTATGCTTTGCTGCACCTCTGTATGTCTCTGAAAACCCACCAAATTTGTCAATCCTCTCAGAAATACACAATTCTGGACTTAAGAATTAAGAGAATTTTATGTATGTTATTTATCTTAGAGAAATTATTAGTGTGTGTGTTTTCTTTTCCTGTTATGACTAAATGACTTATTAACATGTTTGTTAAATTTTAGAGAGAATGTAAGTAATCTCTTTAGAGACAAAAGACACTGGAGTAAATTTAAGTTTTATGTTTATTTACCTATTTTACATCTATTGAAATAGTCAGCAAATAAGGATGCCAATTATATACAAAAATGATCAAAATATTTCTAACCCTGATTTGCTTTGATTACATTACTTTCCAATATTAACAAATGTTGTGACTTTGGGAGATAAATATAGAAGGAAAATCCAGATAACATACTGTTTTTGCACAAGATGAAATCATCAAAGTATAGTTTCTAAGTCACTGACTTCACTGCAGGAGAGTCAAGTGCTATATTGGCTTTCCTACTCTACAGAACCAGGGAAGGAAGCTACAGTGGATCATAGGACACAGTTTGAGGAGAGATAGTTCCTGGGGGCTAAATATAACTGGATAAAGAGGCAGATCTCAGGAATAAAGTACTTGTTCTTCAAGCCAGACAACCCAGATTTAGTGCCTGGTACTCAAATAAGAATTAGATTCTGGATGAAGAATGTTACTCTTGGTTTTCCTCTTGAGTTCCTAACTCCCATTATGTTGTGATGTATCACTCTTTATCCCCCTACAATATTCACATAGAACACATGAAGAAAAATCTCACAGGTGACTGCTCATGACAGGACTTCAGAAAAGAGCTCGTGATTATACAAATTTGATCTACAAATGGGAAGGAAGCCCTGGAGCCTCTCCCATACAGTATCCTGAGATATTAAGTTTACAAGGTTTTCAGTAACCCAAATGAGTTGTTCTTACATGGTTTACATGGGGTTTCAAATATTCCGTGTTTTAGTGGCTTCAGTGATTGAAATGAGCTATATCAAGGCATAAAAATGGACTATTAAACTTAAAATGGATCCTCATCTGTGATGTTGGAAAAGCATGATTAATTTAGAAAGCTGACATATGTCCCAGGTGCCTACCTAAAATGATCTGTAAAGTAATGCACAGTTTTCAGAATGTGGCTAAAAAGGGCTAAAATGTTTCTTTTCTTTCTAATAATGCCAGCTAAAAAGTTATGTAGTTTTAGACAGAAATCAATTTTGGTTCCCAGATGCTGTGGACCAGGTTATTTGATCATCTGCAGGAAAGCTGAGAAAGAACATTTGTATTATAAAAATCATTTTGGTAGCATTAAAATTTATAATTGTTATTTTTGCCTTTTGAAATGCCTGCTTCTAAATAGGCATTAAAAACCCAGAGCCAGAGAATATTTTAAATAAATAAACAATAAATACCAAAGGGTATTACAGATTATAGGTCAACTGTCCTACATAAATAGATTAATATAAAAAGAAGTCTTGATTCCATAGACTAGTTAAACAGAAAACAGTGTTAAGTTTCTCCCCAGGACTGTGAAATTCTTTCACCTCAGGAAAGAGAAGTGGCCAGAAAAATTGTAGTTACTGGTGACATTTCTATGCTTTGTATTCATTCCACTACTCCTTGATCACGGTCTGAACAAGGCAAAACCAGCCCAAATGGACAAGGGCATGAGACAGGCTTCTACAGCAAACTGCTTACATTTTCATGATTTTAGTACTAAGTAGGGCTTTGTTTTGCTTTCAAAATAGACCTGTTTTTCACCTCAAAGACAGCTATGATTGTGTCCTGTTTTTTATATCACAGGACAAGAGGAAGCTTTTCCTCTGATTAAAGTCAGTGAAATGAGTGACTTGAGTAAGAAATGCATCAGTTGTCTCCCAGGGAACAGACTTGTCACCAAGGGAACAGTTTTGGAGGAGTAAAGGCCTGCAGGTGTATTTATAAGACAGAGAGGTTGGCTGTTGCAGGATTCTTAATAGGTGAGGTTTCAGATTAAGCCAATTCTATGGTTGGAGAGTTGGTTGCCCTTTGAAAATGTAATTAAACATCATTCACTATTTGAATCCAAGCCAAAACAGAGTGTATTTAATTTCCCTTGGAAACTTTGCTATTTCCTATTCTCTGGTGTGAATCCTAGCACATACACACACATAGCTGTTTCTGTCATCCAAAACTGCTAGAGTGCAAAGCTGCCAAGAAAAGAATCCAGTCTTAAAGACAGAGAAGGAGAAACCTTTTGTGTTCCCATTACACACACACAAACAACCAAGTAAACAAACTCAAACAGCTGCAGACTGAAATCCATCCCTGCTTATGGCTCATCTATGCAAACTGGCACAGTCCCCCCCCCCTTTCTACATGGTGGAGAAAGACAATCATCACAGTGGACAAATCAGAGAGAACCTGCTTCATTAGACTAAACCAGACATTGTGGACAGCTTATGGGATGAAGTTAACAGGACATTTAGGCTTCTTTCTATCCTCAGTTCCATGCAGTTCTATTCACATTTTACTGGGGGCATGACTTCCCATAACTCTTGGAAGACTTCCCTTGGATTTCAGTCTCATTAAATGTCATCATCAGTGGTACAGTTTTCTTTGTCTGTCTGTCGGTTTAGAGACAGTGTCTCATGTATCCCAGAATAACCTCAAACTTAGTTGATGATGACTTTGAACTTTTGATTCTTCTACTGTGTTACTAGGAACTGAATCCAGGACTCCAGGACTTTATGCATGCTTGGTAAGTACTCTGCCAACCCAGCTGCATCACCAGATGCATAGTCTCCTTATTTGTAAAATGAGGCAGTGATTATGACTCTCTTACACCGTAATGTTGCCATACAGTTCAGGTGTGTGGAATGCTTGTAACAAAGCCAGAATATAATAAATGACTTAAAAAGCCACTAGTTAGAAAGGTGGTACAGCTATTTGAAAATGTGCATGCCTGGATAAGGAGAACTAATAGAATTTATCAATGAATTATTTCCACAAAGCACTGATATATGTGCTGAATATTCAGGTAGTCTCATGGATATCAGGGCAAGAAAACCAAGTGTTCACTGTCTTCATGTTGCTTAGCACTGGGTGGTGAATAAGACACACCTTAATAATTCCCAAAAGCTATAGAATAGAAGTTTACAAGTCCCTTACAGTCAATTCAATGATGTCATGAAAGAATATGACTTGGACCAGGAGCCAGAACTGGGACAGGGTATTCTCCTTAAGAAGGACACACAAAAGCTAGAACTGGAACGATCCAAAACAATCTACTAGACATATGGACTAGGACTGGAAGGGTGGAGAGTGAAGACAGCAGAGCTGAGAAGTGGGTTGCCGAGTTTTAGGCAAGCTGAATGGATTCCAGTTCTGTTTGAAGAAGCTGTTGATAAACCACAGTGACAGAGACTAAGGAGGAACAGGGCAGCACTCAGGCTGACTCACCAATAGCTTGGTTTAAGCCAGTGCATAGACACAGGTGCCAGAGTTTGATGATTCAATCCAGTTAATAACACTGTGCTAGATGAGATTTGTAGAGCACCATTAGGGATTGCTGTTTGATTATATAAATAGGATAATGTTATTTAGTGCCAGCATTGTAAGTTTAAATTTAAGAATGCACAGTCAAAAATTCCATAATGACATTTTGCCATAACTTGCCAAAGAAATAGTTCTGCAGAGCAAAAACTCTTGACTATAATGCATTCCTGCTGCATTTTTCGATTATTTTAATGCATTCAGATATTTTATGTTACTTAAGAATTGTCTGTCTTCCCCCTTCCTGTCTTTATCTTCTCTCCCCCAATCTCTTACAGCATATTAGCACTATTTTTTCATACTAACAGCCATTAGCCAATCAGTGAGTGGAGGATATTGAAACATTAGGCTGTCACTAGCAGGAGATCCTGACACAAAAGCTTATCAGGAGAAGAGGTGCCCACTGGTTGGCTTTGTCAGGCCAGGGCATTTGAAGAATAAATATTTCTGCAGAAGGTGGGAAATTCTGGGACTATGTTCTCAGCTCTAATCTCATACTCAGAGGCAAATGCAAAGACACATAATGCTTTGCTTTTTTGCTTCTGTTCAGCATTCTTGGTGCTGATGATTCTGGGGTATTTTGAACTTTAAACAGAGGAATCATGAAATTGTATACTCCTATAGTTCATTTTAGTGTCTCCTTTTTTCTATGATGCTGCTATTATAGTTTTTGAAAATAAATTCATTTTAAAATGTAATGATAATGTCCTCCTAATCTGCCTTCATAAATTAAGGTTTATAGATATGTCTTCTGACATAAAATGATAATAAAATAATAATATTAATAAATAAGACTGAACATTTTACAGTTATAATAAGTGTACAATATTTTTGGATCTGTGGAACATAATGAGTGAGATAAATAGTCAGAAATAATAACAAGCCATGGCTTCAACACTTTCATGTTTACATGCCAGTGCAATTCTGATAAAGTTAAAGCAAGAACTTTCCTTAGCTAAGTAATAGGCTTCTTATATTGGTATTTTATTTTAGATTTATCTTTCAGTTTCTGTGCATTAACCATGTTTGTATGTGTCTGAGAGTCAAATAAGAGAAAATCGAAGGTGAAGACAGATAAAGAAAGAGAAACAAGGGAGGGTGTGGGAAAAAGATTCTGTAATTTTCTGTTTTTGTTGAGTTATTTAAAAGACAGTAAAAATATTTATTGAGTCCTTTCTGTATGCCAGGTAGTATGTAGAGCTCTTTTTCACATATTATTTTCTAGCTTTTTTATAATTATTTAATTTTATATAAGAAAAACCTGAGTCCCAATGAAGTTATTACTTTGCTTTAGTCACATAGCAAGTAGAAGGCTGAATTATACTCCTGGGGTTGGATCTGAGTTTTAGATTCTAAATTCCTTTCTGAATTTGCTGTCATCTCTTCAAAGGCTTCTTATATTTTCACTGTTCTACAATGGGGATGTTGCAACACAGCTGACACGTTTATTCTGCCTGACTTTAGTAGAAAGATGGGAACTAGAAGCAACCAGAAGACAATCTGTGTGCATCACAGTTTTGTATGATGTAAACTCAAGGCACATAATAGAAAAGAATAGGATATTATGGGTAGTGTTGGCTAGGAATACCCTGGGAAGAGATGTACAGATACACAATAATGCACATATGCATGCTTACCCCTTATCATTTTAATGTCCCACAGTCTAAGGAACTTAGGGTGCCTAGGAACATGACTAATGCAAAGGGATAGAACCTGTTGAAAAGTTGGTAAAACACAGACATGGTGTGGAGGACCTCAAGGTCAGAATGAAGGACTGAAGACATATCCTATTACAGTGCACTTTTCTATACTTCATAGTTCATAGTCTGGGAGATGCTTACTCAAGTTCTCAATACTGTATTATAGGGACGTGGAAAACACAAGCCATTCACCCAGCTCTACAAAGATCATGTTTGACGCACTGTGCAAATAGACCACATTGAAAGTTATTATTCTATTTTCTGGTTTGATTTGTCCAAACAAGAGCTCTGATTTATGCAATGCTTATGATAAATTAAGCATGTTTTCTGTCAAAAAAAATTGACAAGATTAAATGCCCCATGATCATCACATTTGTGATTATGGAAAGACTGTTAACAAGCAAACATCTGGCCATTACTCTTGATGAATCTATTCCTTGATATCTCTTGACAAGGAGAGTGGGAGGGGTCAGTGCATTCAGGCTCAGATGAGCTGCATTGTGATGACCCTGGCCACTGACTCCAGTAGTTATTGTTAATGAAGCATTCTGCATAATTGATTATTTGATACTGAAAGATGTAGTCATCATATTGCTTCATGCTGCATTGCATTGGCTCAGAAACAAAACAGCAACAAAAGTTATTTAGATGATTTTATGTTTGGAACTTTGGCTGGCGACTCAGCCCATGAGGAAAATGGTATGTGAGGGCTGTTGTACAGCCTTGATTACCCATAGATTTCTGCTATGAAGCTCTGATGAGGGGGTAAAAAGGAAAAGGCCTTCTCAGAGAGCATCAAGTCAATGAGGTACTTATGGGCTGGAGGCAATCCCCTGATTGACTTTCTGCCATGTAGCCTATAGCAGCTGATTCCTCAGTGACTTGCTGAGCACACCATCAAGGACATGTATCATAGCAGCCTCCTGCCTTGGGTGGGCTATTTCTGGACCACATCTTTGTGGAGTCTTTTTTTAGTATCTTCGAAGGCCATGTGTTTATCTTCAGAGTAGAGGGAAGTATAGCCAAGCAGGTTTCTCTTTGAACCCAGACAGGAGATCATCTTCCCTAAAACCATGATCTTTCAACTCTGAAGCTATGAATATGAATTCTCCACCAGGTTGAGGCTTCTTTTTAAGTGGCAGTCTTTGGCCTCTTTACTTCCCCTTATACCTCTAATTTAGAACCACTGTCTAGAGAGCTAGAAGGAACCTTAGATATAATTCAGGTGATGCTCCTCAGTTAGTTATATTATGAAACAAAGAGAAATTGAAGATATGACTCAGTAGATGCTGTGAATATGAAGCTGTCAGATGCATAACTGTACCAAATAATGTGCTTTCTCATATACATGTTGTTACCACAAGGAAAATGATGATGTCATTAGTTTAAGGGACATAATATGATAGAGTATACTATCTCTGTTCAGTATGTTGCACAATAGAGGCTCTCGAAAGGCATTTACAGAACCTTCTTGATTCTCTTTCATATTCTTCACTCAGCTGTCATCCCTAGTCCTTATTTTGGTAGTATTTTTGTCTGTCTGTCCAAGCACTAATCCCTACCCTGCTCCAGACAGGGTTGTCAGAGCTCCATTTGTCTACAGGAATTCATTCCTTCCTCAGCTCCCTTCCACAGTGCTTTATAATCAGATGTCTGTATCCTTCACCATCAACCTCTGCTGTTCAGTTTTCAGTGTCAAATCTTACATTATGTAGAGTAAACAAGAATCTTAGTGATTCAGTTTCATCGATTATTTATCCCCAAATCTTAGGTAATGTAAAGTGAATCAGCCTTGGAAGTTGGAGAACTCAGGGTATCTCAGCTCAGCCATTAGCTGTGTGAAAAGGGATGGACACTCATTCTGAGTGGTTCAGTTAATTCATGTGTGATTCAGGATGTAGATGTAGATAAACTCTGATAGAATTGCAGATAATTCTAATTCTAGCTTCAGCTCTCACAACTCTTAGTCACAATCCCTGTACTTCTGTCAACTATACCTCTGGCTACTTCCTAACAAGCATTCTACTTATTATTTAATTTCATCATGGAGTGGACATTTCATCCTGTTGAAATTCTATCCACCCCTTAAAAAGCAGCAAAAAACTACTTGGAGCCATTTCTGATGGCATTTCTGAAGCAATATCAATTTCTGACTGTTTTTTTTTAATATCAGTTCTTAATGAGAAATGTCTCTATATCTCTCTCCTATAACACTTTTTATGATGTCTGTTTGTACCCTTGCATTTTTCCTTCCACATGATAATCATATCTGTATCTTCTTCACTATTGTTTGCTTCATAAGAACTGTCTACTTTCACAAATATAATTCTAATAAATGTTTATCAGATTAAAATTTCCCAGTTGTAGCAAAAAAGGAAATATTGTATTTGTCAATAGCAAGAAATCAGTGATGAGATTTAGGAATAGGCTATGTAAATACTTATATTGTCTCTTTTAGGTGATGTTAGACTATTTGGAAGAGATTAAATTCGTTTATTATTGGACATCTACTATTTGGTGATATCTACCTGATCTCTTACTGTCTATTCTCATTTTGGGAGAGGCAGTAGTAGCCTATGCCTAGGATCCTTCCATTATAAAACTTAAAACATCTGGAAATATCTGGCATAGGAATGATGGGAAAAATGCATATTCCATTTGCATAGGGACACCAAGAGTCAGAGTAGGACATAATTGGTTAGTGTGGACACAACAACACATTGTTCAGGTAGGACATGTCCTGATGAACTCCCATTAGTAACATCTATTTACACTTATTAGCATCTATTTCAGTGAATGAAGACTGTAAAGTTATCAGGTCATCAGCTGGATTCATCTTCCTTCTACATTGTTAAGCAAGGACCTATTGAGAATGGGAGCAATTTAGACAATAGTTATCTGCTAAATAGTGAGTGGCCTAGGGAAAATATCTTATTTAGATTAATTAAGCTACTGAAAATATGTCTATTTGAATAAAAATGATCAAATGTTTCTTTTACTGCAAAAGTGTTTATTTTGGTGGACTGTTGTTGGAAAAGTTAAACACAACAAAAGCAAATGTTTACTGAACTCTCACCATATGACAAGTTCTGAGTAAACTGGAACCAGAATACACACATCTTTTCCTGCCATTTTACTCTGTACTCCTCATAGTGAGTCATCAAATCATTTTTGTTATGAGTAGCTCACTGGACAAATGTTTTAGAGTCGGAGATTATCCTGAATAACACACTGGACTAATGTTAGAGATTACCATGCATTGCACACTAACTCAAAAAGGGCCCTTTTTAGTTCCTGATTCCTATTTGTCAAACTTTTCCATTATCTTAAACTTGATGGAAGCATGCTTCTAGTTCACTCTGTGTGCCAGATCCTGAGTGGGTATGACAGATGGGTACATTGAGTCATTCTTTAAGCCTTGTTTCTATCCAAAGGAAAAGGAACACGAATCTCTATCTCGCTCTACAGACTTGGGGAGGAGAGGGTTTATTTTGCTTCCACTTCTAGGTAACATTCCATGAATAAGAGAAGTCAAGGAAGGAATTGAAATAGCACAGGAACCTGATGACAGGAGCTGATGCAGAAGCCACAGAGGAATACTACTTACTGATTTGCTCCTTGTGACTTGCTCAGCCTGCTTTCTTATAGAATCAAGGGCTACCAGCCTAGTAATGGTCCCACCTCATATGTTAAAGTAGGTCCTCCCCCATCAGTCACTAAGTAGAAAAATGCCATGTCCTACAGCTGGATCTTATGAAGGCAGTTTTTCAATTGATGTTCCCTCTTTTCAGATAACTATAGGTTGTGTCAAGTTGACACAAAGCCAACCAGAAAAAGATTTTTATACTTGGTCATAATGCTATCATTATGGGTTTTGAGGTATTTAATATTTTTATAAATCACCTTTCTTATCTATAGCATGGGAGGGAGGGATAACTATTCTATCATTAAGTTTAAGTATATAAGAATTAGATGGGCAAATCCCTAAAGCAAGCACCAGCTACATATGTGCTGAAGACTAATAATCCACAACCACTATGTATGATGAGTCGTATCACTTTTGGTATATAGATGATAGAAATTAAGGATGAAGAAGTAAAATTGCTTACTTCTATTTTATAGGACATATACATTCATCCAGGCAGAAAGATCAGTAATAACTTTAGAGTTTTCTTTTGGAATATTTATGGTGTTTATGATGAAGTGATTCCTATGTCATATGTGATGATTCATATCTCAAACTCTAGCTTGAAGAAGAACATGCTAGAATGATCTAATGAAGGATATAAAGTGTCAGAGTATTATGCAGACACATAGTGATATTTAGGGACAGAAAGATGAGAACATAAGAATTCCAGCATGGTATGTTATTGTATGCCATCCAATCTGATCTAGAATCAAGCAAAAAATAAAGCTGTGTCCCTTCTACAAATGTTAGGTTTTTAAATTAATGCTTAAGTCTTTGAATTTTATGAACATAAAGTTATGGTGTTTCTGGTATAAATTTCATCTCTATCCTTTTGATACTAAAAATATCTCTGAAATAGATTAAGCAATGTTTTCCACAGCAAGATCACTCAAGTCTTCCTTTATCCCCTGGCCCCAAAGACCAAGGAGTCTAAATGAAATAATAGAAAAAAATAGGGCTACCCTTTGTAAAAAAAAATTAATGTAGGCAGATAAAATGTCTTGAAGCAGAACTTTTATATAGAAATAGTCAAAAGGAAAGGAGTGACAAGTTTACCAAACAATAAAATGAGTATTTGTCAGTCATTTTGACCCTATTCTTCTGTATCTAGAAAATTTCTACATTTATCTACATCAGCTTTTGTGTCTGCTTCATCTTGGAGATGTCACTCATTTAAATAGAGTTTACAGATTTCATTCTAAAGGACCAGGGAACATATTGCTTAGCTTAAAACGTAACTTATAAAGAAAGTCTGCCTTTCTGAGTCTAAAGACTCACTATCGTTCCCCTTTTCTCTTTCTAGTCAGTCTTGTCACATGACTGAAGTCTTTCCCCAGGAAGAGGGATAAGTGTAATATACTATTTGAGTCTTGGCTTATAGAGTTCCTGTGTAATTCTTTACTGCTTCTTTATTTTTCTGTGCATTAGAGAAAACGATGCTAAAGCTTCGAAGATTAAAAAAAAAAAAAGCCACAGCTACAAGGACATATTTTTTTCTAAGTGGCCAAGAAGGTAAAGCAATTCTGAATGACCAGCACCAATTTATTTATGGGATAAATGAACTTAGATTAAGCCTGAAGACTTAGGCTTAGTGTACTTCTAGTGTAGAAAGTGTGGTATACCTTATTTATGAATGTCATTTATTAAAGTGAATTACTCCTTTTTAGGAGATCAGTCAACAGAGAATCCATTGGTATTTCGACCACCCTTGAGAATGACTAGCTCAAACAGTCTACATCTATCTGAGGTCCTCATCTTCCAGCCTTATTTTTTCTTCCAATGATTTATGATCATGCGGTTGCTATTGAAAAGGCTAGAACCCTCAGCTTCTCTGGGGAGATTTCTAAGGAATGATTACAGTAGCAGAACTATCAATTAGGTAGGCTGAGGACTTTGCTAAGACCTTTGCATAAAACAATTTTTTTTATTAATGTGTTTTTTTATTATAACTTTTTTTTTTTGCTTTTTTCCATTTTATTTTTGTAAACCAACATCTCTTTTCCTATCTTTGGTACCCTTTTCTCAGAGGCATCATTGATTTCTTTTTTTTTTTTTTAATTTTGTATTTAACAAAAAAACAGTTACATGAATTTAAAATGAGGAAAAGTTAACAATAACTATGAAGAGGATAGGAATCATAAGCATGGCTTATCAAGGGTGGTAATGCAAATAAGATTGCTACACATATGTTTACTATGTGTTCAGCTTTCCCTCTGAAATTTTTTTTCCCATCCCTGTATATCCTTATTCAAGGTCCCTTCCCCCTCCCACCACATCTTGACATTTTTCTTCTCTGCAACTCCCCATCCCTTCCCTGGGCAGGGAGCAGACAGTCCTATGGTCCCACTGACCCAGTAATGCTTGGGTCAGTCTGCACTCCTGGCCAAATTCAGTTTTGTCCCCCCTCACTCAAGAGTGAGTCTGGTGTTCCTATAGTTGGAGTGGGGTTAGAAGGGTCAGTCCAGCGTGTTTCTGATCCCAAGCTGTTCAGTGGTTCTGGTTTGCCGCTTGGGCATGTTTGACTTTTTTTCTTGTTTGTTTGTTTAGAGACCACTAGTGAGTGAGTACATCCCCTGCTTATCTCTCTGAGATTGTGATACCTCACTCAGGAGGATATTCTCCAAATCCATCCATTTGCCTGCGAATTTTAGGATATCATTTTTTCTTACTGCTGAGTAGTATTCCATTGTGTAGATGTACCACAGTTTGTTAATCCATTCTTCAGTTGAGGGACATCTAGGTTGTTTCCAGGTTCTTGCTATTACAA